>WEKY01024886.1:130544-210480 GCA_013390045.1 Picathartes gymnocephalus | reverse complement strand
GGAACAGGTTGCCCTGAGAAGTCGTGGATGCCACATCCCAGGAAGTCTTCCAGACAACGTTGGATGGGGCTTTGAGCCGACTGGTCTAGAGGGAGATGTCTCTGTCTCTGGCAGCAGGGTTGGAACTGGATGATCTGTAAGGTCCCTTCCAGCCCAAACCATTCTATGAATCATTTTATGATAAATGTGTTTATTAAAGTCATATAAGAATCTTCTCCTTTCCCTTCTATGTACAACCGTGGAAACAGCACAAATTTGTCATCTACAAGCAAAGGAGGTAGTAGGGGGAAGTTGTATAATATTAGGGCTAGGAGAATGCATGGAAGAAAAACTCAGGTTTTATACAGCAAAAAATCTTTCACATGCAAAAGCATGAAACACACATAAAACTTGGGTAGGTTTTATTTTCACAGATCCAGCTGTGACAAAAAGCCTTCACTTTCCAAGAGGAAGCATCTTCTGGACTGATACACCTTTTGGTAATTGTAAAAGGGATTTTTTTGTTCTTTTTTTTTTAAGTCTTCAAGTCTTCTAACTACTACTGCCAGGTTTATCACCACATTTCTCCCATTTTTGTGCTGTCCCAAAAATTTCACGTAATAGTAGCTGGGACAAAGAAACTTGTCTTAGGTGTGGCATTTAATGAAACAATAAGCAAGAGAACTGAAATGCCTAGAAAGCCCAATGAAAGACATACCCTACACAGGGTGTATCTTGAATGAGGACCTACTTCCCTACCTTTGCTCTTGAATCAAGGCAAAGCTTTACTCATGGAAAATCAGATCAATAAAGAATAAATAAGACAAGAAACCCCCTGAAACATAGTACACTTCTCCAAAGAGAGAACTTCTGCATAATCTGGCAAGGCTGAACAGTCAGTGGAAACAGTTTCAGTGTCTACTTTTCTCCATGCCATTAATAATTCTATATTTTTTAACCTAATGGAGACTAAATTCCTAGTCAATTGGTTGAAGGAGAAAGCAAGTTCAAAATACACAGATGAAAATGGACAAGCAGCATGATCATGTGTCTTATTTCTCCAGAATATCCACCTAAAAGTCTTGGGTATCAAAAACAAAACCTGTAATCTTCTAGTAAGTGTGCTTTTTTTAAAAAAAGAATAGTAACTAATACCTACCTAAAATAGAAGTTGCTAGAAAGGTCCACATTTTGAAAGATTCTCAGATACCTAGCAAAATAATTCAAATTATAGGAAAAATTATTATTTTAACCAGACAGACCTTAGGAAGTCATTCAGAGGATCACAGGAAAGAAAATACAGATAAATATTGATTCTTGCCCTATATTCCCTTCCTATCCTACTGTAATTGTTTTGACAGGTAATTACACTAGAATGTCAGCATACGGCTTAAATAAATCAAATAGCCTTATTTTTAAAAAAAAAGAACTAGTGTCTACTCATATGCATACTCTGTTTCTATAGGCAGTTGTAAAGTTGTGGTTCTATTTTCTACTTATGCACATCAAATTTTCAGGACTTAAACAAGCAAACTCTCAAAAATACTACAAAAGAAATAAAATTTTTCATTTACTCTCAAATAAATAAACAAGAAAAGAAATATCTAGTACAATCTGTCATAGCCTTGCAAATTCTCCGAAGAAACCATAACACTGTCTATGAATGACAAAATGGCTGACACCATAAATATGTAGGTTAGATAACATTGTCTGCTACATACTAAGAGGTGAGACTGAGGTCTATATCAATCCCACCTTAAAGTGGAAGCTTTTGAAAATATTTACCACTGCCTTGGTTACCACCTGACATCAGTTTATCATAAACCATCTCTTTTTGACTATTCACACTTAGTACAGAGTGAAAAGCAGTTTACTGATATCAGTTGCCTGCTATTTCACAGAAGCAAAGTTACCCTACCCTGATAAAAACATAAAGGCTCAAATTTCTCTCTTCATAAAAAAGTCCCCAAAAAGAAAGAAGCAGTTAAACTTACCAAAGAATCTTTTCACCATTCTCCACAACTGCAACATTCACAAGATTCTGACAGCACAGAATCATTTAATAATCTATTCAGCATTTTGAAGGGCACAAAAGGTCTCTTCAGGTGAGATTAACATCATGTAAGAGCTACTAAATAAAGAACAGTGCCCCAAACAGTACAAACCAGTATTAGCATTACTTTGCCCTTGCAGGAACAATGCTTATATTTGACACTTCTTGATGCAGGTTTGCTAAACTTAGCTGTGACACAGAGATGAGGACAATAAATTCTAGAAGACTATGACAGTTGTATTTACTCTCCAGGTTAGAGGTTAAAGAACTCATAGCCTATTTTCCATCAACAATACAAAATGGCTTAGATGACATACTAATACAAAAGAATCCACAACTGAAGTTTCCAGTTCCAGTTCAACACTGCTTAGAAAACAGTCAAGAAGTACACACTGATTACCAGCATTATTTACCTGGCCTCATCAGGGTGACTGACTCTTACAGAGTCATTTGGAATGTAGATCATATTTGTATCTTCTATTTTATATATTGCATGACCTCCAATATCTGCCATTTTTCTTCTTTTTGTTATTAACACAATGTAGTAGCCTTCTAAAAACCTGACAAAACCTGTTAAAACAGCATTACAATGCTTTTAGATGCATATTTGTGTTTATTTGATAAAACATATTTAGTAAAACAGTATCAGATTTGTTTCAAGACGTCAAAGAATTTTTGTGTGTTCTTAATGTTATATGCATATATATATATATATATAGAGTCTTAAAATTCACTTCCATTAATCAATGAAATACATAGTTTTCACTTATTTCACCTCCCACTGTGGGTATTTTTAATACTAGGTAGCAGAGTTAGGACACTAAAAATTTGGAGTATGTTTCTGTCTACTGAACATACTCGTACTGGCTTTTTATAGGACTCTCATTCAGAGTGAGGCATACTCTATTTACTTCAGATACCAAAAGGTTAATTTTCAAGGGTAAGGAAGGATCCCAGACTCCAATTTTCTTTTCAGGTTCATGTATCGTCTGCTGGGGAGGAATATAGAACAGCAAAAGGAGTTGTGGGTAAAACAACACCTTTGTGCTCTCTCTCCTGAACAGCAGGAAACTGAATTCCTTGACTAGAGCAGCATGTCCCCTAAATCAGCCATTCAGAGTTTCAGGGGTACTCCTTTTATTCCTGTTTCCTCTCTCAGATATCAACACTTGACGCTGCTGAAATGCAGAAGGCTAAGAAGGTAGAACAGGCAGTGTATGGCTTTACTGCCTATAAAAAGATGGCTTCTGAAGCCTCCACCCTCATTCCCTGCAAGGCATAGCCATGCTTCTTCATGGAATGCCTTCTTTGGATACTTCTATTATATATGATTAGGAAAAAGGGTAAAAAACCTTTAAATACAACACAAACATAGAAATTCAAATGAAAAATAGAAATACACAACCACCCCTAAACTCAAATGTGTTACTAACACAGTATAGTACAGCAGTAATAAGCTTTAATCAGTAATAAATTACATTAATTAGCTATTAGAGGTAGCTGCTTTGATAGGTTGCGGAGAGCTTGAAACCCACTCACTACTGCACTATCAACAAATAAATTAATTTGGGGAGGGAGGTGATGATGATGACGACATGATACAAATGGGCCCTCACAATTCATTGTTTTACTTGTATTTATATTCAGTTCTTTTAGCTTTGCATTACACAGTAAAGAAGAAGGATGAGGACAGCACACATTTTCCTCCCTGTCACTGCTGGAGGCTGCAATGTGATCGAATGAACTGCAATCTTTTCCTCCACCTTATTAGCCCCCCTCGGAAAAATGCTCTCACCTGCACAAAGACGGGAGGCCCTGCTGACAATAAGAAACAAACCTTCCATTTGAAGCAGTCAGACTATTGAATTTCAGTTGTTAAATAGTAGTCACAGTTCTTCCTGTACCCTCTAGGTACGGAAATCACTTATGTGATTCACTCTGTCCTTTGAATTTCACCAAACATTATGCCGAAGTCTGATAAGGAACCGAGGCTTTTTCCTTGGCCTGGTTCCTTTCCCTTTAAAAGCAATTTCTACTTTTAAACACCACAGAGTAAACCAGAACTCAGCCTATCAGCATCCCTATTCTGAGTACATTGAATGGACTGCATCTGGTTAATGAAATAACTAGAGGACAGAACAAAGCTGTTCTTTACAATTTTACCAAAAATAGCCCTGTTCTGACCTGAATCAGGAGGCAGAAATAACCAGTTGCACTGCCTCAAATTACATGTTTATACAGATATGGTAACATGTATTACATGTTTATACAGACATAATTAGAAAGTATATAATATGATAGAGAGTCTGTTACTTTTAAAAAGTCATCTAGAAATACATACACCATATCTGTTAACCAATACATTTGTGCAGCTACAGAATAGAAACTCTCCTGTTATGAACAGTACATATGAACAGTCATACAATTGGGACGCAAAATTTTAATTGATCGCAACCACTTTCCAACCAAATATATTATCACATATTTACACAGTGAGCACTGATGGCTTGTGCAAAAAAAAAAAAAAACAACCCAATGCTGAAAGGTGGTTAGAAGTCCCTTTAGGTTTACCCATATTATGAATACTCTTAAATCAGTAAGGAACATAAACACCATCGGAGGAATTTCTGAAAAGCTGAATGCATTGGTAAGTTCCAAAATGCTTCACAGGCAAAAAGAATGAAGAAGAAAGTCTGCTTAATTTGCCACTTTAGATTAGAATAGAATTTTATTATGTTTTGATTGTTATGCAAAATTCAGGAGCATCCTTTAAGGTAATTGCATTCTCCGCTTTCTCTGCAGCTTTGGCTTTAGATATCCAGGTGTATATTGATTCTCACAAACCACAAAGTATTCTTGAGAGACGTCACACCACACATTAACATTTACTTTAGAGACATCAGCCAACAACATACTGACCTCAGTATCACGTAATAGACAGGAAAGCAGTGACTTTCAGATGAAGTTAGAACCTATTAAATCCTTGAAGCAGTGCTTGAGGATTATGGACAGCTGAGCAGCATTTTAAAATTCAGCTGACATACCAGCCAGTTATACTTGTTCAAACATGAAAAAGAAATCTTTAAATATGTCACTGCAAAAAGTTAACCAAAAAGAAAAGTCATCTCTCTGAACAGTGTGTGAGAAAGAAATACAGCCTAATAAAGAATGTCAACTTTCATTTTCTTTTTAAAAAGCATTCTGTGATCTCTGGAATTCAGGAGCCAGGTTCCACATGATTTGTATTCTAAGATCAGCTGAGTTTGGTGAGATCTTCAACCAAGTTTATAGAGTTTGACTATTTCCTAGATCTGTCCCTTAGTGACAAAGGAAAGACTGGTTACAGCACAACTTTCACCCCTGTACTGACCACCCGTTTTCAAAAAATACACAAAAACTTACTTATCTTTGAGCATGACAAATTTCTAAATCTTCTTTAGTTTTATAAATGAATAAAATCAGGGGGAGACAGAAAGATATACAGCATGACACAATAAGCCTCACCTCCTAGGAAAACAAAAGATTTTATAAAATCTATCAAAACACTTACCTACTATACCAAAAGCAGAGACAGCTCGAGATAACCCAGAAGAGCCCTTCTGCCCCATCTTTGTTCTGTTTCCCAGGTCTAACCGGCCGAGAAGTTCCCTCACCTCTTGTTGCGTATAAACATGCTTTAAAATTAAAAGTCACAGAAGTCACTGTTTTGGTAGTTAAAGGTTATTTCATCTCAGAGAATAGCAGAATTTGCTTAATCTGTGAAATATACAATAAACCAAAGGTCTGCCTTACATTTTTTGTTTCCCATTTCAGAGCTACCAACAAATAGCCAGTAATATTTGGAAAAATTGGGAAAAAAGCCAGGCAACTAAATATAAAGGCACTTACCTTATCATCAATTATAACCAAATCCTTTGGTTCAGTGCGATCTATTTTCAAAACACGGTATTTGGTTTCTGCAGGATTACTTCCAACTAGAAAATAGCGCTACATAAAAGAAAACAAAGAAAACAAGTCAGAACGTTATACAAGATAAAGCAACAAAAGCCCAGTGTAACATAAGACATCAGCAATGCCATTTACATACTGTCTAGGCTAGATCCATTCCTACTAACATCAAATATGCCATATTCCATATGGATTGTTAATAAACTGTTTTAGACACCATTATCTTAGGTAGGTATATTTGTATACAATCAACCTTTACAACTTAAAAGATCTCTTTCTCTCCTTCGTACAAGATGGAAAAAAAATTAAAATCAAAAGTTAAAGCCTTTTTAGAGAAGATTAACTTACACCAGGCTCTGTGCAACCACACCCTGTCCCAGCCACTACAGTCTTCTCACTTGCTTTGTAAAATGTAGCAGAAGTTTATACGTAAGTTTTTAACTTTTCATGATCTGTAACTTCTGTTGCTATATTGTACTCCTTTGCTATTTCTGTCAAGTAGTCTTTCCTGATCCATACTAAACACTGAAAAATTTTAAGTACTTCAGTACTGCAAGTTTTCTTCTATTTTTATTTATATTTGCTATGATAGTCTTCTCAACAATATTCTTCCACAATACTAAAATTTTCTGGTTAATAATACTACTGTTTAAAAAACATTAGCTTTATTTCACATTTAAAATATGAAAGAATGACCACAGACAAACATATAGTATGTCCACTTTTCATGTAAGGAGATCAAACTGTAAATTAATTTCTACATTTAGAGGAATTACCAATAAGCACAGGTTGCAGGACTGACTTGCTAAAAGTAGCTCTCATTTTTTCTAATTCATTAATTCAGTACACTGCTAGCACAGCAAGGTGGAACTCATTAATAATGCTCAGCCTAGTAGAAAAACATGGCAAATTCATGTGGATCTATGCAGTTAGCTCTTAAATCTAAGAGTCACATGGATTTAAGATGTGGGAAAGGAAATCAATAATCATATTCACACAAACCTCACAATTTCATAATTCATACCAATTAGATGTTAAAAAACATCTTTACTCTCAAAATATTGAAGGTGAAAGAGGACCTTAAAGCCCTCTTCAGCTTCCTTGAATTCACAAATCATTTAGATAGTAAGTAAGCTCTAAACAGGAAAATAAAACACTTAACTTTAAAAGCCATAAAAGGAAACACAACCAACTTCTGGCTCCACCTTGCACACTGACATTACCGTGCTGACTGAGTGGTAAGTTTGGCTGTTTACTCCCAAATGACAGTAAGAAGGCCCTTCAAAGTCATATGTCAACACAACACTCCCTCACTGAAGCCTTTAAGGCAGCACTTTGGTACAGGAAAGCATTTCCTACAGGGTTTTTGTCAGCAGTGATGTGCTGCTGTGCACAGCTCAGGCTTCCCAGCCCACCCTCCTCGGAGCAGCCTCTGCAGGAGATCCCTTAGTGCCAAGATCTTGCTTCCCAGGAGGGAAAATCACAAGGACAGTGCATGGCACCGAATGGTACAGCTCTTCTGCTGGTATCACCCACCAGCAGCAAGAAACACCAAACCACCAAGACAGACCATGCCATTCATTACACCATCTTTTCCTTCATGCAGCAGGAAGTGAATGGACAGAGGGAAATATATTCATTTGTAACACATAGATGGTAAGTTAGTATGCATTTCAAGACTGCAGCTTCTTTATTTGCAGAAAACTGTTAATTAAACAATGGTAAGTATTCCATAATACTGCAACACAGCTCAGTGATGTCCTACTATGTCCAGCTCACTAAATGAGTGCAATTTCTTCCCAAAGTGACACCTATGGTTGCCAACAAATAATATTGAATAAAAATAGAACAGCACAACACTAAGATGCTTGTCCAAATGTTTGGACCAAAGAGTACACTTAAAGTTGGAACATATATGACACACAAGGCGCAGGGGAGCGAGAGAGAGAGAGAAAGATGGATCTATGCAAATGCTACTACTAAGCAAGTTTAGCTGGATACTTCTCCATTCCATTTTAATTAACCAATAAAACATAAAGAAGTGCTATGAGGAATGCATCACTCACATCACCTTGGCAGCTGCAATAGAGGGCTGTGCACAGCTACAGGGTCAGCTTTTAATGCCAGCAGCAGAGTTAGATCAGATGAGGAGTAATTGTACCTGCAGACCACGGAAGCAACCATAATGAATGGTACTTAACAGGCTCTCTGAAGTAATTTAAAGACTAATTTGCAGGGTTTAACCTAGAGAACCAGACTGTGTAAGGTATTGTATTAAGGAAGGTCAGTTGAGAGCAGCATCAGAACTGAGCATCAATGGACTTAGAGGAAGGCAGGCAATGAGAAATCTCTATTTAGCAAATGGAAATTTTACCCACTGCATGTTAGAGGGTATTCTTGTGGAAGTAATAAAGGAACTATCCACAGAAACTTCTGAATTTGGGTTAGTGCTCAAAACTAGGAACCCAAAATTAGACCTCTGCTTGGGAAGTTCTCAGGATTGGCTAACAACTCCAGAATTACTTGAAATATGCCCACTCACATTCAACCTTCAAGACCTGAAAGAAAAACAAAGATTGTATGAAAACTAATGATGCAAAAAAATACACAAAAAAGACATTTCAGTATTAGCTGTTTCTGCTACCTAATTTATGCATCTAGTGAATAAACAAGTCTGTCTTACTGGATGACACGGAGCACAAATAAAACCGTATCAGTGACATGTGCTGCAATTATATTTCCCATCACATGTATACTAGGAAATTATAAAGAAAAATACCAAGTCAACATAACAGTGAGCATGTAACAGCAAATAAATTTTTATGGTTGTAATATAATTGTAAAATTAATCGAAGCTAAAATGTGCTGTAGTGTTTACAACTCTTTTGATTAAGAGAAATTGTTACAGTAAAAAAATAAAGAAAACACTATGGAAACCTTTCTGGGAGTATTTATCCTTATTACCTTATTCTGTTTATTACTAAGTTGAACTGAATAAATTGAAGCATTTCCCAAGTGTCTCAAACAATTCCACTCCACAGCACACCCAGTGCATTTAGATAAACAGGCAAGCTTGACCAACAAAGTACTTCTTCCAGAGAACAGTACTCACAGAGAAATTGCTGGCTCCCTCACCCTGCTCCGGCCAGAGCGCTCCAACCATACCTGAGGTGACCCATGCGACATTCAGGTTTACTCTGCCTCTGGCCTTTACTGAAATGTGTTAACAAGTAAACTTTACCAACCATGCAACACACTAGGCAGCTACAAGAGCTGGACTGAAGCTTAATTTATTGCACAATTATCACTAAGCAACCACAAGATAGGAACAGTCATTAGTCATTTCCACCTGGGACTGAGTTTTAATCAAAGCAATCTAACTGAAAGGCTTTACAGCATCTTCTATCAATCTTTTGATTCAGCCAAAGCAAACAAAACAGCTTCTTCTAAAAGGAGTCTAAACAAAATAAAAAAACTTCTTACTGCGATTTGTTGTTTTTTAATGGCAGGATAATAGTTCTGAAATAAAACATTCTGCTCACTTCTTTTTTCCCTTTTTTTCTTTAAGATTACTTCTTAGAATTCCAAGTCTAAAACTATGATTTGCTTCTTTGTATAGACTAATTATGATCAAGGACTGCTAGCACAGCAAAAAACTTTTTCAATCCTCAGTTAAAAAGCTACAAACAGCTTAATCAGCAGGAAAAAAAAAAGTAAAAATACACTAAAAGCTGAAAAATAGGCAGTGCATTAATAAAGCCAATTTAAAATCTGCAAATAGCATAAAGAAAACACGATCTTAAACAAAAAGCTTGCAAGCAATACCTGTTGACACCATGGATATACCTAAAAATACAAAGCCCTGAAGAAGTGGGTTCACCATGGCCATCCCCTACACAGCTGCTCTCTCATTCCTGCTCCTCAACGGGACAGGTACAGAAAATAAGATGGAAAAGGTCAGGATTGCCTAACATTTACCATTACAGGCAAAACAGACTTCACCTGGGGAGAATGTATGTAATTTACTGACAATTAAAACAGAATCGTAGTAGAATTACACCTCAATGTAAAATAGAGCAAAAACTCCACCCTGCTCCTTCTTTCTACAGGACCTACAGCAATTTTGGAAGTGGCTGTCTTTCCCTTCTCATAGAAGCTGGCAGAATGACATGAAGAAAGGAAGACATGATAAGGTGCAAAGAGAGGTACCTGGAAAACCAAAGCCATCTGCTTCCTGTAATCTGTTGAAACTCTTCCAAAGAAGCTCCTTCAACATGAGATATTTTAAGAACGTATGCTGCCAAGCACCACTTCCTGGGCTTGTGGAATGGGTACCCATTCTGCATCCTATAAGCCACAGAATTCGGTGAATCCCTTTTGTCCCAAGGCAACCAAAGCTTTTTTGTCCCAAACAGGACTTTTCTCCTGCTGCTTCACTGAAGGATTCCTCAAGAATTCTTCTAATTCTCAGCTAAATCTATTAACTATCTGTCTACACATTTTTCTTTAGCCAAATACTTATTTGCTCTTTAGCATCTATTCTGCTGGAATGCTTTCAGAAAATTAAGTAACTGGATGCCTTTTCAGCACTCACTTCAATAGACTGAAGAAGTCTTCTTGTCCCTTTACTACTCCCAAGACATCACTAGCATGTATGTTACCTCACCGGACCTTCAATGGACCTATTCCTGGTTGAACTCTTATTTTTTAGATGAATATGGACTGTAAATCTACACAATACACCATACAAGGCTTTATTCTAGAGATACATTAGTATTTTTCATTAATGACCAGACCACAAATAACCACATCTCTCTTTTTCAGAGCTGTAATTCATCAGCAACTCAACCCTCCCACTCCTTCAGCTAAAACACCCAGATCCTCCTCCTTCACCTCTACTGCTTCTGAATTGATAAACTCTCAGTAAACTTTCATTGCTGTGTAATCTATTGTTTAAGGTGCATGAACTTTCATAGTATACCATTATACTTGAAATTATTTCTTTTATCTGCTCCTGAGGATCATCATTATTTCTTGCTTTATTGTGCTCTGATTATCCTAATTATTTACAATACCTTAAAAGTCTAATCAGAGCTGGCCCACGTTTAGGGCTAATAACATTAATAAAAATGCTTAAGTACATCAGTCCTAAAAACATTACTTGAAAAAAATCATCCCTATCAGATGATTCCTCATTCACTCCACACTAATTTATCTACTATTTTCTCTACTAACTTCCTTCCATAGCAAAGCCAGAGATTTTCCTTGTGGCACTGCATCTCAATAGAGAATTTGATTTAAATATGTAAGGCCACATAATTTTTAGATTAAAATGTGCACTACAACCAGGTTAATCTGACAGCATCTTTCTAAGTCTAGACTGTGTTTTATGCTATTTGCCTGAATTTGCAATTACTTTCCTACATGCAGGACTTCAGAATGTATTAAATACTCCATTTGTCATGTTCCAGTCACAGCACCACCCTTGACTTGAGCAACTTGAAAATATTCATAGTCATTTCACTGTTTAGTATATTTAATTTTATTTTTACCTTAACACTGATTGGTCCCTTTTTCATAACCTTATTCTTGTTACTCATTTTCTCTTCACCCCTCATTTAGTACATTCATACTCAAAGTAAATTCTTACTTTAAACAAAGAAAAATATTAGTTTAGTTTTAGGGCCATAACATGAACTTAGTTTTAATAATAAAAATTTGTAATAGAAAATGCCTATTTTTATTCATCCTTTCTTACATTAAAATAAATACTTTTTTTTTTTTTTCACAGAATCATTACCTTTAAATACATCAATTTTGATCATTTATCCACAAGCCTCCCATCCAGAAAGGAGGATTCACAAAAACCAAATCTCTAAGTTCTGTTGCTCTAGTGATTATAAAATGATATTCAGGACAACACAAAACAAAAGAAACCAAACGCATGTTGGCAGAACTTAGGCAGACATTTGCAGGTACATCTTTCACATCATGTGGGGTGCCACCACTTTTGAACTTTAGTTTTGTTCTGCCTGAATAGCACATATCCTTCAAAACTTGTGGTATTCTCATCACCGCTATTCCACCAGCTATCTGCTCTGTTCATAAATGCTCTCAGAGCCCATATACACCAGTAGATCAAGTTTCTCTATTTTATAGCCACATATCTGGCAGTATATCAGGACAGCTAAGACAGAAACAGTGTTTTCTTGAGTTGCACAGAATTTCTCCTCTCATCCCAATTCCATGCTCTGCTCTGCTACGTCACCACCACTCCTAGAATGCCAATACACAGGGAATAGGACAGTCAGCTGAAAGGAGCTGTCTTCTGCTAATGAAACTGTTCCAGAGAGACTCTATTTCATAGCCCCTTCCAGCTAGAAAATTATGACAGTTAATGCTTGCCCAGTAGACTGTTCACTACTTTCAACATTTTTTAAATATGTCAGATATCCATCTATATAAAGTGGTGCACTTTGTAATTCAGTAAAAATTCTATAGTTTTTTTCTGTGAAATCATATTCTATATTGAAGTTTCTCCAATTTGACCATAGATTAACTTCAACATTAAATAGGCAACTTTTGCATTTTTTAATATAAAAATGTTTACATGTAAAATAAAAGAAATGCCCATAGTTTTCCCTGGTGAATAAAGGGCAGAAATATCTACAGGTAATTATGCCAGTCACACTACTTAATAAGCTTGTGCAAGTCATTTGGATACCGTGGAGATGGAGACTGTAAAAGAACCTGGTTGGAATAAAATACTATTAATTAAGCCTCATAAAGATAGGCAAGTGATATGAGAAGACACAAATTGTCTTGTTCAATGTCACATTGCCTCAGGGGAATGACAATTTCCAGTGAACTAACCTACAGCTTTCAGGTGGGCTTCATCTGGGGGACACAAAAAAGTTCCATCTTCTCCTGAAGAAGAGAAGAAAATATCTTTTGTCTTTTATTAGTCATAGTGCTCAAATATCTTTAGTGCCCTCTGGTGTGCACTTCAGTGATCAATAAATGCACAAAAGGAAAGATAATTGGCATTGATCTGAACAAAACCTTCAGTTCATCTTTCTGACTACTTCTGAACAAGCTTTCAACTTCCTAGGACAAGCAGGAGATACAGTTAACATCTCCATGGCATTTATTGACCCAAAGCATCAGTTGAAAAGGTACGTTTCAGCAACTACCCTAAATATAAACATTAATAGAAAATATAGAATTTTGCTCTCTGTTAATTCAATTGACACCATGAATTCAGTTCTTCTCGCCTCTTGCAGTCTCTCATTTGACTCCAATAATACTACCAGAGCCTATCCTCTTTGACTTCAATAATACTATTGTGTTTTTATCTAAAAAGAAACCCAAACAAAGAAATCCTATGTAAACCATTTCCACTTTTTCCATTTCCTCATCCATTTCATCTCTTTCTGCTTTAACACAGAGGGGTTTTACAGGAATAAGCTGTATGACCAGTGTAAACTTCACTGTTTCTCCCACTGCTGACAACTTAAATCATCCCTTCTTTGCACCAGAAATCTTAGGATACAGTCTCATGTTAGCCTGTATCTGACAACTTCAAATCCCACAAGCTGGATCTAGCAAGCATACGGCCTTAGGGAAATCAGAAGAGCAACCTGAACCAGAAGAAAGCTGTTCATTTTTATTTTTGGGTGATGCTTATGCGGTACCAGTGACTGTCTCAGCTGGAAACTGCATGATTGTGAGATCTTATGCAAAGGAAATTACATGAGGGATACCTCGGGGAGAAGAAGTTTGTCAGCAGCACAACATGACACTGAATGAGCTGTAGTGGCAACTGATCAAACCAGAAGTGCCAATTTTGGGCTCCACAGTGTAAGATAGACATTGTTATACCACAGTGATTCCAACAGAGAGCTATCCAGATGATTCACATGACAGAGTACATGACGCACTGGGAGAGGCTGAGAGAACTGGTTTTAGGTTTGTTCAGCCTTCAGAAAGTTTTGGTAGCATCTTGCTGCTGTCTAAAACCATGTAACAGGAATGTATAGATGAGAGAGACAAACTCTTTCAAGTGGTCTGCAGAGGTGGTTATATCTATATATTTGAAGGTATTCAACACTCAGCTGCACCCAGCCCTGAACAATATGCTCTTGCTGAAGCTGCTTTGAGCAGAGGGCTTGACTTGGTGATCTCCAGAAGTCCCTCTAACATCCCTTAGTCTATGCATTTATTAAGTGCAGCAAGTCTTTTCAAATAATCAAATCAAAATGATTCCTATTGAATTTTTTCTTTGAAAAAAAATTACTAGAGTTTGAATATCAAACCACAAAGTGTTTTAATTTGTACTTTTTTAAAGTAAGAACAATACCTTACTCAGGGAAAAAATTCCATTTTCATCACTCACAAGAAGTGACTGAAGTAACAGCTTTGAGACACCCTTGCTCAGCTGAGGCATTTCAAATGGCACATGCTCATCCACAAACCACTGCCTTTCACAGCTAATGAAAATCGTCTTGCCTCCTGGAGCAATCAGGACTGCTGGATCTGCCCCTCACTGAATTCTGAACAAAGCACAGCATGGACAAACCCATCCATCCAGGCAGACACTGCCAGCTACCACTGGCCAGATGTAAAAGGTTGTGGTTTCTGAAATAACAGGACCAGCTGGAGAGGCCTACAGAATGGCAGACAGCTGACAGAACTCCAAAGCACAATACTGGTCCTGCACACAGCACGTTGTCTCTCAGCAACTGAGCCTCACAGCTCAGAGAGAAGCAGGCTAGGTGTCTACACATGCCAGTCACAAGAAGCCAAATCTCAGATAACTGAGATGTAGCATGAGTTGTGAACCAAGAACAACTAAACTGAGTAATACAGGACCTGATGCAGAAATCACATTTGCCCTTTGCCCTACTGAGGTATAACAGTAATTTAGCTGAAAACAGAACAAAAGATAGCCTTTACCAGCAACAGCGAGAAAGATAAATAAAGTAGCCTATAAAATTCATTTAGGCATAGGTAAAAAGGTAACACTTTGGAAAGGCTTTCTGGAGTGTAACCTTCATTTTTTAAATTTACGTGTACCAATAACTCTGCATGCTTTACTCCTTCTCTGTTTCATAGGCTGTTCAGCAGGGAATTATCACAAAAGCACAAATCTGCTTCTGACAGAAGCAAAGCTGGAAGTCAGGTTCCTAATTATACTGAGATCATTCTTGCATCTGTGACATTTTGGGAAGCTCCCAAGGGGCTTCAGTGTATAAATTATCTTTCTGTTATCAGTACAGGTAACATCTGAACCTGGAACCAGACCTAACTTGCATTTAAAGCCATGGTACCTAACCCTATCCAAAACTACCTCAAGTGAAGAAAATCAACATACTATGAAACAAGGGAGAAACCAACACACTATGGAACACGAAGAAATTTGATTGGGAGCTAAGGAATGGTAAACACAGTGGTGTTTACACCAAGAATTAGCTTCTGACTCACATGGTACTCATCACATGGCTAAAGTAGCAATGGCTAAAGCAGCAATTACCACTCCAACCTCCAATCCACTTTGTCCATGACAAAAAAGTATTGTGAATAACACATGCCTACAGTTTCTGCAACAGGACATAAGGAAAGCTGAAAATCTTCAAGAGCTTACTTCCAGAGGTCAGACTGAAAACCTTGGAAGCTGCTTCACCAGCCATTCAGACAATGAGGACTGAAATGTGTCGCATTTCAAGCGGCAAACAGGTCGGTATGGATGGTAACCATTTCAGCCATTCTTAATTTAAATACTAATTTTGGACACCTTCAGCAGTCCAGTTTTAACTGCCCCTAGTCACGGGCAGCGTGACAGCAGCCACAGGACAGAACAACCAGGGGCCCAACCTTCATTCCCACCCTGGCAGCATTCACAGAGCAGGGCCCTGCGATGACCTGCCTGTCAGAGGCCATTCCTTCGCTTAAGTCTCGAGGCAGAGACACAGTGAAAACAAGAACTTTAAAAACTTCTTTTTCTCAGTTACTGGGATGTTTAGAATGTGTGACCGAAAAGAACCAGATCCCAACACACGAAAAGAAAGGTAAGGCGCAGTTTTTGACAAGCTGCAGCCCAGCCGGGGCAGGAGCTCCGGGCAGGGCCGAACCAACACGCCGCGAGGGGCCGGGACATCCCCCCCGCGCTGTGCGGCGGCCGTAGCCCCGGGACCTACGGTGCCGGCGGGATGGACGCTACTTACAGCCCTGGTCTCGTACAGCACCAGCTTCTGCACGGAGCTGATCAGGGGGGCGGCGGCCGCCACCGGCATGGCAGCCCCGAGGCGCGGCGGGGGCGGGAGCGGTGGGGGCTGCCCGAGACCAGCCCGGGAGCAGCCAGAGCCGCAGGAGGAACGCACCGGGGCTGAGCGGGGAACCACTGCAGGCAACGAGAGGAACCCGGAAGTGCCGGCACGCAAACGCGCAGGCGCGCCCACGGGGGGCCGCGAGAGCGCGCCTGCGTCGCGGGGCCGCGTCACGCGCGGCCCCTCGGCAACGGCGGCTCCGGGCGCGGCGGCGGCGGCGCCGCACCCGCATTCACTGTTGCTGCCGGGAACCGCTCCCCGCGGGGTGAGCACGGTCAGCACCAGGAACAGCTCCGCAGCCCCGCCCACGCCCCTCTGTGGGGCGGGGCCCCTGTCTCCCCTCCCTTCAGGGGCGGGGCCAAGGGTAGGGGGCGGGGCGCGGCCGTTGCCCGGGCAGCGGGGGCGCGCAGGGCGGTGGCGACAGTGGGGGGTGCGCACGACGGGTTTCCCAGCTGGAGGGAGGTCCCAGCGGGAGGTCGTCGTGCATGTGTGTAGAGGGGTGTGTGTGTGCCTGGTTTAATTCTTTGCTTTGGTTGTGGTGGTTTTTGTGAATTAGGAAATTGACCCTTGTGAAGGTTTGGGAAGGAGCGAGGCTGCTGGGAACGGCAGGTAAAGCTCAGGCGGTGAGTTTTCTGTCGGGGCAATGCGGAGTTGGTTCGCATGTGGTGGCTTTTTTTCTTTTTTTGGTATTAAAATGTTTACTGCAAAAGTGTCTGAACATTGGGTTTCATGTTTCAAGACAAACTTTTCAAATTCTCATCCTGAAGTAGATTTTTTTAATTGAAATTTTTAATTTCATTTAAAACTGACTGGGAGTTGTGTGGGGCTGTGCTGGGTTGGATGGTTGCATGTGTGTTTTGCTGGGGCTGTGAGTCTGAAGTGGCCCTCTAAAGACAGTGAGGTTTTGTTTCGCCTTTTCCAAACAAACTTCATCGAGCTCCTCATGTTTTGGCCTCCATTTTGTTTGAAAGGTCCACGCAGATTTTCCTCCAACTTACCTTAATTAGAAATTTGTTTAATTTGTTATGCAGCACTGGAGTTGCAACTACCTGCATTCCTGGAAAAGATGGGATTTGTGAGGGGATGACAGAAGAGATCATGAACTGTGATTTGATTCTGCAAAGTCTTACTCGTGTACCTGCCTACCTGTGTGGACACAGAGAGTAGTTCCATTGACCATGACAGGGCACTTCTGTGTCTGAGGCACAAAACCAAAGGTCTTGGCAGGCCCATGGCCCATTTCAGGGACCAGAGAAAGTCACAATTGTGTGGTAATTGGAGCAGGAAGGAAAAATCAACAAAACAGCTAAAAAAGAGCTACAAGCAATATGAGAGTCATAAAGAAGTCATATCAACAGCTGGTGATCAGGAGTTGTTCCAACAGTTTTTTTTTTTCAGAAGTGGGTTTTCTCTCTTTTGATGGGTGCATTGTGAATGTTCTCTAAATGCTTTTTCTTCTTATAAAAGCTTTCTTTTTTACAAATCCATTCACCTTGTAATTGAGTTCCATTTTAAGGTCATTTTACACACATGTAAGTACTGTACTTAATAACAAACTCCTTTTTTTCTTCTAGCTTTAGAAAACACATGGCTTTGCAAGAGGAAAAACAAGCTCAGCCCTTTACAGACATCTTTGATGAAGATGAAGCTGAAAAATCCTTTCTGTTGTCCAAGCCCACGTGTTTCATTGTCTTTGGAAAGCCAGTAAGATGTCTGATAGAAGTTTTTTCTTCAGATATTCTGCTAACAATTTTACTTTTCCTTTCAAAACTTTAGTTTAACAGTGCTACCAAAAGGGTCAAATACCTATTTTTTTACCTTTGACACTCTTCAAGTCCTGCAGAGGATGGTAATAATTCTGGTCTCATTTAATGTGACCAATTTTTGCCTTCAATGACCAGCCTATTGCATTTAAAAATGTTATTACTGTTTTTTTCAGCACAAATCCTAAACCAAGCCCCACACCTAGCTACTGTGAGGAAAATCAGCTCTACCCCAGCCAAAACCAGAACAATGCTATTAAAATATTTTAATTTTTAATAAACTTCACAAATTAAAGACATAAATTGGTGTGAAAGAACCTTCAGGTTAATGTACAGACTTACAGACATGCAGTGAGATATTACAGATCTTAATATTAAAACTTTGACAAAATTCCGTGCTCTGTATTTGGAAATGTTCAAAATCCGCCAAGATGTCCTGATAAAAGGATCTGTACTACATTTTGAGTATAATTCAAGGTCTTTCTCAAATAATTTGTTGCCTCCTTAACTTAGAAAAATTTGGTGTTTTGTGAACCTAAACTTTTCAGATTCTTTTTCTCCCAAATGTGGGTTTACATTAGTGCCTCAGTTTGCTGAAGGGAGTTCTTTTATTTTGTACAAGTTTGCCTTATATCTTATGAGTATATGCCCTTGTAAGAGTGCACTCAGCTCAACAGAAAACTATAGTGAACTAACTCATGTAGTTTTAAGTGAACATCAGAATTTTAAAATGAAAAAGGTAACTTTATGTTTTATAGACCAAACGACCATAAAATGCTCATTGAAAGACAGTACAAAAAAATTCTCATATTCTCAACCATTGCCTTCAGTAGATGCTTGACATTAAGATAACAAAGGGTTGAAATTGTACAGACCTTACCAGGAAAGCAGGGAGTTACTTTATTTTTATGGTAATAGCTTATATATATATGACTGATCTGCAGAGCGCCTATCCTATTTAAGATACGTCTTTTAAATTAAAAACACAGTGCCATTAAAGCAAAGCCTAATACATGTATTCTCATCACACTTGCAAGATATAAGGTATGAGTAGGCTGGAGTGTTTGTTGATACACTCTTAATTAGGAATGCAATTTATTTGTGGGGTTTTGCTGTTTTTTATCACAAAGTTTATCAAGGACAAACAAGTTATCAAAGCAGGTCTTCCTTTATGTGCTTCTAAAAAAAAGGGCACTATCGTAAGGGTAGAAGATTGTGAGATTTGCAAAATCTTATTCAGACAATCACTCTTGGAGGCCTCATACTTCTCAGTTAGGTTGGTTCCTCTTGATTCATGTAAATGATAAAGATTTTGTCAGTATCAAACCATATTTGTGGACTAACAAGAGCACTTTTTAAGCATCTGTTGTTTTAGTAAAAAAAATATTATCCTGATGTATCCTACTCAGAAAGGGTTGAGTAGGTTTGTGTCATAATTTGCTTTGAGGCTGAAGATAATAAATTTTAGTCCTAAGGCGTTTCTCATAGGAATTTGTGGTCAAATGGTTGCTGAGTTTTGGATAGAGTTACTCAGAAACAAACTCAGTATAATGACTTTGGAGATAATTAGCTACAAGTAGCAGTACATTACGAATGCTAAGCAATATAAAGTAGAGGATGATATTAAGAAGAGTTTTTTGTGTTTGCCCAATGCATAACTCAGAGGCCCTAATCCCAATGGTAGATTTTAATTGTTTTTATCATGTGAAAATATGTTCTTCATTCTGTTATATGTTTGGTTTTGTTCTGTCTGTTTTTCTTTTAAAAGTGTATTTTTCATTTTAAGGGTACTGGAAAGAAAACCTTAGCTAGAAAATTAGCACAGAGATGGAACTGCATTTTCATAGAAGGTAAACATATGCTGTATTTGGAACATTGCTTGGACTTCACAAAAGCTTTTGGTTTAGAATACCCTCACTGTTCCCTGTAATTCAAAGGGCATGTTTCTGATTGCAGCAAACACTTCTGATAAGGACCAAGTAACCATTTTACCAGAAATAAAATTGCTGATAGTGTCCTTTTAGTTATTGAAAGGCTTAGAAAAATCACTGTGGTTTTTTTTTTTTTTAAATCATAAATTCTATTCCCAACCCTGTAAGAGGATTCATGTGACCCTTCTTGTTCACACCGGGGCAACTCCTTCAACTCCAAGGAGTAAAGACATTTTCCAGTGCAGACCATGGAAAAATAGGAGGGTCTTTCCTTTCTGTTTGTGCAGTGTCCAACACAAGGGGATGTACTCCAGGAAACAGAGTTGTTTATTGAATGAAGTATCTTTAACTTCTTTTGAAGATTTGGAATTGTAACATGGTAAAATTCACTTCTAATAAAGTGCTTTTTTGACTTAGGTATATCTAGAATTTTTAGTTCATAGTATTGTATAAAAAAAACCCAAACACACAAACAAAAAAACCCACCTGGTCCAAAACATAGATCAGACCAAAATCAGAAGGGACCTTAGAAATGTACTTAAGCCAGTCTACTCTGTTTGAATGTATTACCAGTACTGACAAATGTTCATCAAATTTGTTTTAAAAAACTTTCTAGGCAGCCTATCTCTGTAACACACTCTTTGCCAATAGAAAGTTTTTCTTAGCAACTGATCTAAATCTCAGTTACTGCATTTTTAAGCCTTATTTCTCATTCAGGGAATTATTATTTTCTTATCTTCTTTTAGCTAGTGAACCCACACGTGTGTACACACTTATTGTTACTTATGCTAGTAATTTTTTTTCATTTTCTACATCAAAAAAACGCCAAAGAAAGAAAGAAATTTAGCATACATAAGCATGAATAATTTAGTTCAGAAAGGACCTCCAGAGGTGACTGAGTTCAACATCCCTCTCAAAGCAGGGTCAGCTAGAGAGGGCTGCTTAGTTCAGTCTGAAATATCTCCAAGGACAGAGACTCTTTAGACATCATCATGATGGAATGGACCTATAAACAAACAAAAGGAATGAAATCCTGCTCTGCACTGCTGCAGCTCAGGCTCTGGGGTTGCAATTGTGTGAATGGAGAAGTGTTTCCCAGAGAAGTGTTTCCCAGAGAAACACATAGCCATGTTTGACTACCTTCTTGATGAAAAATGGCTTCCTAATTACTCCATTTGAATTTCTCATGTTCCTATTTGTGTCTGTTGCCTCCTGTTGTAACTGCATTTCTGTGATGACTGTGGTTCCATCTTTGTGACCTCCCAATAAGTAGTTTTAGGCAGCAGTAAGAGCTAGTTTTAGATAGCAGTAAGAGCAGTAAGCTTGTTTTCTCCATGTGAACAAGGTCTGTTCTTTTGGCCTCTCCTAGGCTGTTCAGCTCTTCTGATGGTTTTGGTGTCCTCCACTGAACTTGCTCTGGAGTATCAACATCTGTCCTGTGTGGGTTAAAAATAAACCAAGACAGAAAATTATTGAATAGGAAAGGTGTTTGCAATCTTTTTAATGACGTCATACTTTCTATTCCTTTATCCAGGAAGGATAAAGGAATATGTAAAACAGGGCCAGGGTGCACACAGATTGCTGATTTTCAGTTGTCTGTATTGTTTATTAGTACATTCCCTGTCTCAGTCTTGGCCCATGGCAAATATTGTTCTCCCAAACACCTATAGTATGAAAGGTAGAATGTGCAACAGTCATCATTCCTAGTATGAACAATTGGAAAATAGTCACTGTGTTTTGAGAAGAAAGACTATAGCTATGGTGACTCATAGACATGAGTCACCTGGCTTCAGGGCCTTTCCCTGGCCTGGTTTATTAGTAATATAAATGTAGCCTTAACAGTCATTCTTGAAAACTTATGTTAAATGTCTGATTATTTAATTCACACAGAAGTGTGAAAGACCTACAGGGTCATTCTAATGTGATGTCACTGTCCACAGAGATGCAGAGCAGTCTTTGAATTTGATCGATGTCACTTTTCTTAAAGTAGATGATTTTGTGTGTCTAAACAATTCTTCTGTCTTGGTTTTTAAATTTAAAAAGGGATTGAGCTCAAATACTCATCTCTGGATTACAAAACAGTAATGCTGTTTTAATTTAAACCAGTAGTTCACATAGTCCTGCAAAACTGCTGTTGTGCATTTTTGTGTAGTATACACAGGGTTAAATTGTAGGGAGAAACACCTACTCAGACCTTGCTATAAGGCACCAGGTTCTGGATGGGCAAACTATAATGATTGCCCTAAATATAATTGCTGTTCATTTGAAAATAGCCTGGTTGCTTGGAGCACATGTACATCCTTCTGTGTGTGTATGTGTATGTAGATATGTATATGCATGTACAAGTCCATTCAGAAAATATTTTGTATTAATTATTTTTCTTATGTTTGATATGCTTCCTTAGCTTCAGAAGTAATTCAAATGACTATTCAACAAGGAACACAATATGGACTTCAGGTAAAGGTCTAATCTTCTAGTAAGTTTTGTCACATTTTTAACAAACACTTACTATAAAAGACTGTTTTGCATTTTACCCTAGTGTCAAGAATTGCTTTGTCAGGGTCAAAATATTCCTGAGGAACTGGTGACAGAAATGATTCTGCAAAAGATTGAGTCACCAGAAGTTGCTCATTTTGGTAAGTATATTTATAGCCTAAACTTCTTAGAATGTGCTCAAATATATTTTTAGCTTTTCCTCATGCTCTTCAGGTTGTGGAATATCAATAAACTGAAAGTGTGTTTAGGGATTAATTTACCAATATGGGAGATCAGAAAGTGTCATACCAGTCCTATGTTGTGTTAATTTTGAGAAAATAGTTTTCCCAAAATTTTAAGTGTCTTACTTGACAATATTATCTGAAGATATTTTAGAAGAATTTTGGGATTTAAAATACAGATATTTTATTCTTCAGTACTTCTATAGCAACAACATAACAAAAACCCATCAGCAAAAACATTTTTAACATTTTAAATAATGAAAAAGAAGGAAAACAGATTACTGAAAATGCAAAGTATTATGGCTTTTTTTTTCTCTTAGAGAATTGTTTTTTCCCTTTGCATTTTGTGATACAGAGCAAGATGGATGAGAATTGTAATGGTAGTGGCCACAATTCTTCTATTTGAGGAAAGATTATGTTAATTGAAGCTATCAAGATGAGTGCTGCAGACACTACAGTGTCTGAGCTAGGCACATAGAGCAGGTGGTCTGAGTATGATCTTTAATGTGTTCATGTTTTTAATTGAGTTAACAAATGCTGAGAATACTCTATAAAGCTGAAAACAACACACTTTTTTGTCTGTATTTCATCTGAAGCAGACATGGGTGCATGGTTTTTTTAGCAGTGTTATGTCATGTACATGGTTTAAAATCGTACCACTACATGTATTGTTTAAAGGACATGAGTAAAACTAGCTCTATAGTTGACAAACCCTCTAAAAATATGTTCAATAAAATGCATTTGGCAGGTTATGTTCTCACTGGATTTCCTTCTCTCTCGGAGCGATACATGACTGTTCCACAGCAAATAGAGAAAATAATGAATCTAAAATTAAAACCAGATGTCCTGATTAACATTAAGGTAATGTTATCTTCAGTAACTTCCTAGTATTTTTCCTAGTTATTAGTAGGCTCTTATGCTATGTATGCCAAATATAATATTTTCCTGTGTATACTTGAGTATAGAATTAATTGAGGAATGTTAAATTCTTCTGTTTTATATTGGAATAGAATGTCACTGGTTTGTTCCATTATAAGCATTGCTAAGGTAAAATAATGAGCATGTCCTAAAACTTCAGCAGAAGTTACAATCTTTGCACCTCTACCAATTAGAAGATACAGATTTTCAAGAAAAGGAAACTTTTTTGACACATATACATCTGCCATTTGTTTAATCCAGGAAGAAACTTCTCACATATGGAAGTTAGAAAGTAAATAGTTTTATTTTTCAGTCACTAATTGTGAAACTGCTTCATTATTAATTCATCTTGTTTACAAATCTCAATTTCTTCATAAGCATGATGTGACTTATCAGATATTTTACAAAAGTGACGCTGGTATTACCAGAGAAACATAAATCATTGTTAGTATGGGATTTAGAGGACTTTCTCACTGTAACTTAAAGGAATGGACTTGCTTGCTATGTCCACATCAATAAACAAAACAAGGCAAGAGGGACTCTTCAGTCATTAGGCCAACTGCTTTGTCCAAGCGCTGCTAAGCTGTCTTGTTAGTCAGAATGGGGTGGCAGTGCCCAAATTGCCCACAGGGAAAGACCCAAGGCCTGTGCCATTCTCCAGATTGTGCCCAGCTGTTCACTGGGGAGGATTCTAGCTGGCCCACACTAAACTGTGCCAGACTCCATCCAGACAAAATAACTGTATATATAGTCATAAACACGCTTTCAGGCTCTTCCTCTAGCAATGTTTTATTTATAATCAACTAGATTATTTTTGTCTTCTCCTTTGAATGTGCAGAATGAGCTGCTGAGACAGCTCTGAATAGTCAGCCTCTGGTGGTGTGCTCCATTCTCATTGGATTTTGATTCTAGTTGGCATATCTATGTGTTTTGTCAGATGCTAAGCCTCAGGGTATGGACCTACTCTATCACTTTGCAGATTTAACTCAGTGTTTTAATCCCATACTTCTAAGACTTAATTTGCTTGAACATGTATAATGAAAATTGGTGAATGCCTACTTCAAACCTTTTTTCTGTGGTCTCAGAAAGATCCTAAACATATTTTTGTGCTGCTTTTCAGGCAGATTTGATTTTTTCACAAAGTCAAGCTTTGTTTTAATTCTAGGTAGTTAGAAATCCCTGTTGTTGAGAATATGTGTTGTATAGATTCATGTGCAACAATACAAATGGAAGAGTGATACTAACTACACTAGAAAGCAAAATGAAATTCTTGACTTCGTGTAGTAACATCATCTCTTCTGGAAAAAGGACTGAGACTAAATGTACATTAAAAATCCTTGCCCCAAAGTCAAAGAAATAACTTTGCCTTTGATTTCAGTGGATTGAAGCTGCTTCCACAGATATGTCAGAATTGTAACTATTTTCATTATATCAAAAAGAAAAGAAGAAATGAGATGCTAGATAACTGGCAATAATGAAATACTGTTATAGTAGACCAATTTAGAGAAATTTTGTCTCTCCGAGGAAAAGATGTTATAGCATCATATGATTTCCATTTAATTTTTCCTTGCTAGTGTCCAGATTATGAGTTATGCCAAAGAATGTCAGGACAAAGGCAAAATCCTGATTCAGGGGAGATATATCAGAGGAGCCAGTGGGATCCTAAAGTTACTGACAAGCGTAAGAAAGAGAAAGATCAGGATGAAGAAGAGGATGAAGAAGAAGATGAAGAGCAGGAAGAAGAAGAAGGAGAAGAAGATGAGGTAAATATTGCTAATTTCTAAACAGTGCAAAATATTACAATGTACTGTAGACAAAGCAGAAAAAATTCTGATCTTCTAAAATATCACCATACTATGTTATGAATTTATTTTGCTCAAATTTAGTCTCAGTTCCATTTCTGTCCTACTTTAAGAGATGTGGGGTAACACTTAAACATTGGTTTAAATGTCAGAAAAAGTTGATCACTGTATAACTTAACCTGGACTCAGTCTTTGACTTTAAAATCACTGATCTGTTTCTTGCCATCAGTTAAAAGCGTGTGTCAGGAGAAGGATGGCTCTACACTGCCTGTTTCTTAATCTAGACAAATAAAAGAATTCTTCATTTCTGTTTATTGTAGCAACTTCCTACTACTATTTGCAGGACACTAGCTTGTTTTCTGGTTTTGGTGTTGCAATACTACAAATGGATTTTCTTTTTTTTTTTTTTTCATGAAGGTATTAATTTTGAATTCAGGTCAAATATTTGTAATAGGGGCCAGAGATTTGTCAATGCAAGTTCTAGGCACATTGCTCTCAATTAATATAAACTACACTTTATCAGGATAGGGTCATGGTCAGCAATCACTGGACTAATACTCTTTGCAATACTCTCCAAAGCTGCTTTATTGAAATTTGAGTGAAGACAAAAATTATTTTAATACATTACTTCTGTATCTTGAAATTTTGTTTTGCAGAGTGCAGAAGGTCCACGTAAGAAATTAGAATCTTTTAATCAATTAGTGCAGAGGCCTGAAGATTTTCTTGAAAATGCAGAGAAAAGAATTGAAATATACAAGGATATAGTGCTTCCTCCTTTAGAAGTAAGAAAAAGCAAAGTAGTATGATTTTAACAAAAGATTTTTAAAACATCTTGCACTATTTTCATTGGTTTTTTACTTTGAGATTTGTTGTATTGAGGTGGTCATACTGCAACATATCCCCAAATTCTGAAATTTATTCTGAAATCAATGATACTAAGTTGTCATCTGTAGGTGTTGTTTCTACTCTGGAGTCAAGATAAAGTAATCCGCTTTGACTTTTAGAAGTGAAATCATGCCTGCCACCACAGATGCTTTCTAAATCTAGTAAGTGAAATATTTGAAGACTCCGTTGTTTCATCACCATTACCACAGTCCATTCCAGAATGCAATTCCCTAAGTAATCTGCATCCATTGTCTTAAACTGCAATAGATTCTCTTCCTCACCTGTTTCATTGCCCAGATTTATACACACAGTTATAGGCCCGTTAGTTTGTTTTACCACTTATTTAATTTCTGCAGCTATGACATTTTCTTTCCCTGTTGTGTTCAGGAAAGTGAATTTACTGTATGTCTCTTCCCCTCCTTCCCAACCGCACCCCGCCCCCCCCAAAAAAAGCCAGAGGTCCAAAGGCATAGTTTGTTCTTTTTGGTTTTACTTTTTCTTTTCTTTTTTTTTTAATCTCTTGGTATAAGAAGCTGCAAAATCCTCGTTTGATGCCCACTTGACAATTACTGTTTATGCCTTTCAATTTCCCTATGGATTAGTTAAACCTATAGATAAAATTGTGTAAATGTGGTGTAATGTTCTTTGCTAGAGTAACAAACTTGTTGCTGCTGTGAAGGGGAAAACAAAAAATGTGGTATCTTTAATCATTACACAATCCCACATGGTTTTCTTATAAGTGAATTAATGGGAAGTGGATTAGATTAAATTACTTTAGGATGTATACCAAACTTCAACGGTTTCAACACATTCCACTAGTTGGTAGGATTCACTTAGGGTTCACTAGTGATGAATGTACTGGTGAAGATACTTAGTGGTCCACTAATACCTTAAAAGAACACAGGGTTCTATCATTGGCCCAGGCAGAGTTTGAGATGATTAAACTGAAATTGAAACAAAAATCTTATAAGATGTGCAGTTTGCACATAGGAGATAGGAAGATAGGTAGAACACACTTTGATTTCTTGATAAATTGTTGGGATTAAATTGATCTGAAATAAATGTGAAATACTGCAAGGAGGAAGAAAATCTAATGAACAGCTACAACATGTGAAATAATTGGCTAGACCTCAGTACTTCAGACAATCTGCGATCTGTGGGGATTTAGTCAAAACTGAGTCAATAAATGAAATGCTGTTGTTCAAACTCAAATACTATGGATGTACTAATAAGACTCTAAGACCATTGTATATAAGAGAAATAGAAACTATTATTCTCTCTTTAGAAGACTATTAGAAAGAATTAATTATTTATTATCTATTTATACCAAAGATAGGGCAGATGATTTAATTTGCAGTATAGAAGACAGACTAGATGAAATGAGCCAGAAAATGATCTTTGATCATAAATGTAGTGAAGAACTGGAACAGATTACCTGCAAAGTTGTAAAGTCACCTTCAATAGGCCTTTCTAGGCCTGAGGTTAGACCAGTATTTGTCAGGAATTGAGTGCACGTTCTCAGTCCTCAGAGAGAGGCATTAACAACTGACATGGGATGTTTATTTTTGTCTAAGACATTATTTTCTAGTGTGAAAATTTAAAATAAGAAAAATAAAATATATGGCCCAAATTTTAAAGAAATTGGGTCTCAGGACCAAAATTAAAACATTGGTCTCATGACTGGCATTTCCAAGAAATGTATTAATTGAGATTGTCATAGTTTTTGTCATAGTAAAAAATTAAGGTAGTTAGACAATTAAAAGTGTAATTCATACACGAAATGTTGCTGCATCTTGATATTTTTTAGCTCTCTTGCATTTGAGCTAAGATATCTAAGCTATTCCCTGCACCCATTGTAACTCCAATTTTGGAATTATCTCTATATCTTCTTTCATCAAATAGAAGTTAATCTCCAGAAGATTTTGTAAGCCATTAATACAATTAATTTGGATTTTGTTGAAGTCCCTAGGAGTCCAGCCTTTGATATATATAGGGACAGAATGAGCTTCAGTGTCATTATCTGGTTAACAATACTCAATTGAGAGGTATGTCTTTGTTCTTAAACAGCAGTTGTTGGCTGACCAGGATTGTCGATATCTTATTGAAGTGGATGGAAGTCAGCAACCGGATCACGTCTTTGAGGTAAGAAAACTATGAACCAGCTAAGTTAACCTCCACTAGAAAATAATTTCTCAATTCTGTGGATTGTGTTCCTGTTGGCAAAATTTTAAGTTGTGTTTAAAATTCATTCATTGACTATTGGTGAATACATTGACTTTTGAAATACTTTCTTTGCTTCCTCTATTAGTTGCAAGATTCGCTGCTCTGCCGCCAGGCTTGCATATATGTTACATGAGAGTATTTTCAGGCAGACTAGAAACTTTTGTATTATGACCATCTAGTTTTGGTGCTTTTTCTGATCTGTATTAATGTAAAATATAATGAGAAATTAAAACATTTTCAGTGTGATACATTTAAAAAACTGGTTTATTTGGTGTTTGTATCTAAAATAATATATGGTATAATGGAATATAGTTTTTATTAATTTTGATACTGTTTTGCAATGTAAGAGAAGACCCTTAATTCTTGTAAGAATTCTGCTGAGTGCTTGTGTCTAGATTTTTAGCTTGTAAGAGAGCAACTTGTTCTTCCTGTTAAAAAAAACCTACAGTGGTAAATTTTACAATTTTAAATTTTGAAGATAAATAATCTCATCCTCTGCCTCACAACTAAAAGATGCTTCAAATGAGAACCTAGAGTATGGGGTTGAATATTAAGTAGGAGGTTGTCTTTGACAAGATAGGAAGTGAACTTCTCCTGCATTTTCTCCTCTGTTTAAAACAAATTGTATTATTATAATTTTGTAGGTTAATTATTTCAGTTTACGCTTAACTCTACTACCAAGAGTGGTCCTGTGGGAAAAAAAACCCCAGTAATTTTGCAGCATTAGAACATACAATTTCCTCATTTGTGATCTGTTTGTGAACATTACAACACAAAATTTATTGTAAATGCAATCAAGTTACATTATAATTCCAACCATTTTGCCTATAAGTAAGGCAAAGACCTATAGTAAAACTAGCCCAAACGTGACAGAATTTGGTTTTTCACTTCAAGAATGCTTGCATTCAATCAAGATTACATTCAGGAAATACTTCAAATAAACTTAATATCATTCGCTTCTCATTGGTAGACACTTGGTTTAAATACCTTTCAAAATAAACTACCCAAACTTGTATTGCTTCTGAATGTGCATAAGCTGATTTCCCAAAGAGATTTGCCTCTTTTTCTGCTTGGAGCTCATCTGAGTATTTGCACTGCCTTGGGGGAACCTTCACAGTCTTGTCCTGTAGTAGGCTTGGGATCCACAGCATAATGAGAAGATAGAAAGGCTGTGATTTGACAGTTTGCGCTGCCTAGATCTACCAAACAGCTTGTTTAAACTCAGCTCAATAACTAGCAGGAGTCTGAGCTAGAAACTGGGCCTTGGTGTATATGTAGCCATTATATAAATAATAAGTTACAGTATCAAATAGACTTTCGGGGCCCTTCAGATGACAAAAGCAGTTTTGATTGGTACTAAATCAAGATTTGTTTTCTCTTCAGGCAGTGGTAGGCCGACTTGAGTCTATGGATGTTCAAAATGCAGCTCCTATAATTAGACTTCAAAGTGAACAAGAAGAAGAAACACTGGAGGGAAAGCAAAATGTAAGTGTGTTTTTTAAAGTGTGATTGACTGTAATAACTAGAATTATTTTTCTTTTCTGCTGTAAGCTTGTATTATAGCATCTTTGTTTCACAACAACCAGTTTGTTTTACCATGTAGTAAGGGCATTTTGTAAGCATTGACCTTTCAGAAATGAGAATTTAAGGTAATTTTGGGACTGAAATCCACTTAAAAAGTATGAAAATGACAAAATCTGTCATTTCCCCAAAAAAAGGGTAATGATTATAATAAAACTGTGAACAAAATGGCTGGTTTAGCAATAGAGGAAGAATTAATTCCTTCCAAGGAAATAAAGAAACTTTAGCCAAATTATAACAATCTCATCAACTGCTTCTCAGCTTATTCTACTCTTTTCCTGAATAAGAACCAACATACTAATCCAAATCTGGCAACATTCTGCATAACTGAGATCACATTCATTCTATTTTCCTGTAATTAATTAGAAACATGACAAGTTAGTGCTGAATTTTGCTGAATCATGGCAATTATAATTTATGTCCCTTCCGAACAAAACTGAAAACCAGAAGTCTTTGCATGAATGTCATCACCTTTATTTACTTGCAATCATCTTTCCTATTTCTTAAACAAAACTTTGAATATATGCATGGAACTGTAATGGGGAGACCTCACATTTTCAGAGTTATTCTTCCCTTCACTCTTCTGTTTTCTCAGTTCTTAACAAATTCACAAGTGAAAGACTTTCTGTGTCAGAAAGTATTTATTATTTAGTTAGTTTGTGTGTTTGTTTTAGTTCGTGTGTAAGCTTTTAGTAACCATAGGATTCAGGGTAAAGGGTTATGCATCTTAACTGAACATTATGTGCAGAATTGCTTCCTTTTGTGTTGAACCTTCAGCCTTCTAGCTCAGTGTCCTGCAGTTTATATGCAGTAGGCAGTGAATAGTTTGGTTCTGTACATCTACCCTCTAATAACTCATGATTTCAGAGTTCTGTCCTGCTCTTACATAGCTATACTGAAGAATTCCAATCTGTATAATTTTATTCCTTCTTACATGACAATCTTTTTGTGGGATTGATCAGTTATATTACCTTTTTCTGAACCTTATACAATTTTACTGTGTCCCTTCTGAGATTAGGTCAGCAGGAAGCCCATTGCAGTAAAGACAAGGGCTGTATTTAAACAATTAAAACATAAACTGTTGTCATCTATTCTCTCCTTGCTCAACATTCCTAATATTCAAGTTGGTTTTCTGACTGCTCTTGGGCATTGACAAAATGTTTTCACAGAGGGATCTATTTCTGAGTAGTGACAGTCAGTGAAAATTCATAACTTTCTGTGTAAAACTGCTGTTTTAGTGCCTGGTTTTGTAGGTTCTGAAAGTTCTGGCGTTCTTCACAGCCAGCAGTTGTCTGTACTGTTCTGAATTTGGAGTCACCACGACCTTAGGATTCACTCTCTGTTCACATTCTGTAAAAAGGCTATTAAACTTATTCCTATCATATGATATTTATGCATGCCTAAAATAGATATTTTAACATTGCTATTCCCTGACACAGATCATAGTCCTTTTTTCATGCCCTTTAGAAGAAATCTTAGCCATTTTCTGTTGTCTTCAATAAATGGCTCTTTATAATTTTAAACTTCTAAAGATAATAAGTAAAGCCTACAGGAACTCTTTTAAGTATTATTTCTTTTAAATAAACCTGAAAAATGAAGAAATTCCTCTTTAAAATTGTCCTACAATTCTGAAATATATATAATTTTTAAAAAAATGTTCTAAAAAGCATTATGTGGTTTTCTTGTTAAATTTGCCTTTTTTCCATCAAAAGGTTTCAAAAAAGTCTAATAAAAAAGCATATGTAGCTTCGGACAAAAATTACACCTGCTGTTACTGCTATTTTAATAAACAGGATGAACTTTTCCGCGCTCTGTCATCTTACAAGCTGATAGCACCCAGATACCGATGGCGTAGGAGCAGGTGGGGACAAGTGTGTCCTGTGGCTCTAAAGGAAGGGGACATTGTAATGGGAAACCCAGAGTTTGCTGTCAGGTTAGTGGAATTTGACACTCTTAATTTTTACTTCTATTTTATGAGATAGCTGTCTATACCTGTTAACTTTGTTTTAAGTTTTCTAGGTAAAATGTACATACTGTCATCCCAAGAGGCATTGAAAAAATTTACGTTGAATCCACGGCCTTACCTCTTACCTCCAATGCCAGTTCCTCCTTGTAAAGTATTTGTATTTGGTCCTCCATTCTCTGGAAGAACAACTATTTGTAATGTGATTGCACATAATTATAAAGGAGAGGTAGGTTCATAAATATCCTAGGTAGCAAAGTATCAGCTGGGGCTTGGGAATCAGTTAAGCACATTCTTGTCATGTTATTAATATTCCCATTGCAAATATAGGGATTACAGAGGAAACATAGGATTTTGTTGAAATTCATTTTTATAAAAATAGTTACAGATCAAAAATACTTTTATATACCCTCTTACATTGCAGTTATTTGTCTTAGCATTAGAATATTATAAATAACTTTTGTATCTAAGATAATTAAATAGAAATGCAAATTAAAAATAATTTCTTTTTTAAAGAAAACCCAACCCTGCACTTGAATTGTATGTAAATTTTTCTGAAATTTGCAGAGCTTTTCCAAAATCATTTCATTTTATAAAAGTTGGATCAGATGCTATATTTGTCTTCTGTGGTATTTGTATTTTTTCAAATAATTTCACTAGGTTCTTGATATGGACAAACTCATTCAACAATATAAAGAATCAGGGGAGAAAAACACTGAGGAGTTGCAAAAGGACGCAGTAGAAAAGGCTATCGCAGCAGTGAAAAATAGATTGGAATCAGAGGAACAATCAGATGAATCAGGTGAATAAACTGTTCTGTGGTCTTTGAAGCTGTCTTATTTACTTTACATTATTTAACTGAAGCAGTTGCTGTCACCGCGACTTAGAAAAAGTTGCAGAAGTTGTTATGATTGCTGTGCATTAAATATGAACTAAAAGAACATGACAATGAATAGAATAGCTTAGTAAAATTCAGTATTTTTTACATATATATATATAGATATATATATATAAATGCTTTGAGGGCCATGCAAAAAAGTTTTCTGAACTCTGAGCTGAAAGAATAAATTGGTTCTGACTGACACTGGTTGAAAACATTCCATTTTAATGACTTTCTGACAAGTTAAATCTCTGCAAAAATGAAGTACTTCTCAAGAAAGCAGCTTGTCAGCTGGACTGATGTGAATCCACCATCTACAGATTTTGTACTTTGGAGCAGCATTCCAAGTATACTGTCACAGATGGCACATTCATAAGTCACTCCAGCTCTGGTCACATTTAGACTTCTTAAGCTGCCTAGTTTTCTGCAGCTTGATGAATTCAATAAATATTTTGAAAAGGTGAAAATGTTATTTTAATATCTTTTAAACAAAATTGGTATTTTTTTTCCAAGGAAGTTCAATGGAGGCTTTTAAAAATAATTTCTTTTGAAATGAAAATACTCCATTGAATTAGAATTGCCTTTTTATAGTTAGCTCTACTTATGGTTCCAATGGACCATCAGGCCATTTTACCTTATTCACCTAAGCAAGGAATTGTATTTGACTTTCTCATGGGTAGATACATCTAACAAGAGGTCAGTATATTCCTTAAGTGCTGCAAAACAGGTGCTGACAGTGATAAAAATCACTGGCATTGCAGTAAGAATAATGGTGAGCTATGACATCAAAATTGAAACAGTTAATCAGTCTTATGTTCCAGATTCCTAGCTATGTAAATACTTCTGAGGACAGGGATGTGAAATCCTGTTAGGATTAGTGAGAAATTAATCCTAATTAAAAACTTTGGAGAGCTCAAGCAATGTTATTGCAAAACTGAAGTACAAACAGGATGTATTTCCCCTTACATATCTTTTTGTAGAATAAGATTGTTTCAGAATTTTTTAATAGGTAAGGAGATGTTTGGGCTGTGTTGAGTTTTTTTGCAGAATGGAAATTATTAAGATGCTGCCCCTTTTCCAAGGACTTCATAACTTGGGAAAAATAACCTGACAAATGTGTACATTTGTGCATATCAAAAGTACCAATAAAATAATTGAAAAATCTTGACATAATTACAGAAAGTAAATATGGCATTTTTTCCAAATTATACTCATAGTAGATATTGCAGTTGTCTAAAACAGTTCTCCACAAAATTTTATCAAATTAACATGTTAACTGTGAGTGTTCCTTAAAAAACTTTTAAATAATTACAGCTATTGTGCCAGCAATTAATAACAAAATGTGGATCCAATATGAATGTTTTGCACATCATAGGGAATGCAGGCTTCTTGATTGTTTAAAATACACTTCCTTGATCTAAGATTTGTATTGATTTAAAAATTAGTCTGGTCAACCTTTTGATTTGGAAATCAAAGAGAAATCAAATCAAATCAAAGGAATTTCTTGCGTGCTTCAAGTGCCTGATTGTTCTAGTACAGAAATGTCAGTCTGTTCATATTGAAACAATATTTAACTTAGAGGTAGAAAATACTATACAGTTAAAAAGGTTGAGTTTTTTATACTGAGAGAACAAACCAAGATCTTAGAACTTACATTTATGAAACACTCTCTAGATCTACATTCAGAACTTTTGTTTGTTTCTTTTTCAGTGCAATTGTGTAGTATTTCTTAAAATGACTGCTGTGCTGGAGTTATGATTTAATGCTTTATTTGATTCCTAATTTCTAGTTCCTTTGTGAATTACTTTTAAAAAACTTATATTGTTAGGAATACCAGAGATAACTGCTGACCACCCAGAAGTTCAAGCCATGGTAGAGGAAGCCATGAAAAATGCATCAGTCTCTGAAGTTACGTCACCTCAAATATATGCTGAAGTACTGGAGGGAGCTATTGCAGAGGTGAGACTACAAGTACTATGAAAGAAAGCACTTTATTCCCAAGAGCAACTTGTAACAGTTTATACATTAGCCATATATGTTCTTAATTTTTCTGTTTGAGAGATCAGTTTCATTTATATCACATAGCCTGAAATCTTACATAAGATTGAAGAGACACTGAGAAAAATCACGAAAGACAAATTTATTGAGGACTATTTCATAGTCCCTTATACATAGTAAAAATATTTGTGTGTGTGTATATTTTCACACTCATATACAGAAATTATTTCTGTCTTGTAATTTACCTGAACTACAAATTGTTTAAGGCAGGGAGAATTAACTGAGGGATCATTGTATGCTTGCTCTATTCTTATATTTTTAGTCACTATTAAAGAGGTGAACACCAGATGTAAGAGTTTGAAAAGAATTGTTTATGAAGATCTATCCAAGAATCTTGAAATGTTTTAAATTTGTTCAATGGTATGTAACTATTGAAACTGGAGTATAAATTCTTTATAGGTAGGCTTAAAAAATCATTATTACATCAGTCTCTTCTTGTTTAAAATGTTTTTAATTTCACTTGGATATATAAAGCTGTAAACGTCTTACTTTTTATTGACCTGAAATGACAATAAGAAAAAATCATAGCATTTAGGAAGTAATTTTGTATTGTGCAGTCTTTTTTGTACAGCTGACTTAAGTCCTTTTATATTCCTGAATGTGACATTTTCTAATAGCTTATGAAGACGAACAAAGACAGGTTTCCTGGTGCTTCAGAAAGAGGAGGATGGGTAGTGGATAACTACCCTCTGTCAGCAGATCACTGGTCAGCTTTATCAGAGAAAGGACTTTTACCTGACACTGTTGTCTGTCTGAAGGATACACAAAAAGATGGTTAGTAAATGGACACTAATGCAACTTATTATTTTCTTTCTTTTTCTGTTTTGATATCTCTACATAAAATATACTTTTGAGAAAAACTAGTAGTTATGTCCCATTTATTAAGCTTCAGATGTCTAGAGAAGGAATAATATAGTGAATCAACAAGACTACCACAATTTCTTGCAATTTGGAGTAAGAGAATTACACAGAATTGGAAACAGGAATGCTTTGCTGTAACAGTAAATAAAATTCCTCCTATTGTTAATCAGTTTTCAATTTTCTCCTGTTTACAACCAGCAGGAAATGCCAGTGGACTCTTGCAGCTTCAAATTTTTGCATTCTTTGACTGGCTGGCCACCACCTTGCAATGTCGGTCAAATTTCTCTGCCTTGATTTTCCCATTTGCAAAATCAGGTTAGAGGTATGAAATTTCTCAGCTTGAGAGAAAAGGTAGAAATAATTGTATGCATGCAGGTGTATCCTGTACAATAGCTTAGTATCCAAGAATTCAGAGTAAGGGATTTTTGCTTTATTCTTTCAAGCCAGAAGGAAGGTTGGCACCAGGCATGAGTTTCTGAACAGATTGATCTACTGCTAAAAGTTTGTCTGTCAGATACGTCTTCATGGAGTATATCCACTTGATTCATACCACACCACAAGTTTAATTGACCTGTGGCAGTGTTTGATCATTATGTGTTTGACCCAGTCCATTATCAAAAGGTCTTTCAGTGGCAGAAACTTCCATTCAAGAAAGGCATGTTGGGTCTATTCATATATAGTTCAAGAAAGCTCAGTAGATGCCCAACATTGAAATCAGTCCAGAGAATTTTTCAAACACTTGTCTCTGAATATAAAAATCAGCCTGAGAAAATGAAGGTTACACAATTTACTCAGAACAGATTTCCTAGTAAACAGACCCCAGACTTTTCAGAAGTATGTCAACTGATCAGCAAATCATCCTCACAACTCAGGTACAGTACCAAAACTACTTAGTCACACAGCTTTGTGAAATTTTCTAACTAAAAGTGTTTCAATGTGGCCGGAGCTCATACACAGACTAAATACTGGCTGAACATTTCTATGAGAAAGTTCTAGATCCAATGTTTGTCAGAAAATCGTATTTGTCAGAAAATCGTATTTGCAGAATCTGTCATTCAATCAGACACTTTCAGAAAGAACCTAGGGGCAAATTGCATTTCCATGCCTCATCTTTGTTTCCCAGCCATTCTAAGCTTTTTGATATGTTCATGAATCTCGATTCTGGGACACAGTGTGTTGTCCTTTCTTACAACCCCAAAAAGCATCTTCTTCGTGTAGTTGGCATATGGTAAGGAAATGTCAATACTGTGTACTAAATAACAGACATCAGGTGTCTACCTCTAGCCTTTACTGCTGGGAAAGCACTGAGGTGGGAGAGATGCTTTCAGTTATATTAAATTTATGTTCACTTCTCAGAATTTAACTGATTAGTGAATTAGTTGGATAGAAGAAAAGGTTGTCTCGTCATCCCTGAAAGGTTTTAATCTAGATCAGACATTTTGGAAACAGATAATTCTTCATGACAACACTGTTGAATACTAGTCAGTAACTGCTCTTTTTTTTTTTTTTTTTTTTTTTTTTAATTTTTTTTAAGGAAAGNTTTTTTTTTTTTTAAATTTTATGAAGGGAAGAATTTGGGAATTCATAGGAGGGGCTTTCAAATTAGACCTCTCTAGAGCCTTCCAGTTATGTGCTTCCTTCCTGCAATGTACACCTTTCTGCCATTTTCACTGGTTCTCAAAACCTGGCTCTCCATTACTTGCTCTAATCTGAACAATCGATTTTATACTCCTGGTAGTATAAAAATATGGCTAAAAATGTAGCTTTTTGATTATGGATACATTTCCTTGAATTTAGCTATTTTCTTTCACTTTATTATTTTTATTTGCACAATTCTGTTGATTAATTGATACCCACTCATTTCTGTCATTTACATAATCATGTAGTTGTGAAGTTTACATTTACTGCATTTGAGTCACTACTTTGTAAGCTGTTCCCTGACTTAGTAAGTAACTCTCATAAGTCCACTGATGAAAATGGGTTTCAGCCACACAGCCATATATAAATCTATTTGTCAAAGTAAATAAGTTAGTAGAGTTTCTACTAGGAACAACATATTCTTCATTTCTGTCTGTAGCAGTAGAGGTATGCACATTATTTATATTTTTATTGGAATTTTTTCATTTGTTTCTTCATAACTTTCATTGTACACTTGCAAATAAAATAAATTTCAGAGTAACACATGATATACTAAAGTATAAGGTAAATCATTTCAGTTGTCTTCCTTTTATAGCCTTTGTAACCTTCCAGTATCCCAGATTCAGTTTATTAGGTGCTTTAAATTGAAAAAAAAGCCCTCTAAAACTGTAGAAATCAACAGTATAATAACATTTCAGTGGTATGTATGCTTTTTGTTGACTTTAAAAGAAAGTTGTCAGTAATTTATTAAATGGTACTCATAATCCAATGACTTTAGTTTTATACAGATACATTAAAGTCATTACTGTCATGTAATTGTACTGCAGGAGCCTGTATACTACGCAGAGCATACCTAGCAAGTAGGAATGAAAATGATTCCAAGGTTTTGGAAAGACCAACAGATGAAGCATTAGAAAAGAAAGAAGATGATGCAAGGTAAAATATTCCAAATATTTGAATATATAAAATGAGCACAAGAAAATTGTAGCCTCACTTTGTGTTAAAGGTATCGGTGCATTTATCACACAAATAAACTAAAGCAGTACACTAAGACTAGTTATGATTGACAGGAAATAATCCAATATCTGTTATTTTGAGGAATATTACATTTATATCAGTACATATAGTGGCAGAAAATTCTCTTTCTAAAAGCTTTTTTCATTAGCCTTTCATTTCAACCTTATAATGCAATGAGACAATAGCATTTGAGATAATAAAATATATATGATTTTTATTTTTTACAACCCAAATTATATTTCCACATCTTTACATTTAATATATCTGCAACTTGCTTTGGTAATATTTTTAAAGGTCTTAAGGTAAATAAACTTTTATTTACAGAGGAGAAATGAAAGAAACACTGACTTCACAGGAAGATCAGTCTCCAGCTACTGCTGAGGAGAAAGGTGAAAGTTTGTATCATTTGACTTCTATTTTATCTGATTATGTCTTTCAGTCATTTAGCGATTTGGTATTTATGCAGATTTTCCAGTTTTGATTTCCTTTTTACATTCAGCATCTAGAAAAATTACTTTTTGTAACTATCTTCACTGATACAGGCATTCATTTCTTAGTGTCATTCCTCATGGATGTTACAGAATTGAGGTGCTTTTCATTAAATCAGCCATCACTGTTGCAGTCTTCAGTAAATCCAAAGGATGGGACTCTATCTCCTCTAGTAGCTTTTCTAAGTGGTTTATTAACTATCTTGAAACTACTCATCAAAAAATCTATAACTCTAAAAGTTACAAAACACTGCTGGAACTTAGTCAATAGTTAATGAGAAAATCACGAAACGGTCTTATTTTCTGGTCTTCCTCCAGTAAGCTCAGCCTGAAGTAATTAAAAGGGAATGGAAATCAGTTCAGGAAGGTTCTGTTAACATGCGTTAATAATTGCTCAATGTGATAGCAACACACATAAATTGTTGAATCCAGAAGCCTGGTAGAGGTGAGGCTGCTGCAGCTCCATGTCCCCAGGACCATGGAATGAGTCTGAGCATGTATTCCCATTTCCCCTTTCATCCTCTTCTTACTCTATTATCCATGCTAGTTCCTCTCCAATCCACTTTGATCCTTCCTTCTCCTTGCCTTTGGTCCTCCTCAGAAAAGCTTCCTCATATTATAAATCTCCCACAATCCCAAAGTGCTTTTCCCTAGGCATTCCCTAATAAATCTCATGCCCTGTAGGCAGTAATACACCTCAGCCAGAGAGAGCTTCTTGGAGTGACCCATCTCAATAGATTTCACACCCAGACAATGCCTTCATCATCATCTTCTAATGGCCCCGACGGGTGTTAAGTCAAGGTTATATTTGTTCTCATTAAGTTTTGGGGGTTCACCCATCTGTCATTGTTTCTCCCCTCCTTTGTGCTTATGGAAACTAGTCTTTAACAACATAACCTAACACCATAAAACATAATGGAGTTCTGTGTATTACATGTGGTTTCCCCTTTGATAACAATATTAATAAAACATTTTGGGTAAAGGTGTTCTTACTTTGTTGCTCTCTGTATTGACAGAACCACATATCTTTTTGTTTCCTGTAAGGATTCTACTGTTATATTAGAATTGTGTTATACTTAATTTCCAGCAGAGAAAATATAATTGTCCTAGGCAGAAGTGAATAATCTGTGAGGAGTGAGATTTAGGCAGCAGGCCAGCTGTCACAAATAGGCTGGCTTTTTGCACCTCAGATTCTGTCAGTTGGATTGAGGTTTAGAATTAGTTCCAGCTAGTTTCAATGGTTTGAACCTCAGTAGTCCAATAAGCTGCAGGGTTTTATTTCCATTTTAACCTTCTTTAATCACTGCCTAATTCCTTAGGATGTTTCTGTCTGATTTGGATCTGCTCTTGTCCTGGTTTGAAGGACAGGTGTCTGCTAAGGAAGGCAGGAGCCCCCCTTGGAATGGAGAATGTAAACCCTTTCCCTCCGAATTACTGTAATTTTGAAATTAAGGGGCTCTCAGGCAAAGATTTGGGAATAGGAATAACAGTTCTTTACTAGTATTTATAATAAAGCGAACAAACAGCAACTCCTATGGCATTAACAACAAAACAGAACCAGGAACCCGGTCCCAGCCCTCTGGGCCTGCAGGCACTGTCCCCTTGGGTGCAGTGATGGTCACAGCCGGCAGGGGGTGCTGGTGGCACTGGGTGGGCAGGGCAGGTGCGATGATTCCCCCGCGGCTGCAGGGGGCGCTGTGGCGCGAGCTTCAGGAGCGCGTGGCAATGGCGGCTCGGCCGGGACGGGGAGGGGTGGGAGAGAGAGAGGCTTTGCTTCACAAACCCCCTGGGGCAGTCGGTCCCGGTGCCCCAGCAGGACTCTCGGGAACAGCAAGCTGGGACGGGAGGTCTCGGCAGGCAGGGGGAGCGGGGCTGCAGCGCAGGGAAACCCAGAGCAGTGCTGAAGGAGTGGTGGGGGCAGGACAGCGGCAGGCTGGCTCCCAGCAGGGCAGGGAGAGGTGAGCTCAGGATCCTGGGCACCCGAGCAGATGCTGATAGGTCCCAGTTCAGAGCAGGGGCTCACCCACAGCAGAAGCAGCAGCTCTGGCCAGGCGTCCAGCAGCAGCAAGGAAACTCCTCTTCCCCAAAACAGCACCTCCAACCGTGCTCCTCCGACCTGAGAGTGAGAGAGAGAGCCCACAGCTGCTCCAGCCCCGCCTTTAACCAGCCCAATTCTCGAGATATCTCCCTCCCTCCAAGAGAAACTCCCAGCCAGAACAGTAAACAAAGATGCCTCTCTCCCCGGGGCTGGCCCACTCTTTTGTTCTTCTTAAGTACCCAGTCGTTAGTGTTTATGGGAAGAAATTCTATAGGTAAAAAGGAACAAAAGGAAAGAAAACCTAACCCCCAACAGCTCTCAAGATGAATTACCATGCACAAATACCTATGTCTATGTTAAGAACCAGGTTGGGGACTTCGGAGTATTTTCTTTCTCTACTATGCAGTCTCAGGATTTCTCATTCATAGCCTAAATTATCAGCCAAGGCCTGGAGATGAAATTAAAAAATGAAGTGCATTAATTCCCACTTTTTTTTTTTCTCATCAAAGGCCTAGACTGCTATTACTGTCTTTCTTTCAAACATAACATACTGGTTTCTGTACAAAATTACTATGACCAAGCTTAAGTTCTGTATTACCAGTGTGTCTGACATACATTTTCTTTTATGACCTAGTCTGGCATTTATTTTACATATCAATAACAAGGCCTAAGTTGTAAAAGTAGTATAAGATACACTGAATAAGATAGCATGCTTTTAATTTTTAATGAGGTAACATTTCACCTATTCTATGAAAAAAATATTCTAGCTTTCTAGGGTTCTTTAAATTGCATGTAAGCTTTCCAAAAAATCCACATTATAACTTTTTATTGTTTCTGGTAAAACATATAGCTCTTCAAAGTGAATGAATCCTGTAGTATTAAATATAAAGTCTTCTACAAAGATATTTTGTCATCTGAGTCTCAAAAAAATTCATCTTAGTTTTGGATATCCAGCTAATTTTTATCTGAGTACATCTAAACAACATTTATTAATGATAGAAGTAATCGTGTCATGTGGTCTTAAGAGGTGTTAGGTCCTTGTTCAGAGAAAATAGTGTTTTCCTACACCTACATTTTATTTCAGTAATCAAACACTGACTCACCAAAACACTTCAGTCATGCTGCTCTTAGCCTGACATCATTTTATTTCACATGTAGTGCCATCAGCACATTGACTGAAGCTTTTCTCCCATGTGAAAGGTCTTTACAACAATATAATTTTCACGTGTTCACAGTCTGTTGGGTTTTTATAATATATAACAGTTATAATATAAAAATGATAGCTCAGAAAAACACTCCAGAGCCCACATCATATTCTTTTGGTTTTTCATATGTGGTATCCTATGAGAATGGCTCAAAGCTGCACCAGGAGAGGCTTAGATTAGACATTAGGAAGTGTTTCTTTACTGAGAAAGTGGTCAAACACCAGAACAGGATTCCTAGAGAGGTGATTGAGGCCCCAAACCTGTCAGCATTTAAGAAGCATTTAGGAAATGCCACTAATAACATGCTTTAACTTGTGGTGAGCCCTGAACTGCTCAGACAGTTGATGAGCAGTAGATAATCATTGTAGGTCCCTTCCAACTGAAACAGTCCCATTCTATTCTATTCTAATTCTATTCTATTCTATTCTATTCTATTCTATAGAAATAGATGCACATTTTAATAATCACAATTTTTGTAACCTCAGTGGGATTGCTTCTGCTCTGAACATAGTCAAGTTTATAATATTTTCTGTGTTTAAAAGGAAAAAATTGTTCCAGTAATGAACAAAGTACTTACATGTGCCTTAGTGAGAGTAAAAGTAACTGGAGAAGGAGACTTCACAAAAATCTAACAAATGTGTTTGAGTGAGTTAAAAAGCTAAGTTCAATGCAGAAATGTGTGCTAAAGATACAGAAATCAATTTATGTGGTAACTCTTGCATGTAATGTTTAGCTGAAAATTATAGCCACACTTATTTTTTTCATGTCCTTTGACACAATTATTCTGAGGGGTTTTTTTTCAAGAATTTCTTACTTTATTTAAGCATTTTTGCAGAAGTTTTGCATGAGTATGATGTGTTTATACTAGGAGACATCTATGTCAATTCATGAGATTATATTTCAGCCATTGTAGAGGATTTATCAGCTTCAAGCAGATCTGTGAGTTCACTCCAATCTTCCTGAAGTAATGCTTGGCATATTCTTTTCCTACCACATTTCTGCCAGAGATTACTTCCTTTCGATAGCAAACTCAACTGGAGCACGCATGCTTATGCCTCAGTGGCTCAGGCTGGTGTGTCGGTACAACCCCATCTTCACTGATGTTTCTTCTTCCACTCTTGCTATCTGGGCAGAAGTTCTTAGCAAAAGTAAATGGGTAGCTGGGCTGATAATTCCAGCTGTCACCTCTCATGCTTGTGCTTTCACAGTTGTTAAGATCAGTATTAGCTATAAACTCTTTAATATTGAATCCCACCTCTTTAATATTGATCTCCTTTCTCATTACGGATGGTGAAGGGTTCCCTTCTCTTAGGCTTTTATTCTATGTTCTTGCTTTTTTATTTTTATCATCATGTTAAATTAGTGAGATATTTGAAACAACAACAGCAAAAAATAATTAAACCTGTTCATGTTAGTACATTTCCTATTTAGTCTTGGAAGATAAATAATTTTTGGAATCAGTTGTAATTATAACACTTACCAGGCAGATGGTGTGTGCGCAGTCCTACAGCCTCTAAATACATTTCCCTTGTTTTTCTTGACTGACTTGTATCCTGATTTGTACTTTCTCCTACCTTTAACTGGAGGCTTTTCAGTGAGAGAGTTTGGACAAGGACAGTTTATTAAACTGCAGATGAGAGATTTCAAATTACTTGTAATGCAAACTTCAAAGGAAGCTCTAGTGATATTACCTTCACAGTTTGTTCAGTCTTTGAGCAAAACTGCATGGTCTTCAAAGCCACTTTCTGCCTTCCTTCATAAGTCAGATGTGATAATTGCATTTTAATACCTGTAATCCCAGCATGTTAGGCAGAGAAATTTCATTATTTGAAACAGAAAGTTAAGAACAACTTCCTCCATTAAATCCCAAATACCTTCAGTTTGTAAATTCTTTTAGTCTCTCACTCAGATAAAGACCAAGGAATATTGATGGAAAACAACTATGCAATGTTTTGCAAAAGAAAAAAGAACAAAAGCCTATGATTAGAGCTATGAGTCTTTCTGAAAGCTCTTGTCACTTTCTGAACTTAATAAGAAAAAAGACATCCTCTTAATTGACTTTGCTTAATGTCTGTCCATCTGTCCTCCTTGACCGCTGTCCAGTACCAGTCTTGTAAATGAAATAGAACCATAAGCTAATGGAAAGATATATGAAATCTTATAACAGCTTTCTCTCAAAAAACACTTTGAAGGCAACTCATCTTTAATGGAGATGGTCTGCTTTAGTTTTTAAAATATACATTTTAGCTTTTATCTGCTCAAATTTTTGGAATATTTTAAAGAACAAAACAAATAAATATAAACTGTTTTATTTTAATAGAAAATTGTTAAATATACATATTTTTATGCATTAGAAAGAATCACCTTAATGTATAAACCAACATTTTCTTTCCAAATTAAAAAATCAGTACATACAGTATAAGTTTGTCTATTGAGTACATTTTATTTTAACATGCTGAAGATTATCTGGCAGTGTATATTCATAACTTAGAAATGAAAAGTCTATATAAACAAACTACAGTCTGTTTCAAAAAGACAACTGAAAATACATTCATAATGAAATGCAGATCAGTTCCAAGAAAAGAAAGTGTCACTGTTACCATATATTTTGCCTTTCTGTTTATTTTGATAGTTAAGCTCTAATGAAGAAGACATGTTGGCTTCTGGTGTGTCTGTGTCAGCTTTGGCAGTGTTTCAATGGGGAGGAAAGAAGGACTTTTTCATCTTTTTTGTTGCTGCATATGGACCGAGGGAAGAAAAAGTCATAGATACTAAGATATTAAAGGCTGTCCTTCCCCAGCAATTCACTTAGAGAATGTGGGGGCAGAGAGCCTTTGAGGATTGTTTGTCTCCATGGTAACTGAGCCCAGTAAAAGCAAAGAAGATGCAGAGCAAAAGAATATGAGAGATTGGTATGTAGGCATTCCCGACAAAAGCCCAAGATTTAAGGCTGGGGAAGATTGTTTCCTATCACTGCTGTGATAAGTAAATTAAGGACAGAACTATTAGGCAGAACGCCACTTTCTCAGAAAGAAAGTTGTTTGCATTTTTGTATCATTTATTTTTAAACCATTGCTGTCTTTTCATGTATTTTTCTTGACTATGTTTTCAATTTTTTAAAAAATATCTTCTCACTATAAATAACCTCTACAAGTAGAGTTATTGTAATTTATATCTGATGGCAAAGGTACAGCTGCCTTACTTGGTCCCTGAGACCAAGTTTGAAACTAACTAAATGTCAGGGAGGCAACATTTTTGTCGTAAGGTTCAAGTAGATGAATCAAAACCAAATGAGGTTTCACTTTCTGATTCTTGTTCTGTCTCTTTTTGCTGGGAATGCAAACCTTTTATCTTTTGTTACTTCTCCCCTCTTTCCAGGGGAAAGTTTCTCCAGTTCCCTTAGACCTGGGTAATCTATTTAAAAGTTATTTAAGTATGCAATAATTGCTGCTGGATATGTTTCCTTAAGCAGCAAAACCTTCTGAATAGAGGTATTCTGTTGGAATTATGTGCGTAGAGTAGCAGAACAAAGCTGGAACACGTGCTGGTCCATCCTTTGCTAAATATGGCCTGTCAGGAGAGGTAATATGAATTTTAAGTGCATCCGAGTTAAAGGGGATGGGAGCTACTCTATTAAGTGGATTCATTGCCATGTTCAATATTCTGTCTCAGGTGATGTCAAATACTAATGAAAATCTCTTGTTCTGCCTGCATATTTCCAAAGTGTCATGACCTACTGAGATATGAGAGGTTTTTAAAGGGCTGGACTATGAGATGATCTATTGAAAGCCAGATCCAGCCAGCCCTCAATCTTCCATGTGTTACTGCTGTGAACAGGGCTGTGGTTCACAAGGCAGCACATGTGATTTCTGCAGTGTGACTGTGCCACGGATAACACGCGCAAGCAGAAGTTAGTATAACCCAGTTATTAACGAATCCTTTCCTTCTTTTCTTAAAATTGGTGTTCGTAAGGGAGTCATCATTACATATTGCGTTAGAGCTACCCAAATTTAAGCAGGTTTTACCTGTCTAAATCTCTGTCTTATTTGGAATATATCACTGTGGAACGCAACATAATTAATGGTACCATTTGCACAACATCTTTTAATGTACATGAGAAAGTGTTTTTATGTTCCTATTTAGAATCATAGCAAGAGGCAAAAATGTCATTGCAGGGGAAATGTAATGACATATATAGAATGAATGCCTGATTTAGTGAAATGCAAATGTTTGTAAACATTTTCAAGGGAAAACATATTGCTAACTCAAGATCAAACTATTTCAAATCTGCGAGGTGTTTCTGCTTAATGATATGCCCTTTTGCACTTTGATTTATGTTTAGATTAATAATCAAATAAGAGGAAGGTGAGCCACTGAGGTGTCAGTCTAATAGGTGTGTTGTTCAAAATTGTGACAAAAAGGGGAGGGAATGTTTTAAGTATTGGTTGTTATAAAAGATCACAAAAATATTTGTCAAAATGCTTTTTTGTTAATAGTCTTGCAGTTCACCTTGGCTTTGCAATGTATTGCTGGAGCAGGGGCTGACAGCCCTGAGAACTGACATGGAGTCCTGGGCTGTGGGCAGGTGAGGGGAGCCCCAGGGGCTGGGTGGGGACAGCCAGGCCCAGGGATGCCCTCAGGTCCCTGAGCCAGCACATGAATTGCTGTAGAGAGCCCAACTTGCTTCAAACCTCGGTTAATCATGTATGTAGTTAAGGTAAATGGTGGTATTGAGAGAATAAAAGTTTCAACCTCAAAAGTAGAAGAATAAAATTATTAAAAGCACCTAAGTATTTAGAAATTTAGTATATTTCTAGAAGGCTACACATTGTGACGCAGACCCTTAAAAAAATGTGGACATTGCAGTACCCAAAACTCCCATACTACCTCTAAAGTGTCTGACTTCATGTGTGGACTAAGGGTTGTAGAAATAGGCACAAGTAGCAAACTAGCAAGGGACCATTAGTGGGCCATGAAGGAATTTTAAAAGAAGATGTGTTAGATATGTTCCTTGTTCTGAAGGCACTCGCATATCCCAGCTGATCTTGGCACTTCAAGGTGATGCTTTAGTTGGTAGAATATTAGACAGAAATTAGGCAGCATCTCTACTCTGACCATTAAGTTTCTGTCTGTTTCCTGCCAAATCTTACTGGTGCCTAATCACTGAAATCCAGCTACATTATACACTTTTTGCCTTTTGGCTCTATTTTGGAAAACTAAATGTGTCATTTGCAAATTTCTTCAACAGTCCACAAAGGAGATGGAGAGATACTTGGTTCTGGGAGGAAATATGTTTTCTTAATGAAGAAAATTGTAACAGGGCAATCTAACCCTTCATAAGCCAGAAAAATTGTTTGGATTTTTCAGATTGGAATAAACTCAAAATGAATGTTACAGTGCTGCAATTTGGCAGAGTGAGCATTAGCCTGCTTATTGCCAGAGAGAGACCATAAAGCATTGGGGTTTTAATGTTTTGAAGTTTTGTATTTTTGAGAAAGTAGTCAAAGCTTTTTACATACAAGGCATTACAAAAGACTTTCATTTTCAGTAATACCTCTACTTTGTACATGTAGGAAGTTACATAAGGGAGAACAGTAGTAATGGTCCTTTTTTGTGTAAAAAGTCAGTAGAAGCTCATTGGAATAGGCTGAGCATGTTGTTACTTGTGTCAAAATCTGTTCTTGCTCTTTCAAACTAAATACAAGTCGGAACAACAAGAGAAGCAAAAAATTTTAGCAAAGTAGAAAATCATTCCATTCACTGATAAAATTTTTTCTTGTATCTTCATTTCTGGCAAGAAAAAAAACACAACATATGCTGTAAGTCCCAGCAAACTTAAATCAAGATCAGATCATGTAAGTCACTCAACTGCTTTTCTGTATGTTAGCTGATGTTACTTATTAACAGAACACACAAGAAAAATTCTAAGGAAAAAAAAAAATCAGAGTTGAAAATCATATGAGTGCAGAGAATGAGAACAGCAGCAACACCACCACATTGCTGCTGCCAGTGACAAGGTCTTTGTGGTGTCATATAGGCACTTGGGTATCATCTTTTAGCTGAGATAGAACTTTGTCTCAGGATTCTCAGGGTCTAACAATGTATGGATGGACAGTAATTGCAGCCCTATCTAGTTCCTAACTGGAACTTTTTTTAATGCGTCAATATCAAGTTTCTAATTCCATATCTGTTGTCAATATCGAGTTTTTAATTCAATATCAACTGTCAGTATCAAGTTCTTAATTCCATCTGTCTTCTTCAGCAAGAAGTTGTGGTGAAAGAAACTGGCCCTTTGTTTATTTGCTTACAGAGTATGACAACACAGCTGGTGTGGTTTTGTCATGTTTACAATGTGTAGTACCTGTAACTTTCTTATTTATATTAATTCATCCTATCAGTTTCTAACTTCTGCCTCCTTTCTGTGAGACAGTGTTAGGAAACAGGCTTGGACTGATCTTAAACAACAGACACTACAAATTTCTGCATGTTTCTTAAGAGATTAAAGTATTCGCTCTCTCTTAATTACTAAACAAGTGATTTTATGCATACATGGCTTCATTAAAGCCAGAATTTCCTGTGAGTGTTTCCCAGTTCCAGTATTTACAGAGGAAAGTCATGATAAGACTTTTAAACTTTATTTTCATTTATTTATTCATTCAAATTTTTCCTATACCGGCATGAAGCATGACTATGTGGATAGTCTGTCAAAAGCTGTTCATTATTAAATCATAATTTTTAGATTAATATATTCTATATTATATTTCTTTGCAGAAAGAGTCATATTTATTTTGAGTGCTGATTTAAATAACCATATGCAAATATAGTTCAGCAATTTGACCTCATTAATTTTCCTGGAGAAGCCTCAATTTATACAGTATCAACATAATTAAACAGGGAGTTTACAAAGTGTCTTTGTAAACTACTAATATAATAACTCATATTTATGGGGAGGAAGAAGTGTTAGAAAAATATGCCACCATATTTGAGCAATATAAAAATAGTCCTGGAGCATAATGATAGTTTTTAAATGTAAAAAATTTTAGAGGAGCATTGGCTATGATTTGATTTTCAGAAATCATGCAGCCTGAGTTTGCAGAGGATGGTTTTCCAGATACAGAAGAAATGAAAACAATTAAAAATAACATCGACCTTTTCATGAATGATTGGAAAAAAGTGGAATCAGAAATCAAGAAGTCATCTCAAGTTCAGGTTGTTGTTTTAGAGATTGCTGAGCAAACACCAGAAAGTCTGCTTAATCAAACCTTGCTGGTTATGGAAAGTAAGTAATACTGTTTATGTGATTGGCATTTAAACTATCAAGAGGGATTTTGGATAGCTTATGTGACAAGCCTACTGGGGAGTAGGTTATACTCAGTTTGATATTGCTATTATGAAGAGGATCATACTGTGTTCTGTGGGTCAGTTGAAAAGCACAATAGGAACCTTTGAGACATCTGGGAGTGGGGAAAATATGTATTTGAAATATATATATAATATGGCTATGCAAATAGGTGCATAATAGCTCCCTAAACATTCTGAAAGCACATTTCCACAGTAACTTGTTCTAGCTGTGCATGCCAGGATACTGGTTTGAAAAATGGACAGATAGTGGAGGTTCACTAATGTACAATAATCATTGGGTTAGTGAGACTTTCAGGGTGTGTAATAGCCTAACCTAACCACCTGCATAGACTGTATTTCAAAACTGAATTTTACATTCATTTTTAAAAAATTGATATTTCTTTGGCAAATTACATTTCTTAGTTTGTGTGGTCTCTTAGAATCTTAAGCACTGGATAAATAATACTAGACTTTCCCTATCATTACTACAAATCAAGTGTTTTATTAACCAAAACATCTATTGTGCTGGCTCTATAATAAAATAAAATTTGAGTGATGATTATTCCCAATGAGTAAAAGGAAAAAAAACCCTGTCGCAAATAGTAATGGTACTATCTGTGTTTGTATTACACTTTAGTAATACAAGTTCCCATTGAAAATACCAATTTGTTTCAACCACAAACAACCTGTAGAATTTCTATTTTTGGAGGAGGCAATATACTAATTTCTGCATCTGGGGAGAACATTTTGTTCTGTGAGTAGAAGAAATGCAAGATAATTTTCTTCCATGTATGCGCTTACTTTTATGGACAAAGAGAATATATTCTGGTATAGCCAAAGGGTAACTATTGAAACAGGAAAAAAAAACCCTAACCTTTTCAGAACCTTTTAAATATTATGGTTGGGAATTATCTGATGAAGACTTAGAGGAGGAAGCACAAGATCTGACTGCTGAAGGGGAAAATGAGGAAGAGGAAGAGGAAGGTGAAGAAGAGGAGGAGGAAGGTGAAGAAGAGGAAGAAGTAAGCATGCCAGTTTTATGTATTTAGGCTTTTATTGTATCTTCTTTATTTTCAGTTTGAACTTAACCTCAGAGAAGTCAGATTTTGCTTGATCCTGATTTTTTTTTATCCAGTTGAAGCCTTCTTACAGAATAAAAATTAGCATATGCTTCAAGAACACTCTGACTACATTTCTGTGTTTTGGTCAGTAGTAGTTTTACTGCAGCAAGAAGCTCAAATACCCCCATGCTAGTAGAGAGAATGACCGTGCCTAGTTCTGCCAGATGGCGAAGAGGAGTTTTATTAAAGAAACAAATATGAACTTTGATTTCTGTCAGCTAACACTGATGCCACGAGCCATGACGTAAACATCAGAAGATGCAGAGTCCTGTTCCATCTCAGCAATTGACAATTTTCACACACCCACTTTAATGAAATTAGAGGTTTAGCTTTGCCTTTCTGTTTTTATCCTATACTGGAAGATTCCCATCCCCAAATTTAACAGTACAGGATCTCCATAGACTGTAGTAGAGCAGTATTGAATAGATTTTTTAGAAGTTAACTTTACTGGATAAGTAATCTGACTTCATAACACCGGTTCTCACTGTATTTTCTGAAGAGATCTACATTTAAACAGAAAATCAGTTTCAAGAACACAATGGGAAAAGATTTTGTCATAGATACTTCTACCCTAATTTTGGTCCTCAATGGCTAACTGTGACATTCATGATATTTAGAACTTAATTCTTTTCGCAGTAATTCTCTTGGACAGTTTGTTTTCTGACTCAGAATCTAAAAAGTATGTATTTTCATAGACTTATTTTCAGCTTACAAACTGTTTTGAGAATACCATCCTCATTCAATACTCAGTTAATATATTTGGCATTATTTAATCTGATCTACTTAATCTAAGTAAACTCCTGAATTCTAAGGGTTTTTTAAAATTTTCCTATTTTCAGGATGAAGAAACAATTAAGCAAAAGAAAAGGCACATGGGAGACACAAAACACTTTTGTCCAGTCAATCTGAAAGAGAACTTTGTCCTCTACCCTGGACTCCAGGAACATGCAGCTAAATATAAAGAAAAGATTTATTACTTTTCAACTTCTGAGTACAGAGATAAATTTTTGAAGAACCCTGAGGAGTATGTAGCTCACAATGAACCACTACAAGTGAGATTCTTAAAAACTATTTAAAGCAGATAATAGCAGATTAAAATAACTATTTTCCATTCCCATTTAGATTTATTTATTATGGCTGATTTTTTTCTACGTAACAATATATTAGGCAAGTCCTTAAAGCAAATAAAACACATGGCTTCCCTAGTGATTTTTTAATGTAAATTTGAATTAACACATTGAATTAATGATGAAATACAGCAGAAAAGAGAGGAAGATTATAAAGACTTAAAATAATCTTAAAATGTTTTTAACAAATGACACATATTGGGGGTTTTGTGTGGTTTTTTGTAAGTGGAAAAAGGGTAAAAGAATTGAAGATATACCAAAATTGTCTAATGAAGTTGCCTTTTTACCTGTTGATAGTAGGGTAGTATGTTTGGTGTTTCCAGAGAGCAGGTTGTTTAGTTAGAAGAGCAATAGAAAGTCTGGAAAAATTAAAATACAAAATTATGTGACTATTTTGATGGAATTTTTATAATGATATTTTTGAAGCAAAAAACAGTAGGCAGTACACTGTACACTCCAATATGTTACAGAATATTCTGGTTTTTTTCCTATAGGCTCCTCCTTTACGAGTGTGTTTACTTGGGATTCATGGAGCAGGTAAAAGTACTTGTGCACGACAGATAGCAGACAAATTAGGCATTTTCCATATTCAGTTTGAAGAATATCTGCAGGAATTGATTTTACCCAAAACTAAAAGGAAAGTTGGGCCCTATTCTGATGAAGATCGTGAAGATGACAGTAAAATACCAGAGAAACTGGAAGACTTCTCTCAGACCATGACTAAAACTGAAACAGAAAAAAGCAAACAGGTAATAATAATCTTTCATACATCCATACACGAAATAACCATTTTCAGGCCAGAATAGGAATTTCCTATAAAACTGTAAAAATTGTAAAATTATGTTAATATTTGATGAAATTTGGAAATAATAGTTCTTGACAATATTTTCTTATAAATACCACATTCTTCAAAACATTTTTAAGATTTATATACAGGTTTTTTCTAAATAGCAGGGACAGATGCTAAATGGCCAATGGAAAACCAACTGAGGGAAAAAAAGGTCAGGGTCAGAATAATAATGGGAAGGCATGGTTTCCTTTAAGTGTTTATAAAAACTATGCAGGTTCAGTCAAGTGCATGTGTTCCAATTGCACAGGACTTCAAATATGTTCACCAGTTGTGCTCTTTGCACTATCTTGGGGCAAAAGGATAGAATGCCTCTACCAGCTCTTTGGTCTGATCATCCCTCATAAAAAATCAGAAATATTCAGCATTAATAACAGGGTAAGCTAGTATTTTTTTAATGCAATAGGTTTCTTAACCTGGATTTTAGTGTTTCTTTGCCTATTGGCAGCAGTTTCAAACCAGAAAAATAAAACAACTCTTGGGTAGCATAAAATATGCCTTGTAGCTTAGGTAAAAATCTGTTTCAAATAGCTGTATGTTCATGACACTCGTAAAATAATTAATTAAAATTTTCAGAAAATTAGTTCTTTTTCTTAATCAGATTGACTACTGGCTTGAAATCCTTATAAATACTCATTCTAAACCCTATCTCTTACAGGATGCAGTTTCTCTGAAGAAGAAACTTTTACATAAATGCTTATTGGGGAGAGTATTTTCTATTTTCTTTTATTAGGCAGTGATATGTTGGGAGAAAAAAAAGCCTCAGGGTTTTAATGCAAATGAATTCTTTAGATAGCAATGGATATGATAAAAGCCTTCATTGTCTGGAGAAGTCTCAACACAGGTACACAGCATATGAATCTTTCAAAAATGTGCAGTACAAAGAAAGTGAAAATCTACCTCTTGCACAGTGGAAATAAGGATTTATCCAATACTCAGATTCAGGAAGAAATAAGGTTCTGCATCACATTTTAAGAGCCTTTTTTTTAGTGTGTGCTCCTGATATCTGCCAGGTTCCTTCAAGTTACTAGGCATCAAAGATCTTCAAACACTTCCTACTACAGGATTTAAGAAAGCGTGCAGGAGAGGCAGCAAGCTACAGAGGAGGAGGCATACAGAAACAACACTCAGGCACAGTATTAGGAAGATGAGCACCCCATAGAAGTGGAAAGTAATGAGGGATCTGAAGGGTTGCAAGAAGAATTTCTGCAGTACAACAGCAGTAAAAGATGAAAATATGAGTCTAACACTGAAACATGGTCTTTTCTAGTACAGTCTAATCTGTGGCCCAGAGGACTCTGTGTCTAGTAGGAAAGCCTGGGTGAAAAATGGTACTACTGAAAAACAGAACAGGATCAAATTTGGGATCATTTGTGTAAACTGGACATTTACAGGTCAATGGGGTGCACTTGCAGGTGCAGATGAAACTGCCAGAGGTGCATTCAAGGCCGCTCTATTGTCTTGAGAAGTGGAGCAGGTCCCTGATAACTGGAAGGTAGTGTTCTGATGAAATAATACAAGAGCAGGTAATATTGGAAGCAAATGCTTCAACACAGATGGAGTACAGATCAGAATCACAGATGTCAAAACAAAAATCCAGGTTTTCATCAAAATCAAAGAGGGGGTTCTTTTGGCAAGTCAATTTACAACTTGGTCATCACAGCCAAAAATATGGCAAGTGTTCCTGGCACTGATTGCTATGGCTGGCTCTCACTCTATTTTATTTTTTTGGCATCAAAACATGTCTTACACCAAGGTATTTTTGTTAGTATTTTTTCCTTGTCATCTTTATATCTGCTGGGAAACAATCTTCTACTTAGTATTTTTTTTCTGATACTTCTTGTATGGTGCTTTATCTAATGGCATGACCTAAGCACAAAATACAATTTCAGTTCAGTTTAGAAACCCATTCATTAGTCCCTGCACAAAACTCTGTAGGATAATTTCCAAGGTTGTAGACTTCCCAGGCATTTCCCTGAATATGACTACCACTGGACTGTCTGACTATCCTGTTTTGCACTGACCCACCACCTCTCCAAAATTTCATTAAATTCCATATCATTCTCTTTCACTTTGGCACAAGAGAGTAGAAGTGTATCTATCAAAGCTTAAGGTCAGCTATAATGTTCAAAGCAAAACCACTAAAGGCAAAAAAACCCCATACCACGCAATCTGATAACTTCAGCAAAAATATACCATCCTGGTTGTTTTAGTGCCACATCATTGACAGGTCTGGAGAGCAATCTTACCCTTCAAATCACTGCTCTGTGGGGTGTTCTCCTTTCTCTACCTGGGATATACATCTTGTGCTTCTTTTCTTTTATCAGATACACATGCCATTCCTACCTCTCTTTGGCAGTGGTAATGTCAGTGACACATTTTTATATATTTTACTATTTTCTCCCACTTCACACATTTCTTTCAAGATGCCTCTGTGTTGCAAATCTGGCTACCACTGTGTCTACTTAGGTATCTTCTGTTATAGAAACATCGTTTAATATATATACTGTGTCAGGCACTAGAGAAAATACTACTCATACACACTACATTAGAACTGTGACTTCCAGCATATTCTCAAGTTCATTTGGATACATTATCAGAATAGATGTCAGTCCTAGGAATTCTTACTCAGACATGGCCTTTTGATACCAGACATGTTTTGATTCTTGCTTTATGAATTATGTAAACTAATCCAGAACCACCAACATATATCCTCTTTTCATTATTTTTTACCACAGTTTGTGTTAGGAAGCCATTCTATGAGAAATGCATCCTCAACCATATCAATCTCATAGAATTACATATTCTGAAAAAAAACCCAACAGTTTTCCACAATAATTTAGTAGTTTGATTTGATATTTGAATACTCTGCATTTGACTAGTCATTAATACTACTACTGTTCTATAGAACTGTCTGTCTGGTATCTGTTCTTGTGCCTATACCAAATAACCTTACATATCCTTCTTTAACATATATTTTTTTGGATTCCATCCAGATACAATATTTACTTTTAAAAAGTGAAAAAACATTCTGATGTAGTGCAGGTAGTCTTCCAGCATGGAAACATGTATAGCCAGGTGGAAAACTGCTTGGACGCAATTATGAGAAACTGTGCTCGTTTCAGTTTCTATTCCTCTGAATTGAGCATATGTATAATTAAATACTTAACAGTCGTGCTTGATTTTAGGTTTCATTAAAACTCATACAGCAGCAATTGCCCTAATTTTAGGGAATTACCTAAAATGTATTATGATGCAATGTGACAAATGAGTTTGTTTCAGCTGGTTAAAGTCAAATGAAGACAGTAGATTACTTAGCCAAAAACCAATAAATGTGTCAAGTAGATACTTCTTTCTGGTTTTGGTTGATTGGTTGGCTGGTGGGTTGGTTTTGTTTTTGGGGTTTTTTTTTCATTTTTGGTGGATTTTCTTTACATAAAGGAAGTGGAGTTAACTGATGAGGAAGAGGCAATCAAAGCAAATCTAATGGATAATACAGAACTGCCTCCAGAAATCCTTGATAAGATTGTTCCTGACTGGTGGAAGAAAGAGCCATTCCGGTAACTGTATTTAGATTCTCTCTTTCTTTAATTACTCTTAGAAGTATATAATCCATTGTGTCCACAATTGTAAATAACTATTGCAGAGATTATTTCAATCCTCTTGTACTTTTTATGAGTAATGACCTACCTGTCAGTTTTGGTTTTGTTGTACTATTTTAATTGATATTTTGACAGTAATATCATGTTTCATATGCTTCACACAGGATTGCATGAAAGTACTTGGCACACCTGAATTGGATTAAATCTCCTAAATAGCTGGGTAGTTTTCATGGGCTTGCAGGATAGATATGAAAACAAACCTTTTATATTTCTATATAATTTTTGTCCTGACTACAGATAGGAGACAATGGTTCTCTACACAGTGTAAAAACAGGGAGATCAGTTCTAGGAAAAAAAGAATGCACCAAGACAAAAAATTACCCAACATTACACATAATGTTGTAATATTATGTTGTATTAGATTGTATTGTATTGTATCACATCACAATACATTACACTACTAAACTACACTATATTGTACTCTTCTTCCCCACAGCATCCAGGGCTACCTGTTCCTCCCTCCACTCCCACTTCTTGTAGCTTCTTTGGTTTTCTCCAATTTTACAATGTATCCTATTAAAGTCTAAAGTAATAGAAATAAATATTAGCTTCTTACCAACACACAACATTCATCCTTACATAACTACTCATCTAATTCAAAATTGTAAGAGCTCCAATAAGCCATCGAGCTTTCCAGGTATAACCAACTTGTTTTTAACATCTGGAGGAAGAGAAATATAAGTCATGGTGAGTGGCAAATTCTCATCCTATACTAGAGAAGAAACATAAATTTTCAGGCATAAGCTTTCTCTGAGAGTTGTTACCAGAAAAGTGTTTGGGGCACCTCCTATTTTTTGAGACCAGTGCCTAAGAAGTATTGTTTTTAGAGTCACACAGGCAAGTCTGAGGACACAATTAGTTTTGGTTTTTTTAAGTTCTTTTAAAATATTTAAGCATTGCACATTAAACCTCAGAAGAAATTAATTTGTCAGTACACTAATTAAAATACACAGTGAAATATAAGTTTTACATTGTCAAAAGATACTAGCTGAAAGTATTTTTAAAATTTTACTCCTAACATATGCATTTAATATGGGAGGGTTTGTGGGGTTTTTTTCAAAATAATTACATGTTCAATGTGTTGCACTTTAAACTACACTATGTAATGATAAATATCTTATTTTCCAATTAGGTCCACAGGCTTTATACTAGATGGCTTCCCTCGTACTTCAGATGAAGCCAGATATTTGTCAGAACGAGGACTCTGTCCTGATGTTGCAGTTTATATTCAAGTAGAAGAAGGTGACATTCTTAACCGTCTTTTTCCTCCATGTCTGAAAAAATGGAAAGACAGACGGCATAAAAAAAAGGAATATAAGAAGAAGCTGAAGGAACTAAAAGCAAAAAAAAGGGTAAGTTTTCAGCCCTACATCTTTTTGTTGTTGTTGTTTCTACAGGAGAGGTCTGAACACAGATTCTGAAACTCCCAAAGCTGTGAAGAGCATACAGAGTAACTGATACTGGAGTCAGCAGACACAGTCCTACACATTCACAGCATTCCTAGGCTTACCATAGGAACCAAAAATAATTTAGGGCTCCTTTCCTCTTCCATGCAATTAATTTGTGCAGGAGTTTGGGCATCTTGCAGCCCAACAAAAGTAGCTGTGCTGCCAGATAAATGGCAGTGTGATAGAACCTGGAAAGTCTGGGAAGAAAAGGCAACTCCATGGAGGGAGTGAATATGGCAATAAAAAAATCAAATAGACAGTTCATGCACTGTGATGTTGTTACATCCCAGATTCCCTGAACATGTGCTGTTGAGTTGATCAGCATCTCCCACAGGCTGACTTCACTACTGTATGGGGGGTGTGTCTCTGTTCCCAACTCGGATACTCTGCACAGGAATGTAGTAACCCTAAGCCACATTCTCAGTGCCATTGCAGCTGCTCTGTGTCCCATTCAAATGAAGCTGTGCTTACTGTTGAACAGGTTACAAATTGGTTGAGGTAACCTGAAGCCTCTATGCAGACATTTACAATTGGCACATGTAATATATTCAAGGTTCCTAACTTTCTATAAAAGTGAGATAAAGTACTTCATATGTAATATCAGAAAAGGTCTCAGCATAATTACTACAGAGCAGCTGACACACAGGAAGTTAGGGCAACAGACTCTGGGACAAGACTCATACAATACCATTAATACCCCTAAACAGTCAAAAGGAGCACCACACATTAACTACCGTACTCAGTCACCCCTTTGCCAAATGGCAGAAACCACCTATAAGTTTAGAAACTGTCGTTTACCAATAAACCTATCACTGTATTTTCAGTGTGATAAGGATCACAGTCTTTTTCCTCTAATCTCAATCTCAATCTCAGAAACTGACAAATTAGTTTTACTAAAATATACTTACATGTTTGCCTAGTAGAGAGGTGTATCAGGTCTGCAACATTTCACACTCTAGGTAGTAATTTTTAACATTAGAAGAACCAACTGGAAACAGAATTTTAAGGTGGAAAGAACAGTGTTAATTATAGGTTACATTACCAATTTTCAGAGGGGAGCTTTTTTTTAGAGTATCATCAGTCTTCTTACATCTTTTTTTCACTAACAGAACGAGAAGATTTCCAGAAGAAGGGAAGAACTTCTAGCAGAGCGACAAAAAAAGAAGCAAGAGGTAAGAAAACAACCTAATAAGAAAGACTTTAAATAGAATTGTTTGCATTTATACCACAGAAATTTCTAGAGCTTTTAGTCACAGGAAAAAAGACACACACCTTTTTCGCTTCAGGACAGTGCAGAGCAGTAAAATTATGACAGACTGTGAGAAAGTTCTACTTTTAAAAATAATTTTATATTGTGTTTGAATTGCTTTAGAAACTGTCGATTCATGAAGATGATTTTAAAAGAATTCTCCATATGTGCTTCAATTCAGGCAAATACTTATGAATATGTTTAGTGTATCTAATTTGTAAGCATAAGAGTAGCCCCACTAATTGAAATTAGGCACATGCCTTTAAATACACTGTAAGATCCATGGTTAATCCAGAATAGGACTGTACCAGGATTTCTGCCCAAAGTCAATTACATAATATATTTATAAATGCATTCATCTAGTACTTGACTGCTCATGATATTCTGTCAGCTACACTTTCATCCAACATGCTTGTTTATAACAAAGTCCTGTCAAACTACAATACGGGGTATGAAAAAACACTTCTCTTATCAAAACTGCAGTGTAGCTCTTCAGCTCTTCTTGGAAGTGGTATAATGCTTCACTGTATGCACTATGACACACTGCTGTATTTTCTTCTGAAATAAGATTCTAGAATTTACTAATTTTTGCTTGTGATAAAGGATATCCCTAAATAAGGTTTTGTTGAATTAATGGCTTTTCTAATTAAAAAAGAGACAAGAATACTATATGTTCCTTCAAAATGTCTGCATCATAGACATGAAACAACAAAATATTTTGTCTCTATAGGCTTTAGCAAATAAGGATAATGATGAAGCTACTGAGGAGGAGGAGGAGGAGAATGAAGATATTGAAGCTATACTTGCAGAAGAGTTTTTAGAAGAAGAAGAAGAGGAAGAACCAGAAGAAGAAGAAAATGAAGAAGATGCTGTTGAGCGCATGCAAAATGAAATTTCAGAGAAGTTTGAATCAGAAGTAGAAAGATTACAAAATGTGCAGGTACTGATATCACTGCTTATTTTGTTAAATTATATGATCATAGGAGGAAGAATTTCCATATTTATTTGTCACATTTAAAAATTATAGTGCTTAAATAACCGTGCTGCTGTACCCACGATCTAAGTGTGTGAACAAGATGAAGACTGTACTGAGAAGGTATAGACTTTAAAGAGTATATCATTTCTATGACTAATATAGTAGAGAAAAAAAAAAAGGAGCTTTTGGGCAGACCTATCCAGTCTTGGTGTCATTTGTTTTTTGATAGGTCAGTTGATACACACAACTAACATAGAGAGTTGTGAATGTATGATCTGTATTTCAAAATAATTTTCAAGGCAAAATTCTTACTAAACAGCACTGTTTTTTAATGCAGTTCCTGGTTGTTGGTGATGAAACCAAATGTAAAGAAAAAATCCAAATCTAATCTCGGTTAAGATGCCAGATGTTTGGCACCATTCCCACACCTAGTGACATAATTTTCTTGAAATCAGTGCAGTTTGCTGTGGCGAGGTAACCTCATCTAACACCAGATATCTGCAGCATCTAAGGTAGTAGGTAGATTGGTGGCATTTGTTTATTATCTACTAAGTATCTCACTTTAGAAAGACACTAGTTTACAAAACCAGATAATATTATATTGTAGCAGTGTGACACCTAATATAGAAGTTTAAACTTCAGTGGGCAGGAAGACTAGTTCCCATCAAACTCTGCTGATTTATGTTGACTGAGAACATCCTTAGGAAATCTTTGATAGTTCACAGAATATCTTGCAGTCAATCTCTATTAAAAGTCTAATTGCATTTATGATTCTAATATTTCATTATGTTTTCATAACCAGGAAGAACTTGAAAAGTTGTTAATACCACCAGTTGAGATCACTGGAGGAAGGAAGCCTCGCATTGTGTGCTACCAAATATACAGCAAACTGAAATCTCTAGTGGAAAACCGCAGGAGCATTTTTGAGAAATGTTACCCAATAAGTTTGCCACTTGCACAGAAGATGCTAGTTTTCTCATATAAATTACTAAGTTCTTTTGGTCAGTGGGATCCAATCAAGGTAATGTTCTTACATGGCTGAAGAATGTTTTCAAAGAATTGACACTTTAAAAATGTATTTCACATTAAAAGATGTTATCAGACAGTAGCAATTAATACCAGAAATATTTAATGAGAACTACATTACTGAATCAAAATGACATCACTGTATATACACAAAATACAGCAAGCATTGATAATGAAAGGTGTCTTTTCAGTGTTCCAGCTACTTTAAGGCTGAGAGGCATTTAGTAAAATTTGTTACACTATCATTGGTGACATGATTAAAGGTGGCATTGAATCAGAAAGAAATGCCTAACTCTCTTAATGATACACAAAACACAGGACAACAGAGAAGGTCTTAAAGCCTTCCAGTAGTAGTGAGAACAAACTGAAAGGATTTGGAGTATGAATTTGTAAAAAGCCACTCACACAAGTGGCCACCAAACCTAGCAGTGGCAAAAAATGTTAGATCTATGTAATTCATTAGCAATAATTCTTTCTTGTCAAAATTTACAAATTATGAATAGCAAAAAATCTATTTCCGTGGTATTTTACTAGAGGTCTGGAAAGTTGAGGTCAGAAAGTACTCATCTCTATCCCCAAAAGTGGGCTGACACCATCTTACAGGTAGGAAATGAAATGTTTGCAGGTAATTCTTTTGTTCTAATGCTAGAAGTAAAAGCAGATCAGATTGTGAGTAAATCAAAGATAAAAAGGAGGTTTCATTTAAAAAAATCCAGTGAACGACATACAGAAAGCAGGAAGGCCCTGAAGGAAACATACTTCGGCCTTCGGTTTACTATGCCAATTAATCGAACCATTTTATTCCCTTTTGTACCACATCATGTTGAGTCTTCACCTGTTCCAGATCGCATTGGTCTCTGTTTAATCTTAGGATCAGAATCTTCATTCTTTTTCATGGCTGCATCAATTGGCATCTAATAATCTAGGAACATGCTAATAGAAGGAGATATGTCTACACTTAGGTCATTTTCAGCTACTGAACCACAGTTTGTGTTTAATTGCAATTAGTATCTACACTCTAGTTCTTCCACTTCGTTCTGTCAGATTTTACTATATTTTTGTATTCCATTTCTCCACTTCATCCCTTTATTCCTTTATTCTGTACAGTGTTTTTTACCAACCAAAAAGTAGAATTCAGTTAGAAAAAAGAAGTCATAGGAAGATAAAATTAGAGTGGAGTGCTGACAGTGAAAAGGTACAAGCTGATAAAAATGAAAGGGAAATAGGATCATTTTGAGAGCATTTTAGGGTAATAATAGAAATTATAAAATTGATTATAGACTGGAAGTTTTGGAATAGAAAGGCAGATTTAGAATATGCCAGTTACTTTCAGATTGAGTTTGGGGGGGAGGGGAAGCAGTTATGCAACTGATTAGATAAGCAGAGAATAAGCATTATGAGCTGAGTGAGGAATGGAAGCAGGTATGCAGTAGAACAGAGTCATGAAATCCCATAAATTGAGGGCAAGCACCCTGAAATGACTTGATGCAGGAATAGGAACCTTAAGATATGAGAAGAGTCTGGCAGGAGAATGCCACACAGTAGAACAGCCCCATCTCTATCTGTAATAACCAGACCGACCTTACTGACCCCTTCAAAGAATGGTAATAGATTTGTGAGGTATGATTTTCCTTGACAAGAAGCTGAGTTGGCTCTTCCCCATTATTTGATATGTATGCATGTAACTACTGAGTTTTTTCCCTTAATGTATTTCAGTTTCCTCAATACAGTCAGATTTACTGGACTATTTTTGCCAGGTTCTACCCTGGAGGAGAAGACTTTTTTAAAAATTGTAATTTTCTCCACCTTCCTTTTTTTGTTGAAGGAAGGCCAGTGTTACACATTAGTCAGAATTACAGCTCTTTAGAACAGTAAGGTGAATGCCATCTGGTCTGGACAATTTTTTCTACATATTGTTTTTCTACATTTTGTTTTAAAGCATCTTTTACTGACACTTTTAAGGCAGTTCTTCCAAGAATGGCTGCAACAGGGACATGACTTAGTTCTTCCATAGAGGAGAGTGGTACAAGGAATTAATCTGGCATTACTCCAATGACTGTTCTTGCCAGTTGCGTCTCTTACATGTCAATGATTCATCAACACTGCAGACTATGTAGTGGGCTGTCTGATGTGTTTGAAAAGATTTCATCAGCTGTGCATGTATTTTTCCAATAACTTTTTCAGCTTATCTTGTGGTTTTTCACTTGGCCATAATATAAGTATTGATATCCTTTTACATCTTCTTCATTTGTACATGACTTCGGGATACAATATTCTATGTATTCAATATTCTATGAATACAATATTCTCAGTGTATTTTCTATTGTCAGGCAGGCGGGTGGGTTTAATTCACTGAGGAATAAAATTATTGTCTTTATTCTTTGAAAATTCAAAAAAGTATTATGTTAATCTTCTCTGACTACACTGTCTTGACAGACATAAAGTGTTATGGTACCACCTACTGGAAATAGTGAGTATTTCTTCTGTCTTCAATGTTTATTTCATTTTTTGAACAAGAAGTGTAGGTATGGAGGTTTCTCAGACTTGAGCAAAATATTATGTCCATATATATGAATTTCAGAATGCTTTGATGGTTTGTCTCATATGGTTGGTACTCCTCTACCTGCCTATAAAGCCACTTCTCTGAGATGGAGGAAGAAGTTGCTTTGTCAAACCTAATTAACTGATTCTCATTTTGTATATTATACAGCTAAGCCAAGGAGATGTGATCAAGCCACAGGGAAGTGCAGTCTTTCCAGTAATCCATCGACAATATATTTATTTCTTTTCAAGTAAAGAAAATAAAGAAACATTTATGACAAATCCCATCAAATATATTTGTCAGCCAAAACCTAAGCTATCTGTGCCAGTAAAGATTGCAATTGTAGGACTTCCAAAATCTGGAAAGACTACAGGTATGAGCAGTTATCTATTAAAAAAAAAAATTTAATGACTGAAGTTGTATCTGTCCTTACTGTTATTAAAAAATCATAAGCCATTAATATTGTTGGTCTTCCTGCTTTTCTTGGTGAGGCCAGATTCTTTTAGTTACATTCTCTAGTGTCTTATTTGATACTCAGTCTGATACTTACGCATTATCCATCTGAATTTTATCCCAGGTCCTTAAGATGTTATTGACCTGGACTTGCATATAGAAAAACTGGACTTACGCTATTTATACCCCTTTTATTATTTATTATTATTTTCTAATTGTTTCTTATTTTTTCAGTCAATATAAGCTAATGTAAAATGGAGAAATAGTCCTAGGATCAAGGATGAGGACCCCAAACTCCCCACTCCCCCATCTGTTTCCAAATTTCTAGATTAAAAAACCCCCAAGATTTCCATCCTTCTCCCCTCCCTTTCCCTCTCCATGACTCTGTCAATCCACATGTTTCTGCCTTTTACTGCAGGAGGAGGAAATTAATGTTAAACCATAGTTATTGATTAGAGTAGGATGTTAGGAAGAAAAGAGACAGGTTCAAATTATCTCTTATTTAGGATGAAATTTTGCTATATTTCCCATTTCCTGGATAAATTATGTAATGATGGGCTGTTCTGTAAAAGTAGTAGCAGTGGAAGCATATTTTCTAATACACTGTAATAATATTGACTATATCTGCTGATGTTTGTGCTAAATTGAATAGTGTTATCATGCCCTGTGCATATGCCAGATTGTGATGTTGCTTACCTTAAAAGGTGTGATTTGAAATCAAAATATTTTGCAGTTGCCCAGAGACTTGCGAGTACTTGTGGGTTCCTGCGCCTGTCCTTAGGAGACGCCATCCGATTTGTGATAAACAACCAGCCAGAGAGCGAGTTGGCACTTAAGATACAGTCACACCTTCTCCAAGGATTCACCGTACCTGATGAATTGGCCATCCAGGCTCTAGATATGGCTCTGCTAAATCACGCGGATAATGCCACTGGGTAAGAGTCTTCTTGGGGTTTTGGGGGTTTCTCCAAGACATGGCAGTCCTTTCATAGGTGTGGGTTCCCATGTTATTGCTGTAAAACAATTTCACTAAAACACATCAGTGGTTTCTGCATTAAGAAAATAATCTGTACAAAAGGAGATTTTTCACAGTTGCTCTGGGAAATGAGACTGAAGCATTATTTTCTGCAGTTTTCAAGGAACTATATTCCAGTAAATCCAAGTAATATACTTTATGGCAGTTACTTTTTTTCAGTCAATTAACCAGTATCTTCTATTATCCTTTGAGAACTACCATTCTGTCTCTCTTATACCAGCTCCAGAACCAACTTGGACACACCGGATTCTCTTTGATCATGCAGGCTGGTTCAGTACTCGAGGTTTTTTTCTGTTTTTCTTAACAACTGAAGGTCTTAAGGAGGAACAGAAACCAATGAGTCTTTCCACCTCATTCATATGTGATCCTAGGCTCTTTCTCCACCACTGAAACACCTTTGAAACTGGGCAGACTTAAAAAGCTTTACCTACTTGCTTTTGCTTTATTTGGTTGTAAAGATGTTTGTTCACTTCTTAGGAGTGAAGAATGTGCCTATCAAGTGAGAGCAGTGATAACTTCATGGCATGGGTGTAGACTTTTGTCTCCATGGAAAATGTACTAGAAATATACATACGCCTACCAGTTGATTGAAACTCACTTCTTAGGAAAACAATTTTTTCTGTTTCTGTTTGTGTGCAGAGTTGTAATTGATGGCTATCCGCTAACAAGAAAACACGTAAATCTCTTGGAATCAACTAAGATAGTTCCGGTGAAAATCTTTGAATTCAATATGGATACAAAGGAAGTGTTCAGAAGAGCACTGTTGGATAAGGAAACCACAAACAGGTAGTGATACTCCCTGATAGAATTTCTTTTCTTTTCTACACAGTATTGTAATATCTCTATTTGTGTGCCTCAGTGCTATACCCAGAGGTTGTATCTAACTTGGAGTATAACTCAGTTGTCTCTGAACCTAACATATGAAAAATACGGGAACCAGTCCCTCTCCTTTCTAATGCTTTGATTTCCATAGACCAGAAACAGGGATGTAAGGTGTTCGTGGTATGCTCCAGATCACTCAACTGCATAACTGAGATTACAAACATGCGATACTGTGCACCCAGTACTTAGTTTAACTGGTTTAATGAAACTGTACATCAGAAATGTTACCACTTCTCGCTGCTGTTGAAATTTATTTTTCATCAATTATTATCATAAAAGATATGGATACTTCATCTAATAATCTCTCTTTTAAAGACTTAGAGTTCTTTTAAAAATACGAAAATAATGCATATTTAGTAATATATAGAATTCAGGAGTTCTAAGCCTTTCAATTCAGTTCATTCCCTTCTTTTTTTTCTGAGAAGATAAATATTCTGTTTGAAGAGCTGTTGGTTGTTTTTGAAGAAGAACAGTAAGTAGTTTATAAGCAGACAGAAAATGAAAAAGAACAGAACATTCACCTTAAAATTAAATTGTGTAAGAACCTGGCTCTCATTAGAGGAAGTGTTTCTAAGAAGTTCCAGATAGCTTGGAGCATTATTGCATGCCTCTTTCATTTTGTCCTTTTCTTTCTGTCTCTTTCTTTTTATCAAGTAATCAGTACAATGTTAAATTGTTTACTAAAAGACTAAAGATAATTTGCACTGCAAAAAATTAAATCTGTGATGTGTTTTTGATAGTATTTACTTTAAACTTCATTTAAAATACCAAACTAATTATATTTCATAGGCTTAAGTAAAAATCAAGTGTGCAATATCAGGGTACCATTTAATGGTGTATTTGCAGTGTGTGTCAGGTAATATGTGATGATACATTCCAAATCCTTTGCAAAATAATTATTGAGTTGTATTTGGGACATAAATAGAAAAAGTTTTGTTCTTTGTTTTTGAACAGGACTGTCTGATCATAAGTACACTGCTTTTCACATGTAGCTGGTAGTATTCTTAAGAAATTTGTATTTCTCAAATGTTCTACAGTGTCAAGTAAGCAAAATTTTGTAAAAAGAACTTACAGGGAACTCTAAAATTTACACCTGAAATTCAGTGAAATTATCTAATCTTCAGATTTAAATCACTGTTATTTTTTCATTGTCTTTAGATCTCCCTATCCTGAACATGACAGCCCACAGATTCTAGCTATTAAAAATTCCTGCTATAAACAGCACATTGATGATATTAGAACTTACTATATGAAGGAACATCAGAACTGGTGTGTGATTGATGCCAATCATAGCAAATGGAAGGTCTGGAACACCATTCTACAGGAAGTTCAAGTGGTTGTAAAACAAATCCAGATATACCTGGAAAGAAGAAAAGAAGGTAGAAGAAAAACAAAGTTTCCCAGAATATTTGCTTCTTTAAAAAGCTGCAATGTACTTATGTGCATGACAACTTCACCTTTCTTTGGTTGAGGCTAATTCTTGGGTGTATACATACCCTTAAATTCTTCAATCTCATCTGCAAAGATCTTCAAAAGATCTCTTGAAAAGAGTGAAGACAAAGCCAACTACAGGGCAGTCTGGGGCCATCCTCCAAAGAACGGGGTAACCGAAATCTGCTAAAGGAAGTCATAGAATCCTTGGTCCATGGTAGATTCAGCAACACTGGGTGGTAAATCACAAAGAGTACCCCAAAGGTACAAGGGGATCTCTAACTTTCAGCTTCATTTTAGTGTTAGTGAAGGAAGAGGGAGGGAGAGGGAAGATACTAATTTAAAATGTAGAAATAAGTTTAAGTATGCCAGAGTTAACTTCTGTGCTTTGGGAAGAAGACCACTTTATTCTAAAATGGCACAATTCCCACTTGACTTTTTGTATTTCAGCATTAGTCAGGATTAAATATGCCTTTTAAACATGTCTGTACTATTTAACTATAGTTCCTCTGAAGGGCAGATATACTTCCTTATCTTATATCCACCTTTTGGGTTTAATTTGTACAGCTCTGTGGCTGCACCCATCTTAAAAATCGGAGCCATAATCAAAAATACTAAAATACACGTAACTTTTTCACATCAAGCTTGAAAAAGCACAATTTTTAAGTAATTTGGGTTTGAGATGACATTTTCTTCAAGATTTTGAATATATTTCCTCCAGATAGACTGTGGCATTTGCAAGATATGGATGAATAAAGGGGCGGCTTTCATCACGTCTTGTGCTCTTTTTCACCAATGTAAAGAAATAAAATAATGGCTGAAATGTTCCTTAGTAACACAAAGGAGTGAAACAATGAATCATAAATAAGAGGAACAGACTAATAACCTGAGCATGCAGAGTATCCCACATCGTCAGTAATTATTATATTTCTTAAATGCTACAAAAATGTCATTGAAACTAATCAGTAAAATGAGTTGCAGCTTAATTTTATTATCAAATTGCTGTTTTAGTTCTCATTATTTCATACAATTTTCAAATTATGGATTACCTTCTAGACTGTAGAGTTCCTGAGTAGAATTGTTTGATGTTTCTATGTCTCTCATAAATAAAACATTATCATTAATTGCTTTCATTAACAGGAAAAGCAGCCAGCATTGCTGATTTATGTATCACTCCCAAGGAGCTGCAGGATCGGCTGGGGGAGTGTGGACAGTACTGTCCCGTCAGCCTTGCAGAGAAAGGTGAACTGATTGACTGCTCTGTAACCCCCTCGTTGGAGTTTGCTGCAGAATTTCAAGGGCACTATTACAAAATGGCTTCACAGGAAGAACTGGAAGTATGTATCAAAAAGCAGGTCAAAAAGGAGGGGATTATGGGCAGAGGGAACATTGTTGCTTGGATTATTTGATTCCGTACAGAAATAGGTAATATGCAACTTGAATTAGACCACTGTTCCTAGCATTCAAGCTTTTATTCTGCATACTTCTGTTATCACATGTCTAGGCAGACAAAATACAGCACAGACACCATTAAACTAAAGCTCATCTTACAAATTGTCACAGATCAAACATTCGTTTGGAAACAGTAACTTTTTCCTTTCTCCATCTGGTGTGGGGAGACTGGGTTAGAAAGTGGCTTATGATAGCAGTAGATAGTGATGGATGGTGGGTGTATAGTGACTACTTCAACTGAGAAGTAGTGGGTTGGAAAAGAAGTTATCCAAGAGCAGCAGCAGTACCAACACACTGTTGCACTGTACAAAAAATAGGTATCTAAATTGTGTGAGCCAGTCCTCTGAAGTGTGACTAACAGTCCTGCGGTGCTTCTTTCATGATAAAAACATTTCTTTTTCTACAGAAATTCTTGAGCAGACCAGAAGTTTATGTGTCATCACTGGCATCTCATCCTGTCCCACCCCCACATATGCTACCAAAGAAACTGACTGCAACAGAAGTGAAGGCCTTATTCCCTGTAAAGGCTGAAATGCAGGGATACTGTCCAGTCACTTACCTAGATGGAAAACAGAGGTATGTCATTAGACTTTTCATAATCTGAATTAAAGACTATGTGTCCTATATTAATGTATTAATGAGGAAACACTTTCAAAGTACTTTTTAATAGAGTTCAGGGTTTGGACAGGAAAAGCTATTGCAATTCTCTATATTGTGCTTGTGGCTTTGGAAATCAAGATAAAATCACCTTTCAGTACGTACATGGTTACAGGTTCTACAAGCATCTGTGTTGGCTTGCTGTCTTTCATGATGAAGATGGACAGATATAGTTTGAGTTCTCTCTATAAGCCTTCAAAGGTTCAAAGAAATCTCATAAATCCCTAGTAGATGCAAAACGAGTTATTATGATTTTGATAAGAGATCCGTAAAGCTCCACCATAAAGTCACACAGATTTCTTCAGTGTGCAGTAAGTTCTCATCAGAAGAGAATCGTAACAGCCAATTCTGTGTTATCCCTGAACACCTATGGTTGGCATCTGAAATGGAGGAGCTCTAAAAAAGCACTATAAAAGTTCCTTAATAAGTAGATTTTGAGGCAGAGACTCTATCCGATTTTGAATCTTGTAACTGTCAGTCATGTAGTGGAAACTTCGATGATCCAATTGCTATTTTTTTTGTAGTTACTACACTTGCTAAATTACCAGAAAGCTCCCAGTATTACCAGAGAGCTCCCAGTAGCTCATGAATTTATACCACACAAATTATGTTTTACATTTTCTGTGAATGAGTAATTCTTGCCCCATCTCTTCAGATATGAAGCTTTGGTGCCTGGCAACACTGAGTATGCAGCAAGATACCAAGATAAGGTATATATTTTTGAAAGTGAAGAAAAACTTCAGAAGTTTATGAGGTGAATACACTAACTGCATTTTAATCTTCAATCATGTCACTGTTTACACATCTTAAAAGTGCTTACTTTTTATCTGGTTAGGTTTCCAGAGAAGTACTGGAATCTGAAGCTTCCCCATAAACTCCCTCCAAAAAAAGAGCCAGTGCTACTAACTACACTTCCTTTGGCTGGATACCTTGAACAGGCCAGTTTTTGCTTTTCTATTTTAAAACATTATTTTGTGTGGTTTTTTTGTTTGTTTGTTTTTAATGCATTTGAGTCTTATATTTATTAATGGGATTATACTAAATTGAAAATTTTGTAGTTACAATTGAGAGCAATTTTTTTAAGCCTTAAAATAATACATGTTTGTAGCTTTAATGGACAAAATACAAGACCGTCAGAGGGGATAATAAGCTGCAGTATTAAAGGACAGATTTTCTGACTTAGTTGTTTATCATACCTTGTAAGAGTACATTTTAGTTTTAACACCAGCATAGACACAAGCTTACCAGGAAAAATTTAAGAGTACTTTGTTGCACTTTGACACATGAATAAAAAAAAAAATAATTCATGGTCACATGCCTCCCTATTTTGTTATCTAATTTGTTATCTCCTAGTATTCACCAACTTAGAGTATTGTCCTGTGTTGTTAGATCTGCATTACAACAGGATAAGACATTGTTCAAGATTTCTGTAAGGTTTTTTAAACCTATTTTCTTTCTTTAGGGAGTAGCAACTTCTCTAATAAAAGCTCTGCATGAAGTCGGCAGCCTTAAGCCAAAGTTTCCATTCCTAAGTGTGAAAGAAACTGCTCTGCTTTTTGTCTCCTTCCATCTAAAAGGTAGTGTATAATATAGCATGCTATAAAAATAACTAATTGTATAAACAACATAAGTCCTCTGATACAATATAGATAGTCAGTGTTCATATTTGCTATTTTTTAGAATTTCTGTTTGGTTTTTTTTCATCTGGAGATATCAGTTGCAGATAATTAATAGTTTGCAATCAGCTTAACTACTACCAGCTTTCTCAATTTCAATATTCTTGATTGCCACTCTGCTATAGCTTTGGGCTGGCTTCCAGTACTGCTGGTGATTTTTGGAGCAAGACTGACATTTCTTTCAACCCACTATTTTTGTCTTTTATAAGCTAACCTGTTCACTGAGTGAACTTCACTTGGCCTTTTGTATTTTACATTTTTACTTATTCTTTAGATAATATCAATCTTAATTTTTTTTTTTAAGTTCTTCACATCCTGTGTTTCCTCATGTAGCTTCCAGAGCCCTCCAGAATTTTCTTGAACTATCACAGATTTTTTTGCTAGCATGGCTTTTTTAAGGAAGACCATTGAAGAGGGCAGGCACGTGGTAAGCCCCTGCACAAATGTACAGTTCCTAAGCCACCAAACTGCTTTTATACTGTAGTTTGCTTCATTCACAAAGCCTTTTTTCATTCTATGGTTAGCACAGCTTTGCTAACATAAGGATGCCCATGCTAGGAATGTTTTGCTCACATATTGCAACATTAAATCATAATTACTAGTGGATGATGAACCAGAAAGGTTATGCAAGTGCAGAAATCTCTTCTCCTCAAGCAGTGCCAGACAGTTTGACCATAGGAATCCAGGAAAACAAATTATCTTCCTCTAGCACTGGGTAGGACTGTTCCCAGCTTTAAGATATAGCATTCCTGTACACTGACAAATCACTTGAGCGTGAGGAAGAACTTCTTTCATGTGCGAGTGACCAAGCACTGGAACCGATTGCCCAGAGAAGTTGTGGAGTCTTCATCACTGGAAATATTCAAGAGCCATCTGAACACAATCCTGTGCCATGTGCTGTGGGATGACCCTGGTTGAGCAGGGAGGTTGGCCCAGATGACCAACTGTGGTCCCTTCCAGCCTGACCCATCCTGTGATTCTGTGATTTGTTGCAAATACAGCATTATTTATTATTGTGCATCTCTTCAGAGTAGTCATACCATTCTTGATCAAAAATTTTGATCAAAGTGCTTCACGTTGTGGTCCCCTGGAAATTTATTTCATCCTATTTCTACGTGAAGTTAAACCTTCTCCTCTTCAATTAACAATGTTCTCTAATCTCACATTTAAATAGGGGACAAGAAACAGTGGTTTAGTTGCTCCTTCAGCTTTTCTCACAACACTGGATTGCTTTCAGTATCTGAGCAGGTACAGGTGATGAACCATAAATGCAGAGGGATTTACTCCTAGAAAGAGAGTAGTAAACTATACATCACTAGAGTGATTTAATGTCCTTCAAGCTAGATTCCTGTAAGGGCTATATTTACAGCTATGCTTGAAAAATCCCTCAGAAACTGTTAAATGTAGCTGTCTACAATTTAAAGCTAGTGGGCTGAAGTGTCTTACAGCATAGTTCTTCATGCTGTCCAGTTTTTGTAATGAGATATAAAATACTGTCCATAGGAAAAAAGTGGTTATGGTTTGGCTCACTCCTTCCCCTTTGCTTCAGGGTAGCAATTAAAATAATAAACTGTACTCTTGAGGACTGGCACTCAATACTAATGTATGCCAAAATAGGGCTTAGGGCAGAGAGAAACCTTCCTTCCTCCTCTGAACTACTGGTCAGCTCTTCACAGAATCATGGAATGACAGAATATCCTGAGTTGGAGGGACCCACAAGGATCATTGAGTCCAACTCCTGGCGCTGCACAGGACCATCCCCAAGAATCACCATGTCCTGGAGAGCATTGTCCAAACGGTTCCTGAACTCTCAGGCTTGGTGCTGTGACCACTTCCCTGGGGAGCCTGTGCCAGTACCCAACCACCGTGGGTACTCAAACCGGTGAAGAACCTTTTCCTGATATCCAACCTAACCCTCCCCTGACACAGCTTCAGGCCATGCCCTCAGGCCCTGTCACTGGGCACTACAGAGAAGAGATCGGTGCCTGCCCCTCCTCTTCCCCTCATGAGGATGTCGAAGACTACAATGAGGTCTCCCCTCAGTCTCCTCCAGGCTAAACAGACCAAGTGCCCTCAGCTGCTCCTCATATGACTTCCCCTCAAGGCCCTTCACCACCTCTGTTGCCCTCCCTTGGACACTCTCCAATAGCTTAATGCCTTTCTTACACTGGTGCCCAAAACTGCACACAGGGCTCAAGGTGAGGCCGCCCCAGCTCAGAGCAGAGCAGGACAATCCCCTCTTTTGCCCAGCTGGCGATGCTGATCCTGATGCACCCCAGGACACCACTGGCCCTCCTGGCTGCCAGAGCACTGCTGACTCATGTTCAACTTGCCATTGATCAGGACCCCCAGGTCCCTTTCCACGGTGCTGCTTTCCAGCATCTCATTTCTCAGTCCACATCCAGGGTTGCCCCATCCCAGGTGCAGAATCGGGCACTTTCCCTTGTTGAACTTCATATGATTGGTGATTGCCCATCTCTAATTTGTTAAGGTCTCTCTGCAGGGCCTCCCTGCCCTCAAGGGAGTCAACAGCTCCTCCTAGTTTGGTATCACCTGTGACCTTGCTTAGTATGCCTTCCAGTCCTGCATCCAAGTCATTTATGAAGATGTTGAAGAGCACAGGGATGAGCATGGAGCCCTGTGGGAAACCCATCAGTGACAGGTCACCAGTCCGATGTCACCCCACTCCCTATAACCCTTTGTGCCTGACTGCTGAGCCAGTTGCTCACCCATGGCATGATGTGTTTATCCAGCTCTGTGCCTGACATTTTGTCCAGAAGGATACTGTGAGAAAGTATTGAAAGGTTTACTGAAATTCAAAAAGATGACATCAGCTGGCTTCCCTTGGTCAACTAGGTGGATTATTACCTTGTCATACAAAGAAGTCAGGTTTGATAAGCAGGACTTTTCTCTCATGAAGCCAGTTCACAGTCCTGCTTATCAAACCTGACTTCCTTGTATGACAAGGGAGCCTACCTTATGGGCAAAGCATTTAGGTCATAGAACAGCTGTGTCAAGGACACAGCAGCCCAGTGCCAGCCATGCCAGGCCTGGGCTATCCCCAGGCTGTGACACTTCAGGTTGTGTGCCACACCAGCCAAATTTGTCACTGACTGGAGTTTCACCAGCATTGTACGGTCTGAGAAATGGGAAGTTGTCAGCAGCTGAATGTGTTTGTTGTGTCTTCTTTTACAAAAGTCTGATCCTTCTGATTATCGTGACCCTGTTGGAGTTAGGAACTTTCTGAAATACCAGACTTGCTCTTTTTACCTTGGCACCAACACGCAAGGTATTTATCTATACCATGGGTAATGCTAACAGAGGTAGATTAGGTCCCTTTGAAAATTTCTGTAATGTAATTGCACAAAGTTTACCAGGAACACTAACATGCTGCTTAACTTCTTGCAGCACACAACCCCCGGAGCTCGGAGTCAGTGCGGCAGATGTACAGGAAGAAGCTGTTGCAGTTCGTGGAGCACTGCCAACTCATCCCCTACCTGGGAACTGCCATGATGGGCCCATATAAGGAGCCAAGAGATCGGCCCCTTGGCTTTGACGATAGGCTGCAGACTTTTCTTTCCCTGAAAGGCACCCGCCCCTCTTTTGTGTGAACCCTGTATTTCCACTGATTAACACATGGAGTGTTGCTATCAGGCACCAGCATGGCTGCAACATGGCCTGTGAACATCACGCGTTCTCCAGCCAGTTTTTTAACCTTGAAATCTTAGAAATAAAATCTTTTGTCTGAAGTTGAGAGATATAAAGCTACTAGAGAGCGTCCAAAGGAGGGCTGTGACAATAGTGAATGGTCTTGAGGGAAAGTCGTACGAGGAGCAGCTGCGGTCACTTGGTCTGTTTAGCCTGGAGGAAACTGAGGGGAGACCCCACTGCAGTCTACAACATCCTTGTGAGGGGAAGAGGAGGGGCAGACACCGATCTCTTCTCTGTGGACACCAGTGACAGGACCCGAGGGCATGGCCTTAAGTTGTGTCAGGGGAGGATTAGTTTAGATATTAGGAAAAGACTGTTCACCCAGAGGTTCGTTGGGCACTGGAACAGACTCAGGGTCTGGGAAGGTCAGGGAAGTGGTCACAGCACCGAGCTTGACAGAGTCCAGGAAGAATTTGGCAACGCTCTCTGGTCCATGGTGTGATTTTTGGGCCTGTCCTAGGCAGGGCCGGGAGCTGGAACCGTATGATCCATACCGGCCCCTTCCAAGCCGGGATGTCCTGTGATTCTGTGGCTCCAGGTCCCGCCCGTGCTGCCCTCGTTGCGCGGCGCAGGCGCGGCGCCAGCCCCGGCCCGGAAGTGCAGCGGCGGCGGCGAGCGGTGAGTGCCGGGGCAGGGCGGGCGACAGCTGGGCCGGGGTGCTCCGGGCCCGCGGCTCTCGCGGGGCATAGCCCGCTCCCCGCTCCTGCCCTACGAGGGACGAGCGGCCTTCCCTTGAGGGGCGGCCCGAAGGGCTCACACGGTGCGCGGGGGGCGGCGACCCGCACCGTGCCCTTGGCCGTGCCCCTTTCGAGGCCCAGCCCCGGGCTCTGCGCTGCCCCCCGGGAGCTCCTGAGCCCTTCCACGGCTAGAGCGGAGTGTGTATCCTAACGCACTGCCGGCAGCGTGGGGCCTTCTGCTTGAGTACAGCCTCTCTCTGTAATGGTGAGGGTGTTTTAGGGAAGGCGGGTGGTTTGGATTTTGCAGTCAAAATACTAATGCTGTCACCTCCCGGTTAAACACCAAAGTCCTTCACGTGATCAGAACTCACAAAACACCCACTACCTTGTCTGGAACACGTGTGGAGGTGAGGAAATGCCTGCAGGCAGAGTTTGCAGCGGCCGTTCAGGAATTCTTGCAATGCACGATAAGGCAGATTGGGTCACACCTGCAGCTGTGCTTTAAGGTGCTCCAGCAACAAATATCGGGCTCACGTGCTCCGGAAATTAAAGCTTCCAGATAACACAATTTGCTTCCGCCGTGAACTATTTGATAGATGGTTAGGGCTAAAGAATCCCCTTTTCACCATCTCAGTAGCATTTAAGTATCATCTGTAGGTAGTGTCTGCTGCTTCATGATGTTCAGGTGATTGAAACTGTTGCAGTAACTAAATACAAACATGCAGATTTATATGTGTTTAATATGACACTTGTATAAATTAGGATAACAGCTAATCTGTTTTATCTTTCGTTTAGTTGAGCATTGTAAATAGGACATTTGGGGCATATCTATTCCATAGTATTTGGTGGATTCTTCGGAAATTGCTGGGTTTTTGTTTGTTTGTTATTAATTTTTGCAAATTTACTATTGAAGCTTAGTAAGTCAAATTGATTGATAATTGATACCTTAATGAGCCCTATATTAGACAGAACCCTTCAAAACACTGCTGTTTTTCTGTTTGTATTGCCTACCTTCTTAAGCTGAAGCTTAGTAAGGTAAAGTGTTAAAAAAGAGAAATTTTCGGAAAGATAGACGTCAGTAAAAGAAGTCATGAAGTCCTGCCACATTGATACCAGTGAAGTTTTATCATTTATTACAGAATTTTCTAGCCTTGTCCCTGAATACACTGATCAAACTGCAGTTGACCTTTTTGTTTCCAATGTGATGGGTTGATGCTGGCTGGACACCAGGTGCCCACCGGAGTCGCAGCATCACTTCCCTCCTCAGGTGGACAGGGGACAGAGAATATCACAAAAGCTCGTGGGTTGAGATAAGGACAGAGAGATCATTCACCAGTTTACAGGACAGGCAAAACAGACTTGACTTGAGGAAATTACTGTCAATGAGATCACTGTCGGATAATGAGAAATAAACCTAAATCTTTAAACAGCTCACCTCACCTCTCTCTTCTTTCCCAGCTCAGCTGTAGTCTCAGTTTTCTCTACCTCCTCTCTCCAGCAGTGCAGGGGGATGGAGAATGGGGGCTGCAGTCAGTTCATCACACATTGTCTTTGATTCTCCTTTGATTTCTCACACTCTTCATCTGTTCCAGTGTGGAGTCCCTCCCACAGGAGACAGTCCTTCTTCCACAAACTACTTTAGCTTGAGTCCTTCCCATGGGCTGCAGTTCTTCACAAAATGCTCCAGCTTGGATCCCTTCCACAGGTGCAGTCCTTCAGGAACAGTCTGCTCCAGTATGGGTTCTCCGTGGTGTCACAAGTCCTGCCAGCAACCCACTTCAGTGTGGGCTCCTCTCTCCACGAGGCCATAGGTCCTGTGAAGAGCCTGCTCCTGAACAGGCTTCCCACAGGCTCCCGGCCTCTTTCAGGCATTCACCTGCTCAGTGTGGGGTCCTCCAGGGGCTGCAGGTGGATCTGTGCTCCACCATGGACCTTCCTGGGCTGCAGGGGCACAGCTGCCTCACCATGGTCTGCACCACAGGCTGTGGGCGAATCTCTGCTCTGGCACCAGGAGCACCTCCTCCCCTTCCTTCTCCACTGACCTTGGTGTCTGCAGGGCTGCTGTTTCCACATATTCTCACTCCTCTCTCCAGCTGCAGTTGTGCATGTTTCTTTCACCCTTCTTAAATCTGTCATCCCAGAGGTGCCACCACCATTGGCTGATGGGCTCAGCCTTGGCCAGTGGTGGGTCCATCTTGGAGCTGGCTCTGTAGGACATTGGCGAAGCTTCTGGCAGCTTCTCACATAAGCCACTCCTGTAGCTGCCCCACTACCAAAATCATGCCATTCAAACCCAGTGCTGTACTAAGGAGCTGTGACCAAGGAGTTGTTTCTGTTCGATGGTTTTAGTTTCAGAAGCTAGGGTAGCAATTTTTTTAGATAATGTAGTGTTCACAGTACATCTGAGATTAAAAAACGATAGGTAGTAGTTCTGAGCTATAATTCTGTAGCCATTTCATAGAATTTAAAAATACTTTTTGAAGAAATTCTGTGTCAGCAATAGTATTGATTTTTCAAAAGTTTGGAGGATTCACAATTGCTTCAGAAACTCTTGAACTCTGTTACTGGTATCACAAATGATACTTGGTGTCTTATAATGCCAGCTGTTAAAATAATTCTTTACTAAAGCTATTCTGTTTCCCTAGGCACCTCCTTCAATATTCATAATTAAAATGGCAAAAACAACTGATCCTTCTGAGAAACTGATCATCCACTCCAAAGCTCACAAAGATATCATTCTAGCTAATTTTGAGGAACAAAGAAAAAAGGATTTTCTTTGTGATATTACTCTGATAGTGGAGGATGTGCAATTCAGAGCGCATAAAGCTTTGCTGGCTGCCAGCAGTGAATACTTCTCAATGATGTTTGTAAATGAGGGTGAAATAGGGCAGTCAGTTTATGTGGTGGAGGGAATGTTTGCAGACACCTTTGGAGTTCTGCTAGAATTTATCTACACTGGTTGCCTCTGTGCCAGTGAGAAAAGCACAGAAGAAATCCTGGCTACTGCACAGCTGCTGAAAGTGACTGACTTGGTATGGGCCTGCACAGACTACCTGGAAAGCCGCAGCCCAGGTAGTGCATTGCTATCTCCAGCTGACAGTGGAGCCTCTCTTGTTGCAAGTGACAGGAAAAATGATGATCCACCAAAGCGAAAACGGGGGCGACCAAGGAAAGTCAAGGTTGTCCAAGAAGAAGAAGAATCAGGAGTAAATTCTGATTTGCCTCCCGAAGATGGGCAGCTGAGAGAGAACAACTCCATGCAAAATGAGCAAAATTTTATGAAAAAAGACACTGAAGTAGAAGAAACAGTTGCCAGTGAACAGGCTTCAGTGAGGAAAGATGGAGAAGAAACTGAACCTGCTTGTGGCTCAGAGGCTGCTGTTGATCTGTCAGCTGAGAAAGATGAAAACTATGATCCCAAATCTGAAAGAATACAGAGCACTCAGAGTCGTTACAGCAAACGTAGAATAAGGAGATCAATCAAACTAAAAGATTATAAACTTCTTGGGGATGAGGATGAGAAAGGACTGGCAAAGAGAACTGATGGAAAAAGAAAACGTGCAGGTTCTGAAGCTCGCTGTAAAGACTGTGGCAAAGTATTTAAGTATAATCATTTCTTGGCTATTCACCAGCGAAGTCATACAGGTAGGCCTTCAGAAACTGCTGCTTTTGGGTTAGGTTTAGTGATGTTGCCAAATGCAAGTGACTGTTGAAGTGCTGGTTGCTGACTACAGGAAGAGTATCCAAAATAGCATGCTGGTCCAAATTACAGTGTGTTCTGTGTTTGTTGTTTTATTCTTGTCAGCAGATCTCAGAACCTTTATGTCTCACCTAGATTTCCGTGTAATTAATAATTTCACTGTTTAAGCACTGAATTAAATGGGAATACCTAAAGAGCTTGTCTCTTTACCACTAATCGAGACTAATTTTTTTAGTAGCTAAAACATTGCAGTGCATCTCACTATCAGCTTAGAATATCTAGTGAGAAGTGATGCATCTATGTCTAAAAATGTCATCTTTTGTTTTCAGGGGAGCGCCCTTTTAAATGCAGTGAGTGTGGCAAGGGCTTTTCCCAGAAGCATTCTCTTCAAGTCCATGAGCGGATGCACACCGGGGAACGGCCGTACACGTGCACCATCTGCAGTAAGGCTCTGACAACAAAGCATTCTCTTCTGGAGCACATGAGCCTACATTCAGGTAAATACTTCAAGAAAAATGTAGCTCTCTGCTGCAAGAATTTGCATTTCTGAAAGAAAGACACTTCTGCTCTGTCTTGCGTGTGCTGGTGTCACGTTCTGCTGAGGGAACTTGCTAGGCGTGCTTCTAAAAATGGATGGTCAGGAACTAAA
>WEKY01024886.1:19175-128515 GCA_013390045.1 Picathartes gymnocephalus | reverse complement strand
GCGGTAATGAGCGACCAGACACGAGGTGAGGGGTGCTCAGGCAGGAGGTCCAGAGCCCTGGAACAGAACATGGATATGGTCGTGGTGAGGATGGGTGGTGGGCTGGCTCGGAGGCGGGCAGGGCTGGATGCAGGGGGCTCAGGCAGAGACAAAGCAGGCAGGGCATTGATCAGGGACACAGGGAGGTGTGACAGATGTGAGGGTGAGCAAGAGCCAGCAAGGACAGGAGAGCCAAAAGGCAGGCTGGGGACAGGGCAAAAAGCATAAGACTCAAAAAACCCCGACTAAAAGGCAAGTTTCAAAAAGCCCCTCGAATCACCAAGCCTCAAAAGCAAAAGCACAGTTTCAGAAAAGCCCCAAGCCAAAAGCCCACACTCAAAGAGCAAGTTTGAAAAGCCCTGGGGCTTGTGATGCAGTTACTTTTCATGCCCCTGGCTCCTCCTAAAGTCTGCCTGCTGGCTGGAGACCATTGGCCCAGTCCAGTGTCCCACTGCAGTCCAATGGTAGTGACTTTTTGCCACCTGACTGATGAACCTCTTTGGAGGGTACAGTGTTTTCGGTGTTCCCCTGCTGACTGCCTGTCCCGTGTCAGAAATGAAATGGTTGCCAGGCAGTCTCCCCAGAAACAAGGCTTTTCTCCATCCTCTCCTGGCTGCCTCCTGGATGTGGCACATGTGCAACCCCTCCCCCACATGCCTCTGACAACCCTTGTTGAGGCATAACAAAACTGACTTGGCTCTTCGCAGTTGGCTTGTGTATTTTATTTATTGCCTTACACTTGCTTTGGACGTGACTTACGTTTTAATAAGTGATTTTCTCTACAGGACAGAAGGCTTTTACCTGCGATCAGTGTGGGAAATACTTCAGCCAAAAGAGACAGCTCAAGAGTCACTATCGACGACACACAGGTATAACAAGTAAATCCATGCTGATTTGTTTTCCTAAAGATTGACTTAGGCTGAAAGTTCTTCCTCAGTGATGTATTTAGCCTCTGCTATCTTGATGTGTCCTATCTTGGTGTAACAGTGGATAGGATGAAGAAGACATAATGGTGTATCGTAAATGGAATGTGTAGAAAAACATTTAATTGAGAGGGGCTCTTATCATGATTAGAAATTAGTTACACTGTGTTTGTCATACAACTTGATTATTTTAGGCCTGCTGTCCATGCTACATAGAAGCTGGGAATTGTATAAACAATTCCCAAAAGTCTGCTGCTTGGTGTGCGAATTGCATTGTAGTTGCCCACTACTTTGGACTAGTAAGGGCATACAAGCTTTAGGAAGTGTCGTCCTCACTTCTGGAACAGGATGGAGATACACACAGAGGAAGCGGTGGAGAAAATCAGAATTTACAAAGCTTCAAGAGAAGGTGTTTTTTGGGACGATAAGATATCATTCCCCTCTTTTCCTGTTGTAACATTAAAGTGAGAAATAGGAGTGTGACAGTTAAGACAGGGAGAAGGCAGTGAATCACCTTTTGTTTTATCTCTATATTATATCAAAGTGGTTATTTTACAGGAAAATGCTTTAACAAAGATCACTGAAGAGATACAGGGGATCACTTATGCACTGACACTTTTTTTGTTATTGCGACAAGGCCGTTCACTGCCGGAATGTAACCAGTGTCTTCGCAAATTCATGGATGCAGCTCAGCTAAAGAAACATCTAAGAACGCATACAGGTAATGTTGTACCTTGGGTTTTGTGGGGCTTGTGGTTTGTTTTTTCTTGAAGTTACACAAACAAAACAATGTTAGGCAAATTACACTTGTCTCTGTGGAATGAACTTCTGCTCTACTTGTACATAATGATGCCAGTGTTGCTAATGCAGAGATTTGACATCAAGAATGCAGGAGCACAAAAAAGCTTGTGTTACAGCAGCACAGAAGCAGTGCCAATTACAGGAAGAGGGCTTTTTTCCCCAGTTTCATAAAACTTGCTGCAGAAAATGCCAGTTAGCTTTCCTGTGATAGAATCCTGGACTGGGAATTCAGTTTGTGTCCAGCATGTATCAGGCTTGCAGTGAGCTGACAATTTAACAGAAAGTGTGTCCTAAATGAGTTGGACACCTCTGTCTGTCAGGGGTGGGTGCTTATGAAAAGTGCTGTGACCAGAAAAATAATTATTTCCATTTAGCTTTTTCCTGTGCTGTAATAAACTAGATGTTGAGAGGAGATGGGCTGGGAGGGATGATTTAATGCAAGTGCGTCAGAGGGTGTTTAAGAGATTTAGAGGGCAAGCTGGTAATGAGTCACTGGATAACAGAGATAAAAGTGTTGATCTATCCTCTCATAATAACAAGACAAACTTCATGAAATACTTTCCTTTGAAGGGTAAGATCATAAGGTAACGTGTGAATAATTTTGTCTTTTAAAGCAACTAGAAGCAATGGCAATTGTTTCCTCACAAAATTGAATTCTTCTTAGCATGTTGCTTGCAGTTGTAAGACATAACTCAGTTTCAAGCATGCTTTATCTCATTCATTTCTTCTTCTTTTCTAAGTGAAAATAACACAGCTTTAAATTTTCTGGGATATGCTGAGGTCAAAACTTGTGCTTCTGGGAGTTTTTGGTTATCCAGAATAGTGTTAGCATGGGATACTTACATAATTTTGTGTTGAGGAGAATACAGTGTTGACACACACAAGAGTTTTGTATCTGAAGCTGATACAGCTCTCTAAATGTAGTGGGAAATGAGTTTGGGATGGGAAACGAGAAGAGGAAGCTTACTAGCAAGGTAAGTTGCAAAAATACATGAGCTAAGCTGAGTTTCAGCAGAAACTGGCTTGCAATATATTTTGCTTCCAGAAAAGACAGGCAAGATACCAGTATTAATTATGTAGAAATAATTGCTCTGTCTCATCTCAAAAGCAAAGTAAAATTCCAAGGCATTTGGGGGACAGGTGTTAACATTGATACAACTCCTTCTCCTTTGGCAGCAGTTTGGTAACACTGCCATAATAATACAGTCTACTTGGGAAGTTACTCCTGTTTTCAGTAGCAAGCTGGGACTGGATGACCAGAGGTCCCTTCTGACAAATGTTTCTTGTTCTCTCATCCTTTATCCATGCCCTCCAAAGCCACATGAAAGCTGGTAAGCATTGCAGTTCTATGCTAAATGGGAAGCTTCCTTGGGAACTGGCTGCTGCCCAATCCCCGGGTTTGGTGTGCTTTAATGGTGTGAATTACCACAGTGGTGATCTGGATTCTCATGTCTGGTGTCTTAAAGAACCTCAGTGCTACAAGGATTCGTTACGGTGTGAATTAGGATTTGCTTTGGTTGGGTAGTATCTGTTTCTTGTGAACCTTCATATAATTTAATTTGGCCTCTCTGCTTCTACTCAATTAGACATCAGAATTCCAAATGCTGTAAAAAACCTCCCAACAAATAAACAAAAAATCCCCAAACTCACATTTTATTTAACTCACGATAATTTAATTTTTTTCTAACTGGTGTTCCCAGAATATCATAGGCCTAGTGTGATGGAGCCTTATATAAAACCAGGCAAGCTGTTAAGATAATGGATTCATTTTCCAGCTTTGGAAGTTTGGGCTTACTCATCTGCATGGTGCTGCACATGAACCTGGCATTAATACCAGGGTTCAGGGACAGCCTTTTTCAAAGCATTTCTGTTTCATGTGGAGCACCCACATCTGTGCCATAGGTACAGCTTTTTGTAGCTTTGGGGGCTTGGATCACCTAATTCTTCATCTTCAAAGGGGAGAAATGCTAGAGATGTACATTTTAAACGTTACACCTTCATTTTGACTAGTGAGTTCATTCAGTTTTGGTTATCTGCTGATCCAGATACCCAAAGCAGAAGCGTGAGGAGCCACTCTTGATACTGTGTATGGTAAAATACAAAATGTTTTTAATGTATTGATGAAAAGTGCTATTTAAAAAGTGAAGTCACATTTCCTTTTGATAGGTGAGAAGCCCTTCACTTGTGAGATTTGTGGCAAATCATTCACAGCTAAAAGTTCACTTCAGACTCACATGAGAATTCACAGGTAAAGTATGTTTTATTTTTATTACATTCTTTAAAAAAATGTAACTTCTAATTTTATAACTTGTATGTAGTGCTTGTTCAGTTATAGAATGGTCAGGATTTGTTTGCATTTTGAATGATTGTTAAAAACTTATCATTTTTGCTTAATCTATGTAAGGTAAAAATTGGTAGTGGAAGGTACTGAAGTGATAAATACTCATGTGCCAAGATATTGTAAGAGTCTTCTTTGGTCTTTTGTGTCTGTTCACTGACAATGCACTTGCTGCTATATTATTTTTGTGAAAATTTTACTGTAAGGTTTGTTTGACAACAGAACAGTAGCCATGGTGTACCAAGGTTATTGGAGCATTGTCCTGTTACCATGTGAACTATGCTGTCTCTTTAATAGCATTAGTTGTCTTTTACCCCTGTCAGTGCAATGCATTGTATAAAGACATGTTAGATTTTAAATGGCTGGAAAACTGTTGTCTTAAGAAAACATTTCCAGTAACATTTCTTGTCCTTTTGACACAGGCAGCAAGTTAGGATTTGGACACTTATTTTTGTTTTAAAGCCCACACTGCTAATGAGTGTTCTTAAAATCGTCAGTGCTTAGAACTGTGCAAAGTTGTTGCATTCTTGTCAAGGTCTAATATCACAGAGCTTGTACCTCTGTTTTATGTCAGGAAGGCAGTTTTCTCTGTAGCTCTGGAGTATATACTAATTGTACAGTTTGTGAAGTCAAATAGAAATAATCAGGAGGTCAAATAGAGGATGTTTTTAACAACTCTATCCTTTAAGTACTTAAAATTTAGAAAAAGTAGTCATTTAACTATTTTATTACAGAATAAGTTTCAGAAAGCAGCACTGTCAAAGTGAATATTTTAATGAGATCAAATTCTTTCCTTTTGCAGAGGAGAAAAGCCATATTCTTGTGATATATGTGGAAAATCCTTCTCTGATTCCAGTGCTAAGAGAAGACACTGCATCTTACACACAGGAAAAAAGCCTTTTGCCTGCCCAGAATGTAGTTTGCAGTTCGCTCGTCTGGACAACCTGAAGTCTCATTTGAAAATTCACAGCAAGGAAAAGCAGTTTCAGGAAGCCAACGCTGCCCCGAGCTCCAGTGCTCATACGGAAGAAGTGAGAAACATTCTCCAGCTGCAGCAGTACCAACTTGCCACCTCAGGAGGGCCGGAAATTCAGCTGCTGGTTACGGATGCAGTACACAACATCAACTTCATGCCCAGCCACAATCAAGGCATCAGCATTGTGACTGCAGAAGATCCTCCCAGCATGACAACAGAGCAGGCTGCGAACCTCGCGCTGCTTGCGCAGCCACCACAGCAGCTGCAAAACTTGCTGCTTTCAGCTCAGCAGGAGCAAGCAGAACAAATCCAAAGTATCAATGTGATTGCAAACCAAATAGAGGCTGCCCAACCTGAACAAATGCATGTCATAACTCTTTCCAAGGAAGCACTAGAACATCTTCATGCTCATCAAGGACAAAATGAACAACTCCACCTGACAGGATCTTCACATCCGGCTCAGCACGTCCAGTTGGCTCAGGAGTCAAGTCAGCAGTCTCACTCTAGCCACAATACAGTTCCTTCCCATCAAGTCAGTGAAGAACAGAATCAAAGTGTACATATTTCTGAATCCCATCAGCAGCCTCTGTCAGTAAATGGGTCATCTCATGAGCATCCTATCCAAGGACAGGCTTTTTGAAATGCTTCTTTGTCAGCATAGGGCTAGGCTAGAGAATGCTTCTCATCCAGGCAGGGATTACATGTGTCACACTTTTTTTTGTTGCAACATAAGCTCTCCAAAGATGGATTTCTTGGTGATTTTAGATAGGTGACTCCACTTCCTTAACCATATTTATTTTAGACTATTTTGTTTTTCCAGATTGGTATTTCTTTACCACTTAGTCCATATGTCCCAAGCAATTAATGTGGGGTTTTGTGCCTCATACACATCTCTGCCTACTGAGGAGATATTTAGCCCTTATTTGCATTTCTCTGTGACAAGTTCACCTTGCTGGTAGGAGAACAATGTTTAGGACACCTGCTGATCAGAAAGTACCACTGCTCTGACAACATTATACCTGAGCTATTGTCACACTTAAGACAACTAGTACTTTTTGCAAAGCTAACACCATGTGTCTTATGTTTAATGAGTTTTTCTCTGCAGGTTAATGTGTAAATCTGTATGTAATCATTCCCTGAAGTGCATTATGAGTTACTGACTACAGAATTCATTTGGTTTGGGTTGAAACTGTTGCAGCCTTTAACTGGCCCGAATCTTCCCTTCTGCTTACTGTGTGCTGTTCAAGTTTTCTCCTCGGAAACGTTTAAGCCATTGCACTTGAATAGTGGCAATGAGATGTGATGGTTACACTGGAGAACTGAAACCCCCAACTTCTGCTCTGTTAGTTCTACCACTCACTCTCTGTGTGACTGTGGGCAAAGTAGTTGACCTCTGTGCCTTATTTCATCATCTAATAAGTGGGGATAGTGTTCACACACTCTGCCAAGCACTTTGAAGAGCTCTTGATGTTGAAGGCACTGTCAATTGAAGTGCAAAACTCTCTTCCTGACAGGATTCTGTCTGAGCTTAGGAGCCACCGTATATTTAAAGTGTTATTTTTTGTACTCCTGAGAGAATAACATAATCTTACTTTAATATATGTTAAGACTGGTAATTGTTTATGTGAGGATTTAAACAATGAAGAGCATCACTTCAGAGCATAATGAGTTACATAAATGGGGTACATCGCTTAAAGTTGTACAAGTACTTTTGTTGACTAAACTAGATCTATACAGATTGTTTTCAAAGACTGACTGCTAACAAAAAAGATTTGACATTGTAATGAAATGCCTTGCCAAAATACATGCTTTGTGTTTTCAGGTTTGACTACCGGTAACACCTTGCATGATTGGACTGGTGTATTAAAATCCAGATAAAATGCCATTGTTACTTAAAAGAACACGCTCAATTGTCAATTCAGCTTTAAAGTGTCATACTTGTGATTTACACTGGTGTTTTATGTTACAACAAATGAAAAATCTAAAAAACATAGTGGATTTAAAAGCAAAATTATCCACATTTTTTATAAAATCCCTTGTTTCAAGTCCAGACTACGTGGCCTGCTCCTGACTGCATGCTGCAGAAGTTTGGCTAAGTATCTCCATGTCCTCAAAGTACTTCATTACTTTTATATACATGGATCATGATAAGGGCAGACAGTGGGAATAAATCAATGCCAAAAAAAACAAAACCAAAAAGCAACAAGCCATCCCACAGCAAAGCTGTTTAGGCTTTTCACCTTTTTTCTCAGAATGGAGAAATAAAATTTGCATACTTTCTGCCACCAAAGTGAACCAGCATGTTGTGCAGTTCTGCCTGAGAAGCTTGAAGTCTTGATGCTGTAAGAGCAGATAAATAAATACAGTAAAGCCTGTTACAAACTTAAGACAATCTTACTGATTAATTGTATCAGCTTACAGTAAATATTCTGGCAGTTTCATCCTAAAACTTCTGCTTTTATCTAAAACATTGTACAGTGCAGCCAGACTACTGTCTGGTCATAAGTTTACAGGAAATTACATGGAATTAATTCCTGCCATATTTACAATTCCTAAAATGTTTAAAAACAGATTACAAGCTAAATTCTGAGGCTACCAGTAAAGTAACTGTTCAATATTTTTCTTCTTTTTTGAGCTTTGGTTTGTTCATTTTACAGTTATCCTTGCAGGATTCAGTTCCATGCTGCAGTTACACATGGGACACTACCATAGAGTGATTTCTCAGTGCTTTTCCTGTAACTAAAAACCTGAAGTTTTGTGTCTGGAATTCTGTTATGCTTTTCTGCAAACTCCTAGTGAAGAAACGAGCTGCTGTGAATAGCACGGCAATGACTAATCTTGCACCCCGCATTGCTTAAGCTCTCAGCACATATTGTAGCTTGCACTCAAGAAACTGGCGTGGCTTCTCATATCACAAATGTTGCTTTCTGGACACCATTTGCTTCCTTTCTAGTGAATGCATTTCTGTTAAAAGATGGAAATTAATCCTATTTCTGTGTGTGCATTTTAAAGGCTACAGCTGAAGTCTAGGATTGCTTTGAATTTGAAAGGAAACCCCTTCAGCTTTGTTTTTCAGTCCAGCTGCCACTAATAACGACGTAGGAAAAAAATGCATCCCTTAGAAACTATGTTTCAGAACAGCGTTCTAAGTATCTTTACTCCTTAGCCAGTAAACACCTTAACTTCTCTTTTTCTCACATAGACTAATCCTAGCAAATCCGTCTCTCTGCTTTCTATGTTAAAATGAGATTAAGGTTTTAGACATAAATGCGGGGCAGTAAGAGGGCTACAGAATGATCCAGTTTTGTGAGCATTTAACACCATTGTGTGTTTCCTCTGCTCAATTTGTAAGGTACCCAGTGTAGTTGAACTCTAATAGGATTTCACTTTTTTTTTTTTTTCAAATGCAAGTTTATCAGATTTTGGCTTTTTCTGAAGATTTTGGTTGGTTCTCCAGGTGCAAGTTGAAACAAATCCCCGAGAGGTTGGGCAGATACATTCTGGAGCCTGCATTTTCCTGTCCTGTGTGTAGTTTCCCTGCTTGGCCTTTCAGTCCAGCATCTTGGGTTTGGATAGATGAATATCAGAGTATTTATTTCATATGGGCTGTAAAAGCAAATTACCCTGCCAATAGGAAAAGAAAGCGCTACTAGGGATTGTACAGCAATTTCCTCTTAGCATCTAAAAGGAAAAGGAGAGGACTCTACCTCATCACAAACTCTTTCCAACTGAATGCCTATTCACAGATTAAAATTAGGGATACTGAGCCTGGCATTAATCTTGCCAGTTGCTGCGGAAAGAGTTTTGCGTGCATTTCTTTCTTTGTGAAAGACTCGTTTCACTGTTGTAGCTGGTTAGTCATCGTGGTGAAGGTCATGGTTGGTGTTTGCTAATGCCTATCCTGGTGTGCTTGGATGTGGGTTTTTACAGTCTCTTCCCACTTCACCTTAACTGAAAACTAGTATGGGATTCATTCCTAATCACCAGCCCAGTGCCTGTGTGAGCACAGCAGCTGGGTATGGTTCCTGTCACCCCATGTCTTCCAATTCTGCAGCAGACTGTGTCCCTGACAGTATCCTGTGTAAGTATCCTTATCCACGAGAAGCCGAGTCTGAGCTGGGAGTGGCTGGGAGGAGGCCGGTTTGCACAGCAGGCGTGCCCCGGAGTGCGGGAGCAGCCAAGGGTCCTTCCTGTATATGCGTCACATGGGCAGAAGTCCAGCTATGCCGGCCTTTTTCCCAGTCCTTCTGCAGGTTTTCTTCAAGAGCAGAGAAGGAAGAGGTAGTGTCATACTCTCCAGAGCTATCATTTCAGGACCGCTTTTATCTATTCATTAGACGCTAATTAAAGAGTCTGCTTCTTGCAGAATTGCAGTCCCATGAGCTACAACAGTTCTCTGTGTTCTGTCCCTTTTCAGATCCTCTGTAAAACACAGTGAACAATAAATGGTTTTCCACAACAGAGGGACTAGTGATCATATCTGTCCCAAGCGATTCTTCCAAATGGAAAAGCCCGTGCAGGCATATTCTCAGCATCTCACTGTAGTATGCTTACTGCTCATTTCTGGCTAATATTTTAATCCTACCTAATTGAAAGTATCTTTGGAATAGCAGGAAGCAGAGTTTTGCTTTAGTTAGCAAACTTCCTACCCTGTCCTGCAAATTTTTCTGACATGAGGAAGAACTTTGCTGTGTGAGTGTCTGAGTGTACTGCAACACATTGCCCAGAGAAGTTGTGGAGTCTCCTTCACTGGAGATACTCAAGAACTGTCTGGACACAATCCTGTGCCTTGTGCTCTGGGATGAGCAGGGAGGTTGGACCAGATGACCCACTGTGGTCCCTTCCAGCCTGACCCATCCTGTGATCCTGTGATTTTACTTGCCCTTTACCAAGATGTCTCTGGGTGACCCCTAGCAGCTCTCCTTTAGTACCATCATGTGGGGCTCTCTCTCAAACATATGTGTATATATGTGTGTGTATTTGTGCATATGTGTGTATAATTTTTTAAAATTAATTTTTTCTGCTTCCTCTCCTGTTTCTCAGTCCTTTTCAGATGCTATTTTGGACTGAAAGGAACTGAAACAGCTGCAGCTGCACCAGGTGGAGAGGTATGGACCAAGAAAACCCTCTAAGAATCACATAGAAGCAAAACTCTTGGGTCTTGTGTCAGGGTACGTGTGCACTCTTCAAAGGACTTCAGGTTTCCAAGAGCATTGCTGCACGACCTTTGAAAGGGTTTCAGGATCATTGTTTAAAGATACTGCACAACCCTGTGTGCTTTCTGTATTTCCCTTCATGGTAATTGTTCTACTTTCCAAACTGAATGCAGCACAGCACATCTGCCACAGCTGGCAAACAGAATGGCACCAGCTAATTCACATCTAACTATTGCCACCCACAGAACATTTATCCTCATATGAGTGCTACAAACAAGCTTGCAGAACATTATCTTGTTGTCATAAACAGGTGATAAATAGAGTCTGAAATTACTATTAGTCACCCAGTTCAGGATTTTAATATATGTGATTTTCATAATTGGCAACCTGTTGAATAGAATTTAATATACCTGAATTTCCAAGTGATGAGAAAAGAAGTGGAGAAATAAAAACCAGAGTAGATTGAGACAACAAGTAATTGGTGGTTTTTGGCATGTTCTTTTTATAAAAAAATACCCAACATAAATTTTTGGAAAACAGTCCTGTTGAGCAAACAAGTTATGCTTGCAGGCTATTCATTGCTTTTCTTTTGATTTTGACTACCAGTTGACTATTACCAGTATGTTTATAGTTAGTTCCCTTTCTTGGCCACAATGACAGTAAGAATGCCTAGAAATTATCAGTTAAAAAAAAAAAATCTCTTTTTTTTTTCAAAGAAAAATGATTAATTGGAGCCAGTCCTATGTCTGTGCAGAATTAAATTTCAAGAACAGAATTTATTGTGTGTAAATTTAAGCACATTTGCAAAATGCGGACATCAATCTCAGGATTTTTAAAAAATAATGTGTAATGGATTGCTCTGGGTTAAATCCTTAAATGTTGCGGTGCACAAAGGAAAAAAGAGGTTTCAAAAAGCCCAATAAACTTCAGTTGCATTAATCTGTATCAAGCTAAAAATATGGATGTAGGGAAAAGTAGATAGCCAAGATAATATTTTCTGAAGCTGATTTTATATTTGACTCTGGGTACGCTGCTTCTCCTCTGGACTTTATATAAGGCTGCTGTAGACTTTTTTTGGCTATAGCAGAAGCCATATGGTCTGGGTACCAAAATTAGATTCTGTTTAGCTTACAGCCTGCAGAGGCTCCAGCAGCCATGCTGCCGACCTTTGGGAGGAAGAAGGAAAGGGCTTTCTCCTCTGCATCACTCAGTCACAGCCCAGAAAACATCCCTGCATTTGCATGTGCTGCTTGCAGTTACCTGCTGTCACACCTCAGCTCATCTGCCGCCACCCAGGACCTGGCTGTGAATTAAAACTCCCTTGTCTTACCATTTTAATGTCTCCTTGTCCAAACTGTTCTGTCTGCCTCATTTTTCTGCATTTTTTCAGCAGGAGAACATCGTCACATGAAATGATAACACCTTGTGCATGGATCTTTCAGGCAAGGGAGCAGCTGTGGTAGCTAAACACTGAGAATCTGATCTTCTTCACAGTCTCCGATATTGTGAGGATGGAGCTCTTCAAATCCAGCACTGCTGCAAATCCCAACAAAACTCTTAAAAAAGCATTGCCCTAATGAATCACTATAGGAAACTACCACTGAGCCAGACCAGAGAGACTTCAGGGCTACCTGGAGGAGGCCTGTCTGCAACCTGTGATTTCTGTTGTAATTTAGCAACACTTAGCTAAGAGGCTTTTTGGTTCTGACTCTGTGGTCATGTAAAAATGTATCACTTTATGAAGCCAGTGGGGGAAAAGTGCACATTGTTATTAAGATGAGATATCAGTTGGTTTGGGTTTTTAAAATTTAACACAGGTTTGTTCTGCATGAAACTCACAACTGTCTCATCTGCAATCGGACTGTGACACATGAAAGTTCACGGTGCTCAGAGACGAAAAGTGACCTGACCCAGCCGTGCTGACAGAAGCCTGAGCTGAACCTACAGCTGTCCCACAAAGCAGATTTTGCACGTGCTGCATGAGCCAAAAAAGAGCAAAGCTGCCACGGTGGCACAAAGCTTTGCTGTGGGAGCCGAGACCCCTCTGGAACGGCTCCGTCCACACGCTGCCGGCAGGAATGATGTCTCAGCAGTGCCCAGCAAATACAGCTGTGGGTAGGAGTTTTTGCGTCAAAAGGAGACACACGCTTTACACAGGGTGTAATTAAGCCGTAAATCTCATTGCCACAGAAATTTGTGGATGCCAGACTTTCACTTTTGCCTGAAAAGCAAAGAAATTCAAATGAAAAAGAGGGGGAATTGAACACAGAGATACCAGGAAATCCTTGAGCAGAGGCTCACTGGAGGCTGGGAGTGGAGTGGGGAGGCAGTTCTCTCATGTTTGCTTTTACTTACCACTTTTGGTTGGCATTTGCTATTAGAAAAAGCCTCTTCATCCTTTAAGTGTTACTGACAGCATCCATCAAGAGCTCTGGAAAGAGCTGGCTTCAGTCCTCTGCTCTGCCACATGCTTTCTGTGTAACCTGATTTTCCTTCCTTCAGGGGAAAACAGAAATTGGAGCATTTTCTAACCTCCCACAGGGTTGAAAACTGCTTAGAAATGCAGGGTAAGGTGTGGGCTGGTGTCTGGTGTTGCCGTGGAGCTGGGCCCTGTTGACAGACTTAAACTCGTGGTGGCCAGACTGCCACAGGCCCGCAGTGGGTGCCTGTGGCAGTGATGGTGATGGGACTGCTCCAGCACCTATTTTTCCATGTGGTCAAGTTTATGGCAGATGTAGCCCCTGGGCTGCAGCACCAGCACCAGTTTGGAAGCCACAGGGAGTAGCGTGGGCTTGAAGCAAATAAGCAGAAAAATGCCTGCACCTGGCATCAGCTCTTGGGAAGAAAATATTCCAAATTTCATGTTTCTGCTTTTCTTTGGTGCTGCCAGGTACAGGCACCAGCACTGAGGCTTTATGGACTTTTGGCTCCGTGTTTCTCAGGGCAGGCGTCTGCACTGCATCATCCTCACCTCCTTGTTCCTACACCTCCAAGAAATGTTACACTGTGCAGCACTGTACGAGATGTCACACACATCGCAGCTCAGCATTTTAGGACAAATCCCTTAATGCAGCTCTGGCAGTGCAAGTGAGAAAGGAAGAAGCTGCAAACCTCATGGGGTTTGCAGGCTTTCCCTGGGAAGCTCAGCTGTGTGGCAGAGCCCCAAAAAACACTCCACCTCAGGTGCACAGTGCTGACCCTTCAGCCCTCCCAGCCTGTAAGAGTTTGTCTGCCAGGGTCATCCCTGGCATTATTTAAGCTGACGAATCTCTCCCCTCTATCAGCAGCCCTAAGGGCGAGCCAAGCTGATAGCTGCAGGGGTATGTGCCTCTTGGCTTTCTTCCTTTTCTTTCCAGCCATCATCCCAACGATAGCAACAGGAACCACAAGATGAACGGAGTCACTTCTTTGCTTTATGTTAAGGCCAGCTCAGTTGGCTTTAGGTCACAGCTTGTGGCACTTGTGTGCCACAGCCCATCTGGAGATGAGGCTAAGCTGATGGACAGGAATGTCTCATATCTAAATAGCAGCACACTTCTGAGGCAACAGTATAAGCAACAAGGACTAGAAATGTTCACCTTGCAGCATTCACCAGGGAATTCACTTGCCCCAAGGCCCTGCACCCAATCTCCTGGACAGTAAAGGACCATGACTCCCTGTGCATGCAGAAGTGCAGCAACATTTTTGAATATCTCTCTGCTTACATCTCTCTCACATAGCAGGCATGGGTGAGGGGAGTACCAGTATAATTCAATACCATTTGTGAAGCAGCCCTTCAGACAAAAAACAGACACCCACTATCTCTGCAAACAGGGATTTAGGGCCATTTGCATGCACTTATGCAAATGTCAGGAATTACGCCAGAGGCATGAGGTGTGCAGGGCAATAACTGGATTAGAAAGGGAGTTAGGTTGTAGTTTGTGAGGGAAGTACAAGCTGCAATAGGACAGGGTGTGGGAGGGTATTACACTCCTTGTAATCACGATTTTTTTCCTTACCTGGAAAATACAGTTTCTGAAACTGACATTTCCAAGCAAGTTTGCAGATCCTGTAATACAGCATGTAGTAGAGTTTGCATGCCATTACTATTTACAAGAAATACACAAAAAAAGAAGGTAACTCATGCATCCTCAGGTTGTTTATGTCCTCTCCCTGGGGCTGCAGCCTCTCCCTCCTGCAGGTGCCACCTGCAGATTTTGCAAGTGAGCTTTTCCACCCCAATATATTTAATGTTCTCAGAATCTCAAGGCACGATGGAGCTCTCCAGCTGTTTCCCCTGTTCATTCCAAGCTATCCCCCTCAAATGACACCCAGATGACTTTTGGCATGATAATGCCCCAAGCAGCAGGATCCAGACCTTCAGGGCACACCTCGCCAAAAGCTGCTGGCCAGTCCATTCCAGTTGGTGGGATGTGTGGTTTTAGAAGTAGGAAAGGCATAAAAATATCACAGGCCACTTCACCTGTGGTGGATGTTATGATTGTTTCTCCACTAAATATGTAAGTAATCCCTGGCTAATTACTGGCTTTGCTGTCCCTCTGAAATGCAGGAACTGAGAGGTGAGGTGTGGGCATATGCCTCCTTGGTGATGTGCTTCATTGATGGCCAAGTGCTGGGGGGATGAGGAGGAGCTGCTCAAGTGGCCTTACGATGAGTGGGACTATCATGACTTTAAGCCTGACATACTTCATCAAGAAACTGATGAGGATTTATACAGCAAATACCTGAAAAACAGCCAGGCAAGTAACACTGCTTTACACAATGTTTGTAAGGAGCTGGAAAAGTTGTCTGAGAAAAGGGCAGATACAATCAAGAGGAAGAAAAGTGAGCTCAGGCAGCTGTGGCATTTTTCTTGTTTTCCTGCCCTGTCATGGCAGGGCTGGAGCTGAGGCTGGAGAGGCCAATGGGGAGCATGCCCTGCCAAGGATGGCAGAGTTTCCATGGCTCTCAGCAGCTAGGGAGGGACAAACACTTTCCCAGATGCCTGACATGCACTGACTGCTTCAGATAAAAGTGTAACTGTGCTAACCATGCTGCAGCTGTGCTGCTCCAAAATCCCAAATGAGCCCTCAGGTACCAAAAATCTTGGGTACCCTTATTCCTGGGTGCCAAAAGCCCAGCTGCCAGATCTCTCCTTTCCCAGCCAAGACCCTCTGAAATGCGGTGGTGGTGTGAGGTGCAAAATACCAATCTGGCTGGGAGAGTAAGAAATGTCCATTCTGGCAGGGTGACCAATATTCATGCAGATTCATTTATTCCTCCTGTATTGTACCAGCTGCAATAAACATGTAAATAAATGCATGATAAAGAAACAGGCCCTGCCCAGTAATCTGCTTTAGCACACTTAGGATTATTTCTGCCCAGAATGAAGTAAAACATGCTTGACTTTTTATTAAAACAAAACAGTAGGGATGCAGTTGTGCCTTGACAATCCTGCTGACATTTTCTGAGACCATTCCGACTGGCCTGTGTTAGGGTGTGTAGCACAGACAGCTGGCCTTTCCGTCACTGCATTTGTTTTTCTGCTTTAAATAGTGTTTGTGTACCTGGGGATGGCCATTGAGGAGGCTGCTCTTCGAGGTACACTACAGAGAAGAAAAGCAAAAGTGAGGAACAAGTCCTCCCAGCACGGTGGTTTCTCCTGCTGAAGGAGGGAGGACAGAAATCTGAATAGTGGACTTCAGCCAGGAATTTCACACATTGTCAACTAGGAATTTCACACGTGTTCCTCTCCTCTCACTTTTGCATCTCTTTTCAGAGGCAAGTCCCAGAACCTGTGAGAATTTCCAGGCTCTGTGCTCCAGAGAGGCAAAGGTTCTCTGTGATGTCTAGTGAAAAACAAGTAGGTCCAAGGGGGAGGTGGGTTTCCTGACTAAAACCGAGTTACAGCACAAGGCAAGGGGGTGGGGTGGTGTTGTGATCCGCATGAATAGCAGTCTTCATCCATGGAAACATAACTGAACTCCAGGACAATGCTAATCTCTTAATTCATATATGTATGTATATATATGTATATATATATGTGTGTGTGTGTGTTTGTGTGTGTGTGTGTATGTATATAAATGTGTGTGTATGTATATAAATGTGTATATATATATATATATAACCAGAAAATTCATTATCTTTTCACATGTCTTTTTCTAGACATAGGAAAAGTTTGAGTAATTTATTCTTCTGATTATCCAGAACCTTTTCAAAAGAGTTTAGGAAAACTAACTGAAAACATTAAAACCCTTTTCCATGAAGTTGACTAGTAAGAAATTAGGAAACAAATTGGAAATATGAGAAACTAAAAATATCCATAGGGGAGTATATTATTTGTTTTATAAAGAGATTCATTTATGAAGGCATTTAGTCAAGTGCCACAGCCCTTTCAAGCATGCTGGTGAGTTGTCTGAAAGACAGTGCTATGCCTGGAGTGTGGCACCAAGGAAAAAGGCACTATGAATAATGTGTCACACTGTCTGTCCACCTGACATCCCCATGGAAGTCAAGATAGCAAGGCATATCAGAAGGCAGTTCCTTTGTAACTCCCTTTTGGTCTATCACACATCTTACCTACCCATACTTCTTATCTGTGTTTGCCTTGTTCCAAATGTGTGTAAATATATTTCAGGTTTATACTTTGAAGATGCACCTCCTGCTTTTCATGAATAACTATGCAGATATCTCTGTAGTCCATAAAAGCAGTCTAAAATGACAAGTTTGCTATTGTAAAGGACTGATGATAACCTGACAATGTCTAAACAATGCATCAAAACCAGACTTATTTAAAAAAAATAGAAATAGACGCATCAGGTTTCCTTAGTGCCTCACTCATTCAGCTGAATAGGAATTTCATTCTTTATCAATTCTCCTTTCTTAGACAAGTTAGTGGCCTTAACTCACAATAAAATCACAGCTGCATTTTCATTCTTTCTTCTAACACTAATCCCTCTGACAGTCATCTTTCTTCGGGGCACTGCTTCCTTGGCTCAGCACTGCCACCGCCATAGCTCTCCCAGCAGGAGATGCTGGACCTTCTCAGAGGAGCAGAGATTAAATGCACTGTATGCAATAGTTCATAGAGAGATTGTCTCCTGGAATGGAAGCAGGGCTCTTCCCAAAGGTCTGTCAAAATTTCAGTAGTGCAACAGAGATGGAAGCGGTTGTTCCTCCAGGCTGATGTGCAAGCCACATCTGACCTCAGCTGAGCTGCTCACTGACAGCCCTGAGACAAATGCCTGTGATAACCATGGTCTCTGACAATTACCTTTATTTACCCTGCAGACACCGTAACTGGAAAGGGAGATGAAGGAGAGTCAGTTTATGGTCCTACCTTTGAACGTATGTCTCCCCAGCTATCTGACTCTGCAAATGGTGAATTTCCACAAAAGTCAAGTTGTTGATCTGATCTTATTCACATAATAACCTGGGAACTGCTTTTCATCTCCCTAACGCAAAAAGGTTTGGTTTTCAGTCAGAATTATAATCTGCTTGTATTAGCAAGAGCAGACTGCTTTAGTGAGAACACCTTTTGATCTCTAACCTTGTCCCCTACCTCTTATGTCCCCTGCATGAGGCTCAGCTCCACCAGCCCCTTGTCCTTGCCTAAATGAGGGCTGATGGTCACCCACTGCCTACTTCAAACTACAAATACTCACCTTTATGGACAGGACCCTAGAAATGCAGAAGTGGATTAACTACAGATCTCCAGGCATGCCTACCACCTGTTTAAATGTGTTTAAAGTAACAGAAGTAAATCAGCTTTAACTCTAGATTTCCTGGACTTCAGGCAGCTTTTCAGGCTTGGGCACACTGTAGGCATTGCTGCCAGGAGCCTCAACTCTGCAGGTGGAAGGGAGGTTCTGAATCTTGTATAAAACCCTGAATGTCGAGAAATGACAAACATGACCTAAGTTTAACAAAAAATGTTCCCTCATATTGGTATAAAGTAATAAAATATAAATTAAAAAGAACATTCTAACTCTTAATATTAGGGAAAAAAAACCTCTTTTCCTTAATATTAGGAAAAACAACCCCTATAATTGACATAGGCATTTGGGATTTTCTGTTTAGATTAAATGCTACCCATTAAGACACTTTATGACAGTTAAAGCACTTCGAAAATTATTTATGTTCCCTTATATAAAAGCCTTCCCACTGGCAATGGTGCAAACCATTTGGGGAGGCTGGGCAGCAGCCAACACTGAGATCAGAAATGCTAAGTGCAGCTGAAAAGTTTCTTTCCCAAGATGCTGAAGAGTCTGTCTCTGAGAAGAAGCTGCTCTCACAATCAAGGTCCCAGGTTGGATGGAGCAAAACGTAGTAGCACCAGCAAGCAGGAACGCTGCTGGAAGTGGAAGCCTGGTGTGTGGGATTTAAGGCACTAAATGCTATGAGCTATCTGGAATAGACAGGAAAAGGCAAAAATCACTTCTTTGATGCTGGAGCTCCTAGAACAGCAGCAAGCCCAGGCTCTTAGGGCACACATATTTCTGGGAGAACATAGCTGGTATTGGAAAAAAACAGGACTGGCTGTTAAAGCGTTTGCAAGATGGGTGTCACCAAGGATTTAAAACTTTGTGAATCCTCTTTTCCAGCAATGTTATCCAATGGATTTGTGCTAGTGCCCATCTTGTACCTTTTGCACCTTCTGTTTGGGTAGAAATTCTCATTTTTTATGACCTGTAGATTTACTTGATTTACACGTCAGGTAGAAACAAGTTTGCATGTACACAGGCACCTCTGCACACAGGGGAGCTGTGGCAGCTTGCATGCACCATTTTACTCCAGCTCCATCATCCTCCTCCAAGCAGAGCTTGTGCATTCCCTATGCTACTCAGGAAAAAAGCTGCCATGTCGTGTGGAAAGGGGACAATATACCAAAAACTGCTTCAGTAATTTTAAAGTGGCTTTGATATCGGTCAACCTTGAATGTGTCCCTGCAAGAGTTTTGTTACCCATGTTGCACATTTTCCATGTGTTGATGCATTAAAGGAGGAAATTGCTACTTCTTGCTCTCCCCCTCTTTAATTAAAAGTTACTTTTCACCCTTGAGAAAGGTGTTCCCTTGGGTATGCCTTTCTATTCTAAGGCGTAGATTGCTTTCCTGATACTTCCCCGCACAACTACTTTACCCTGAGGGCAGAGGACAAGCATCTTCGATATCTGAAAAGGGTGAGAGATGCCTCTGTCAGCCAGTAATGTTCTGGGAGACTCTGTGCTTGGCATGTGTCTGGGCACTGCAACCAGCACCTGCTGGAATTAATGGGACACAACCTCATTTTACTGTAATGAGATGAAAGGACTGAGGCAATTACACAGAATCGCTCGTACTGGAGCATTGCGTCAAAGGACAAAGCATCCCACTCCAAAATTAGTCTGCTGAAGTAATTTTGCAAGCCACAAGGCAGCACTCAGGGCATAACTGCTGAGTTAAAATTTAACTACCATTTTTATGAATCAGTTTCTGAGAAAGCCTCTCAAATAAGACAACAAGACTTAAAAAAAAAAGGAAAAAAAAAGAAAAATAAAATATAAATATTTCTTCACTTTCCTTAAAGCTTGTTCAGAGCTTGATGGGGCTCTTGACTGCTCAGTGTGATCAGCTCAGATGGTGATGGAGGATAACAGGATCAGTGAACCCTCTGTTTCCCACCTCATAGCCAGGCTTCTCTCCACAGAAAAGGAGTCAAGTCCTTGCCATAATCCCCCAAACCCAAATACACCTAATGCTTGCTTCTCCCCAGTCATCATTCTTGAGAGTTGTTTCTTCTCTCTCTCATGAGTCCTTTCTCAACCAGCATGAAGGATCCTCTTCACCTCCTCACAGCTCTCATTCCCATCACCTGCCTCCTCTCCTCGCCCTGGAAAAAAACTTCTCTGGAAGCACCCTGACCTCTTTAATTCAGTATCTGCTCCCCATTTATTCAGCTCTGTCATTTTATTTAGTATCCTGCTCGCCCTCCCGTGCAAGTTGCCAAGGGCAGGGAGCAGCTGGGTATCCCATCCCAGCCAGCCAAGTCCCACCCTCACGGCCCTGACTGTGCTCGTGGGAATCTTGTCCTCTGCCACCAGCAGTGGCATGAGGGGAGGCAGAGCAGAGCCTGTGCTTGGAGCATCCTCTCTGCCTCCTACCTTCCTCATCCGTACAGAGGGAATAATCACAAGCAGTTGTGGGGAATTGCCATGATAAGTATCCTGAGCTACTCTGGAGAGAGTCATTACAGACCAACAACAGGGATCCAGAGTGCTTTTTTATGGGTACATTTTCATTAGCTTCTTTACTGACTAAAAGATGGATTTAAACCAGACTTTGCTGGCATAAGACTCAGTGAAACCTCTGAGGGAAAGGAAAAAGGTGAGTGCAAAAGGAGGAAAGGGAGCTTGAGGGAGCTGCTAAAAAGGACTTGAACGGTGAATAGCAGCAAAGGGAGCAACACAGCTGCAGCCCTTCATCCCCCAACTCTTTCCCTGGATGAAAGCTTCTCCATCCATCACAAAGGAAGAGGAATCCTTGGGATGACCAACAAGGGTAGCCACAGGAACAGCTCACAGGTCTGTATCACCTTCCAGCCAGCTCCCCACCTGGACAAGAAATATGTTGCTCAAGCTAGAAAATCCTATGGCAAAACTAAGGAAGCTGCCAGGGCATCTCCAGGACCAAAGGTTACAAACTTGTGGCTGCAGAGCTCAGTGTCAGCTGAAGGTGGGCCCTGTCAGACAGGGAGGTGTTTCACAAAACCTCCAGGCTCTGCTCTGCCCTCACAAGCTGAAAAACATTATTTTAGCAAATGCATATTCATGTATGTTCTCAGTAGGTTAACATATAGAACTAGCCTGTTAAGAATTTTAGATTTTCAGGAATGTAATAAACAAGAATATTGCTTTCAGCAGTTTGGTTGATAGAAGAGAACAAAATATGTAAGTATTGCCACAGAGAGAAAAATTGCCAGCACAGTTTTCATGTTACCACACCACACAGAAAGACAGCATCTTTAGCGGTAGCAAAAAAGCATAGCTTTCAAACCTACAGAGAACAAACCAAAAGCTGGATATATTCATAACCAGCAACATTCACTTCAAGTTGCTGCCTTGCAACCGGCTCTGTGCAATCTGAAAGGTGTAGGATCTATGATTTTATAGCCTAGGCCTCCTAAACTGAGTAGGAGTTAATCCTGAGGAAGCAAAAAGAAGCCACAGTGTACAAGGACAGCCAGGTCCTTTCCAGGCTCTGCTCTATTCAGATTTTCTGATGTCCCTGCTTGGACAAGGGATGATTGCAGTGTCCCCGATTGCTTGATACCACTCTGCTGGATGGGGTGGGGTGGGATGGGACACAGCACAAAGCTTTATGGAGCTCTGCTGGCATCCGTCACCATGCCAGCGCCTGTAGGAGGCACAGCTTGTCCTCCACAACGTGGGAGAAGGACAGGCTGAAAACCATTGAGATCGCAAAATGTTGGACTGCTTTCAGGATTCAGACTAGTGCTGTGAAGGAAGGAAATGAAGGATACTTCACAGGGAGTCACTTCTAATACTGTCATTTCTCAGTGTGTCTCCTGGCTTCATCTCAAAAGTACTGGCCACTTGTACCTGGGGCACACTGAACAACACTTGCTTCTTTAAATACATGCAGCTGCATAAAGCCATAATATTTTGACCTCTCCTAAAATGCCAACTGGAGGCTACTTAATCAAGAACTGACAGCATCCACTGTGAAGAACTTTTAGAAGTGTGTAGTGAGTGTAGCCTGTTAGTAGGAAACAGGTGCCTGGGTTTGTAATGGCCCCACATAAAACAGAGGCTGCAGAGCTTGGCTTTGGATGGAGATGGGTCCCATGTGCACTTTCTCCCTCCTGTAGGCAAGTGATTAAGGGCGTGGAGATCCTCCAAACACTGGAGGTTGTACCTACACATAACAAAAGGCCTACAGCAGCCTGCAAGATAATTAACTGTAGAACCTTCAATTCATGATTCCCAGATGGTTTTCCTGCCTGCTGTAAGGCAGAGCACTACTTCCCACTCAGCTTTTCACAGACCATGATGACTTTTACTTACAGCAAAAATAAAACTATGTCATCTTGCACATGTGAATGGCTTGGGAACATTTTTTATTTTGGCTTAAAAATAAATGTTCACAAGGTGTTAAAAAGTATTTTTACAGGAGAAGAGAAGAAGACTTGTGAACATATCTCGGTGCACCTACAATTTATTGAAAACAGTGTTAATATGATTATATAGTTACAAGCACTGATATAGTAAAATGACATCTCAGACAAAAAAAAAAAAAAGTTTGTAGGACTGTAGCCTCAGTGAAGGCCAAACATTTGATCCTGCACTGACTAAACTAAAAGTAATGTCCTTGAAATCAGGTTGGGCTGCATCAGGATAAAAGCAGGAAATGCTAGAGCAGGCAGAAGATTTAAGTAATTATTTATAGCAGATGGTCTCAATGAAAAAAAAAAGTGACTATTGCCAATGAAATAGAGAAAAATATTACTGCAATACAGTTATGTGTGGATGTAAATATATAATCCACAATGACTGCCAGTGTCAGTGACTTCTTACATGCAAGATCTCTCTGACAACACAGTGCGGAGCTGGGGCACGGGTGGCTCCAGCAGGTGAGCATTAAAAGAAGGGAAAGTGCATGTAAGATCAAAATGCAGGCTGGAAAGAGAGGCCATAACCGAGTGCACTGAAGGTTCAAAGGAAAGAGCACTCATTCGTGGAGCTTGGATGCAGACACAATGCTAAACCAGCCCTGCTGTGCCAGGGCACCATGAGAGTGCAGCTCTGCCACCCTGATCCCCAGCACTGCCAAGAGGGCTGTGCTGAGTGACCTTTGCTCCTGGGCTCACCATATGCACTGCTAAACCTCACACAACAGCGCCAGGGTAAGATGGGGAAGGCTGAATTAGGGAAGTATTTGGAGAAACCTGATTCAGTCCAAGCTAAAGTCCATGGATTTCATGAAAAGTAATGATCTTAAGTTGATTTGCTAAATGGGAATGAACTTAACAAATCAGGAAATGTTTGACTGAATGCCTGAAGAGGGCATAGACCCAGAGTGATCTCCAGAGGCTCTGAGTATGGAGATCACGTTAATTTTAGCAAGGGAATTTAGCTTTTTCCTTACTTATGCTACAAAACAAAAATATTATTTAAATTAAAATATCTTTGTATATCTGCATCTAGCTAGGAAGCCTGTAACACATCTCATCCTTCCATTTTCTGAAGCATTCTGCAATCTATACACAGACTACTATACAGGAATTAATTCTTCTGTAGGAATGTTTCAAATCAATCTGCCCAGAGAGTAATTTTTTTCGCTTCATAGTTCTGGGTCAAAGATTAAAATAGACTGTGATATTTTCTTCATAAAACCCCACATTTCCTGGCAAATTACTTTTTGTAAGTAATAGAGACTATTGCTATGAAAATATATGATTTTGCATACTCAGTATTGAGACAGAGGTTAGTGGCTCTTATTTCTTGCAAGGATTTAAAATTATATTCAGAAGTTTAAAGTCAGGAAAGCAATTTTAGTTCTGCAGGCTATAGAGGACAATGTTGGAAGACCAGTTAATTGATTTTTTTATTTGCGGTTGGTTTGGTCACCCATGGCAGGTCTGCTCTGTGGCTGCCACCCCAGTGCCTCCAATGTTCCACAAGGGATCAAAGCAGAACACAGCACGTGATTCGAGTCCAAATGACGTGATCTGAGCACATGTCAGAGCCCAGAAACTCTTGCTCTGGCAGTGGGCAATGTTCAGGGACTCTGAGGGCAGGAAAATGCCTCATCACATTAAGTACCAGAAAGTTGATGCTGTGCCAAGAGTCACAGATCTGGTGACAAGGATGAATGTCTGGATGGACAGCTGGATGTCGTACACTCAGGATCTAGGAGAACAACGCAAGGGAACTGGGCAGCGGACAGCTGGCTGAAATTACACCACATGAAAAAAGTTGTAACGAGAAGAGGCGAGTACAACCAGGAAATATTTTGAATCTCAGGCATAACAATTCTTCAGGCAAGCCATAATTACTATATTTGCATTGGTCATGACAGGACACTCTGCCAGAAAAAAAACATGGTAAAATCTTTCATCCAAGTCACCTAAAAAAAATAAGAGTGCATCTTTCAACCCTGGTTCTCAGTGCCTACAAGTTGGAGTCCAAGGCTATGAACAATGAAACAGAAATGGAATATTCATCTTCATCCAAAATGATGTTTCATGACATATTTTCTGCTACAACTTACATCTCTGATCAAGTCACTAGGAATACAATGCTGACTCTCAGAGTGCCGGACCAGAGAAATAGCCATGCATCCAGAGGACATGCAAGTCCATAGGCAAGCCATAGGGTCTCCACAAAGTCAGGAAATTCAGGAGCAGTCAGCAAATGAGGAGGTGAAGACTTGCATTGTCAGCTGCTCGATTTGGAGAAGTTCCCTTCCCAGCAACTATATAAAAAAAACCTCCCTTCTATAAAGAACAGCTGGCAGCAACATGCATTCTGAGAAAACTATTATCTTACCGGATTACACAGTGTTTTATTTATGTAATGTGTCACTGCTGTAAGAAAACTGGTATCTTTCAAGTTTTGCTTTATTGGAGTTCTATGCTGAGCTTCTTACTCCAGCAAAACACTCTCTTAGATGCGGCTTTAAATGAAAAGTGATGAAAGAATCCCTCGGAGTACACACCAATTTTCTTTGCACAGGCGTATGTGTTAAAAGCACAAGGACATTGTGTTAATACAGCACAGACAGTAGGCTCCAGTCATTCCCCCCTACTTATTCAAGCACTGAAGAGACAAAAGTTGGAGGCCAAAGTCATTATCTAAAAAGGTAGTTTACCTAATCTGAGGTCAGAGGGTGTCTGAATCTGATCCAGGAGGCTTGCTAAAGCCAGCAGAAATTGTTAATGTGGCTCCTTAGCTGTGTAGGTACTCCACATGGATCTGGGGAAGCCCTGGGATCTCTGAAGTGTATGTCCATTTTCATGGTATCAGATAGACCTCCGACAACATATTTCACCTTCCTACAGACCAGCCTCACCTTCCTTTTTAGACTATTATGGCTACAGCTCTCTGCTATTGCCCTTCACATACTTTATTGCTTTGGATACCCATCACCAATTCACTGTTGACCCCCAGCCATAAGTCAGACAAAAAAGTTCTTGTCACCAATTCCAGGGAGGAAAAAAAGGTACTCCAAGGGATTGGTTTTGAAAGGACTTTACTGATAATATCAAATATGCAGCACATCAAATGGATCAGAATGATGTAATACAGCTATTGCACAAAGACAATGGGTAAGTGGAATGACTTTATAAACTTCATAGAAAAAAAATCTTGATACTGTAATTCTGATAAGGTTTAGGATGTTAAGAAGCAGTAGTGTGTGGCCAGATCATCAGAGCTCAATTGTGCCTGTACCTCAGCTGCTGTGAGGTAAGAAACACTGGTCCAGGCTATCAGGGCACAGCAAGAGCAGATGCAGGTGACACCCAAGGCCAGGCACAGGCAGCCCAGAAGTGTTACATCTCAGGCGGGGGCCAGATGCAAGAGCCTCAGAACAAAAACACCTACTGAGAAAAAGTTGTGGAGACCCTCCTGAAGTTCCTTCACTTGAAAAACTCCCAGGTTGACCAAGGCATTTTTATCAGCCAGCCAGCCAGCCTTGAGGACACAGCTAAACTCCTAGGGAATGTGCTCCTGCCACTCCTAAAAGCCTACCAATCTATTACACCATCACCAACTGAAAAATGCTCATTAAAAATACAGTAAGTGGATGTACTGTTGCAAGGACTCCATCTAAACATTTGCCTTATTATCCTTTGGTCCCTAAACCTCATTCGCTTGTTGGCTGCAGCTGCACATGTGAAAGGTTTATTCCTTTCACTCCATCTTACCTCTACCTGTTGCCTTCCATTCTTCTTCTCAAGACATGTCTCTGGTTTGCCTTGGGCTAAAAACATCAGCCCGTATCACTATCTCTAAAAGACAAATACTTAACATTATTATACCATCACTAACCACTCTCTATATTATGTTATTTGTTCCTTATGTTAAAAGCAGCCTTTCCACTCCACCTGGTGGGGCTGAGCAAGTGCCTGCAACACAGAATTGGTGTGTACCAAACACAGCTCCACCCTTCCCACCTCAGGCAAGCAGCTTGTACAGTACAGCTGCCAATATCCTCACCCAGAATTCCTGCTGGGGACAGGCACACGGGCACCTTAAATGCACACCCTGATGTGCCTTGGGGCCACATACAGCCCTAGTTGGACATACCCCTACAGTGGGATTTACTGCCACACCCATCTCACTACAATGCAAGGACAAACAAAGGTTACTAAGCTGCGGGCACAAGAGTGAACACATTATTTCTGAACAATTCAGTATTCTGGTGAATGGCACCAGAATACCACAATGCATCATTATGTAATGGTCACGAATACCCCAAAGCCTCCTCAGATGCTGTATTTTCCCTGCTAAAACACCCACACATGTATTTACACTTCACATGCACTTCTCTTTCTGTGCACTTGAAATGACAATATGAAAATGAGAACCAATGTTTACAAAATGAAGGAAATATATGTTCCCTTCAGTTTATCTACTAAATTTTGGTTTTCTTTTACTGCTGCCATCCCAAACTGCTGTGGAATCTCTTCAACCCATTATCGCATCTTGCCAGGCACCAATTGACACAACACAATCTGCTCCAAATCCTGGGCATTTGATACATTTCAAATGTGCTTCCCGAAAATGGGCATCTGCAGACTCTTAGGTTTTACCCATTTTGTCAAGGATTTTACGTAATTTTCCAGTAACGCAGTGCTTGGAATTCCTTATAGATTCAAAACAGAGGTAAATGCCTTACTAACCACTAAGTATATAACAGTGCAATGAGAACTGAATCCAGTGATGAATGTGGTGTTTTAAATCCAACAACAACAACCCAGACTGCCATGATCCTGCTGACTGTATGCTACAACAAAATCCCAAGATGCTGACTATAAGAAAGAACAGACAAACCACATTTATCATTTCTCTGGATTCCCACCAGTCCCTAGAATTACATGACAGATATGTTTGCACTCACTTGTGGAGATGTTCTTGCTCTTGCTGGTAGTTTTAGTTCTATTTTATTATGTGCTTCATTTTCTCCCACTTTTTCCATATACATAAACACTGATTAGATTCTTGTCTCTTATCTTATTTAACTTAACTCTCTATTACTTTCTCAAAGGGTAAAGAGATTTTTAGTACGCACTCCTGATAAAATGCAGATTGCGGCAACCATTACACTTCATGTGTCCAGCACTGCAACAGAACTGCCACTGCAATCCCTCATAAAACACTGATAACCGCTGAAGATATATTTAACATTATAACCCACAAGAGCTGCAAAAAAAAGAAAATCTGAGTTCAAATAATACCACGTATCTAGCGAAATCACAAGAGATCCTGTGAATCAAGCGCTGATCCAAGAGGAAGACACTTGTCCCAGACAGACATAAAAATCTGTGCAGGTATGGCCAGGAGGGATGAGTGGAATCCACAGAAAACTCTGTTTTTCCATGCTTCCTGCAATTTTGGTTACATTGCAATTTTTATTTATGTTGCTCCTCAATTTATGCTGTTTATTCAAAGGTAGAACAGAAATATGGTATTTTAATAATGCATGTGAAAAGTATTTCTTATTAAAAGGCCAGAAGCTTTCATCATATTGTAGAAATAACTAAATTATTTTACACTAACACTCCAGTAAAAATGGAGAATGAGAGATAACTAAAGTCAGTGTGCAACTTCCATTTCCTTATCACTTTTCAGAACTAAGTTCTGATGTTACTGACATTTACATACAACAGAACATGTTTGGTCATTTTAATGCAGCTGTTACAAGGTTCCAGTTCATATCACATAATCAATTTTCTGTTGTTTTCTTTGCAGATCTTTCTTTTATGTTTTCTCTCAGAGACTTCTTTGCAGGAAGGCAAGGCATTAGCCATCCTGCCTGCTAGCAGACAGCACCATAATAGATGACAGTACAGAACCTTGTCAGAAAGCTCTGTACCCAAATTATGTATTACCAGCAGCCCTACAGGCCCTTCCATAGTTCACACAGTAATCATGATAGGTAGTTTGCCTTAAAGTTTCTGCATTTGTATCGGTCTCTTGGCTCTTGGCAATATAACATCCTCGGGAAGGAAAGTAAAATGGGAAGATTAAACTAGAGATTTATTTGGCAGTTTCCTCATTACTGCCCAAGTCCAGCTCACGCTTAGGGGAGCCAAGGGGAAATTCTCCTGATTGTAACTGTTCTCTTCCATTTGTCCTTTGACCTGGACCATAATAAAATTTGCTTTATAGCTCTAGCTTACCTCTCCTTGATTACAAGCACACATGAATGTTTGCCTCGGTTTCCCAACATTCACCTGTGTTGGCACTGCACAAAATGCTGAGGCAGATTTACAAAAGAAACTTTTATTTGTAGAGAGTCCACTGATGATGATATATATAGATTAACGCTTCTTTAGGGAAAAACAAAAGGACAGAGAAAACATAATAGGCATAGAGGGAACTCTACTCAGTGGCCAGGAGGGAATCATTGACTCTTAGACTCACTTAGGTTGGATAAGCCCTTTCATCGAGTCCAGCTGCAAACCTAACACTGCCCAGTCCACAAAGGAAGTGGTGGGATGACCAGGGAGCCTTCTCCAGGTGCTCTCCACAGTGCAGCTGTAAAGATATGGATTACAATTTATACCGTGCTTCCCTTCTACTACTGCAGCCATGTCATCCTGGACCTACACAAACTCCAGTGTGCAGCTTCCACCTGCGATGGCACTACCGCTGCTGGGAGGGAGCACAGCTGGACAACACTTTGCAAGTGCTGGAGGCGGTCTGCAAATGTTCATGTGCGATTCATCTAAACTATCATTTAAGTACAATTCGCTGTTTTGTCCCGGTAGAAATCGGGGAGGGGCGTGGGAGCGGGGCAACAGCTGTGGCCCGCGGCCGCGGACAGCCGGTGCGGCCCGGCTAGGAGCATCTCTCTCCACACCGCCCGGTGCGAGCTCCGCAAGCGACACCGACCGCCCTGCACGACCCGGAATGAGCAGCCCCAAGCACGTGCCCGTCGCCCGCCCGCGCGCGGCAAAAGCGAGCCCGCGCCCCCAGCCCCGCCCACCGCCTCGACCCCAGCCAATGAGCGGACCCAGCGGGGAGGGGGCGGGACGTCCGTGGTGACGTAGCGGCGCGTGACGCGCTGGAAAAGCTCCCTCCCAGGGGAGGGGCGGGGCCACGTGGGGGAGCAGCGGCGCGCCGCCGCGCTGCGGACCGTTCCATTACCCGCTGGATGCGGGGGGAGGAGGAAGCCGGGCGGAACCACCGCGCCGCCGCGGGCGGGGGGCGGGGCCAGCTCGGTGCGCTCCCGTGACGCGGGGTGGGGCGGCGGCAGCGGGAGCGGAGCGAGGCAGGGAAGCGCCGAGCAGGAGTGGGACCCGCAGCCCCCTCGTTTCACCGCATCGCTACCATGGGTCGAACACTTATGGCACTTACGTTCCCCCTCGCCGTCGTTACCCTGGCGTGCTGCCTCTGTGGGCTGGCCACGGTCGTAGCGCCGAGAGGTGACATCGGTGAGTGAATCGCCCCCTCCCCCTCCCCGTTCCTCCGGGAGCTGCTGACGGGGCAGCCCCGCCCCGTGCCCGGCGCTGTGGGGAGCGGGGCGGGCTCCGCGCACCGAGCCCTGCCGGGGCCGACCGTCCGTGCGCGCCTGGTGCCGGACGGTCCGCGGGAGCGCCGCGGAGCCGCCGGGACCCGCCCTGCGCTCCCTCGGCCGTCGCCGCCGCTTCCTGGGCGCCGCGACCGCAGCCCGCTGAGCCTTTGGGCCGTTGTCCCGCTTATGCCGGTCTGGGACCTGTTATCTCGGGGACCTTGGAGGAGGAAGCTGGTGTCAGGGAGTTGTGCGCAGCTGCTTCTTAAATCTTTGGAGCGGGTCTGGGAGCCGGGGTGCCTTGATTCAGCCGTGTTGTTCTGTCCCTGCTGCCGCGTATTCCTTACCCTGGTGTGAGCCCCGTTACTCCTCCTGGGGCCTTTCCCCCATTTGTCCACAGCTCGGGCCCTGTGAGCTGTTCGCCAAAGTGTTTGCGGTGCCGAGAACCGCGAAATGTGCCTCGAGCCCCAAAACGCGGAGACAGCGACAAAAAAGACAAAAAGTTGTCTGGAAGCGCTTCAGTGTTCCCTAGCCGCGTTCCGTAGTGGCGCTGGGTGCAGCCGAGGGTGACACTGCCCGGTCACCGCTGCTCCAGCCCTTAGGGACCTCCTCTCCAGCCCTGCCCTGCCCGGGCCGGTGCGGGACACCCTGCCGGAGCCGGGACTGCTCCGGAGGGGTTAACGCGCCGCTCCGCTGCGGCGAGAGAGGGCACTGTTGGGCCAGCAGGACAGACGCCGGCAGTGGTTCCTGGTTTCCTCCTCGGGGGTAAGAGGAGTATCCGAATTCAGCCTGTGCGAGAGACAGTACAGTGGGTTTATGTTGGGAATACACGTCAGCTTGCCTAGGCTGAAAAGCTGAGTTCGTGGTGTCAGAGTAGTTTGGTTTTTCTCTTCAGTGAGGAGCAGGCGTCTGCTGGTGCGTAGAGCTGGGGAACTTGCTGTTATCCTATTTAAAAGACCCCACGAGAGCCTTTCACAGCAGGAGGTGGCATTGGAACAACGTCTGAGACCCTGCCACAGATTCTGAAATTAACAGCTCATTGATAAAAACATCTCTTGATCCTTTACTCTTGCAAATCTGATCCTCCCCCATGTTAGTCTGGGAAGGCTGTTTTTGAAACTAGATTAGAAGTCCTAGTGTACCTGGTATAAGTTGGCTCTACCGACTGTCTTCCTGTCTTAACAGATGTACTCTGCCAAATTTTCCACGTACCAGTGAGGAGTCTACAAAAGTGAAGGTTGTTCATTTTTCAGAGGCCGTTGTGTGTGCTGTGATCATTCCTCAGATGTATACCCACAATAATTGACTGACTTTTTTTCTCCCTGAAATCTGTTATCGGGAAAGTCACGTAGCTCTTGAATTGTTTTGAGTGCTGCCTTCCTAAAGGGAATAGGGCAGCTGTTGCACACCTCACTGATGCAAACCCACAAAGGTCTTTTCATATCTTCTTATGTGAAAGGGAAGAAGTAGTGCCAGTCTTTCTGACCTGATCCTACAATAACTGAGAGAAAGGCTGGGTGGATTCAGGCTTACTTTGGATTGTCAGAATACTGAACTTAGTTAATGTATTTATAATTGTTACTTGAGAGGTAAATGAGCGTGCTGACTGCCAAAGATCCTTGGATAGCAGCGTTCCGTTCATGGAGAAGAGTGAAAGGTCAGCCCAAGGTGCCTGGAGTGGGTGGATACAATGTGAAATGTGCTGGAGAACATGCAACAGAAGGAGTTGTGGGTAGTAATGTGGGTTTGCCGAGTATGATGGCTGTATGAGTAAATATCCATTAAAACTAATGTGGTAAAACTGTAGATTGGGAGAAGATCTTACTTGATCCAGTTAGTAGATATGTTGTCATTGTGGTTTTAACAATGTTTGACTGAGATTGATGTAAAAAAGCAGCTGGACTGGTTAGATTGCTGGCTTCTGTTGTGATCATAATACGAATAGATTGACTTTATTTTCTGCTTTCCTTTTTATGCATATGTACATGAATTTCTCCAGGTTCTTGTCTTTTTTTCCCATACTTTGATTGCTTTCTACTATAGGGCTATTTATAGCTGGCTGTATTACCTAAAGGAAAAATGTAATCAAAAGGAAACAAGCACTTACCATCCGAGGCTTCAATGAACTGCAAAATTAATTTACTGGACTTTAGTATCTTCTCTATACTAGTGTATGCTCTGTTATCTAAGTTTACTGTAGTTAGAGGTTGCATGAGGCAAAATCATGGTATACATATGGGGTCTGGTTTCGGAGTATCTGGAGGGAAATGTATTTATTTGTCAAAAGCATTCATAAGTTGTAGCTTTCAGTTGTAGTTTATTCAGTGAAGAGGATTGTGCTTTAACCTGGGAGATGTACATATGGGAGAGTACAGATCTAAGATTTGTTTCTGTGGGTGAAGCTGCTCTTTTGACAGTGTTCTAATCAAATTTTTTTTTTTTTTTGGTTGGTTGGTTTTTTGTTTATTTTGTTTTGGTTTTTTTTCTAGATGTCTGTGGAAACTTTTCTGACTGCAATTCCTGTATTTATAATAAGACAAATACAGACTGCCAGTGGATTGAATGTGAAGGTAAGGAGGATTGTGCAGTGCAGATCCTTACTCTGCCATTGTTAAGGAAACAATGTCCCTGTCTGACCCTTCAGGAGACTCTTAACAGTCACACTTGCATCACCAGAGACTTTCACTGCCAGGACCGAGGGCCCTTTGCAGTGGGTGGCTCCAGTGACCCAACAGGTGCCCAGCTTGGCTCCTTTCACACCCCATCACACCCAGGCAGACCAAGTTTCTTTACCGGTTCAGCCCTAGGATTCCCATTGCAGAGTCTCAAATGTCTTGTTCTATAAAGCAGCTTATTCCCAGTGCAGTAACACAGAAACAGCTCAGGCTGGTGCCTCTGAGGAGGACCCCTAACAGAGCAATCTATGGGCTTTTATACTCTCACAGTCTGTGGATGAAAGTCTGGGATCATCAGCGCCTGCCATGTCTCTGTGTCCAGTCACCTGGCTGGGCCACAGGTCCCCATGTCCTTTGTTATGTAAAGGGTTTCCAGATCCTGGCCTTTTGCTCCCCCACCCCACGGAGCTCAGCCTGCAGCTGTTCACTGAGCTACCTGCACTGAATGGGTTCCTCAACACCATGCAGAACCATACACCCAGGTAGACCTGCTTCATTTACATTGACATTGATTACAACCTCATGAGGCATTAATACAAGTCCTATCTGTCTCTGTAACACAAGTCATTAATCTGTCTTCATCTGAGAATTTGGGATGCTCAACATGTTCAAAATATTCCCAGATTTTTCAGGCTTCTGATTTAAGTCTGTGCTGTTGATAAGCTTATGTTTTCCAGGTGGTTCAGAATGTTTTTTTTGACAAACAAGTCACTGGTCTTTACCGTTAGGGAGTCATAAGTGGATTCTGAGATGCAGGCGCAGCTCTGTGCTTCAGTCCTTCTTGAGGTTTTGTCATGGACCTGGTGGTCACAACCACTGCTCCTGACCTGAAGTACAATGAGGGAGAGGAATGAATTAAATAAGAGTAGTTAACAGAAATGTTCATAAACTAAGAATTGCAGCTCACTGAAGAGAATATGACAGCCAAAGAAGCATTAGCTGGTCTCACCTTGTTTTTGGTGCTTGGATGTAACTACGTTCAGGTGACCTCTGGTACTCAGTCCTGGAGAAGATGAAGTTGCTATTGACAAAATCATACAAAGATTACATAAGCAGTCCTCAGGTGGATTATTGGTGTGTCTTATGTGACGTACAAACAGAATGGCTTGACTGTAGTAGTGATTTTTGTAGCACTTGATTGTAGATGACAAAGGTTATATGTGAAGGCTCAGATGCTTTGGAACTAATGAAATCCATTTTGGATGCAACTTGCCCTTCAAGAAGCTATTTTTGTAGTTCTTCATGTGGTGTTGGATCACCAGACACATCCTGCAAAAATGTGAGAGATCTGCATAACTTTTTTAAGGGTATGCAGGCAGAGATAAGAAACTGTCTTCAACAGTTTCAAGGTCAAGGACCAGTTTGAAAAGCTGAAACAAAGTTTTGCTTGGATGTAGAATTTTTTAAGACAGTAAGATTTTCTTTTTTTTGATGCCACCATAGACATGCAAAACGTTTAACTTGGAAAATGCCACAAAACAGTAGGAAAACTGTTTGATTTTTATCAGCTATGAAGAAAAAACATCAAGCTATACTGGTATAGGAAAATGGTGCATAGTCATACATTGTAAATACTGCCTAAGTGTTCAGTGGGGGAGTAACTGTAGTGAAAGAAAACACTAAAACTTACTGTATTATTAAGATAATACTGAAGTCCTGTATATTAAAGTGGCTTTAATGTTATCTTAGCTGGCAGATGGTGTTTAGTTTGTCCAATGATCAGCGTATTAGTATTTAGGAACAATGTCTCAAGCACCTTAGGCTTCAGCTACGGTAAAATATCTTGTCTCTTCTTTTCTGACAGGCAAAAGCATGTGTGTCAGTGAAATGGCAAAACATGAGGAGTATGAACAATGTAAAAATGCAACACAGTGTTCAAGTAAGTGTTTAGATACTCAACTTTCACGTGGTTTAATGTGAAGCATTGTGTTTAGAACTCCTTTGTCTGTTGGCCTTTTGTTGATATGCCTTCTACAATTTACATAAGCATGTACAAGTATGTAAATAAGCCCTTTGCTTCCTGCTTAAAGGTATGATATGTGATACTAAAATACACAATTCCATTGCGCATTCAGTTAAATGCCTACTGTTGCTGTTTCAAGGAGCCTGACATGTTTTAGTACACACATCTGGCTACTGCCTTGGTTTCTTAGATTAAAATAGGTGTTTCCTGTTAGATACAGCATATCCTGAGGAATTTGTCAATGTGTTCAAGGCATTAAGCTGCATATTGAACAAAAAAGAGTCACCTGCTAAGTCATCTGAGACACAGTAACTAGGAAGAGCTTATGGACCTTCTGGTTTTAATTAACTAGCTCAAGTCTTCATGCAGTTCTGAAATGCAGGGTCTAGGATATAGAACTGCCTAAGATAAATCCTTCACGCTAGGAATGTGCTCAGTTGCGTATCTACTTCAGACTTCTGTGATTGCTGTGCAAAGCAGTTTTGCAGGATATGAATAATTTAGATAAGATCTTGATTTCACTTTTGTGAAAGCCCCCCAGTTTCAGTTTTTGAGTGCTGGTAAGAAATGGACTTTAAAGCAGGATTTTCTGGTTTTAAGATCTAGAACAGCAAATGAAAATTCTGAATAATCTTGTCTAGATTAATTCAACAGTTCTGCTAAAGAGACTGGCTCACACCAGCAGAGATGAAGCTTCCATGCTGCTTTGGGTTATCTTGTGGTGGTGACAGCCAGTCAGAAATAATTCCTTTTGACTTGGACTTGTGTGTTGTTTCTAAAATTGTAACTGTCAATCACCTTGTAATCAGGAGTGCTGAAAGAACCATTTATTAGGGTTTTCCAAAGAGAGCATGCTGTTACAATGCCGTGTTCCATATCTGAGGAGAAGTGTTTCTACAATCAGTTCCTGTTAAACTTGTGGTGACATTATCAGGTTGTTGTGTTTAACTTCTGCAAATTCAAGGAAATAAATTGTCACCCTTAGTAGGGGGTCTTTGTAGGTGTGAGAGAAATCTATACCTTATTGACTCTTAATTTTTTGGCTCAACACTGACTCAAGGGAAAAAACGGTAGGCAGCCTTTTAGGTCTTCTTAAACTACCTAGATGCAAGTGGGATCCAAGAGGATGTAGATTCTGATGTATCCCACTTACCCCTGTAGAAACAGTCAGCTCTGATTTCCCACCCTGCTGAATTATGCTCAAGATGTAAATAACCACACTTGAATGAGCCTGAGCATTAAAGGTTTCTGGACATCATGCTTTTTCAGCAGGAGGCTTGCTGATGTATCAGTTCAGATAAGCTTTCTGTGTGTGATTAACTGGTAACACAGTAAGTTGCAGGAGGCTTCTCAGTTCTCATGCAACTTTTAGTGTTAGTATGGTGGATTCAAAAGCTTTGTAATTTCAAACTAAAACTACAGTAGAACTCAGTGCTCTATGAAATTCCTAGAGCTGTGCCTGCTGATGTTTTGTTGGGTTGCTTTTTACTTAAATACCGTCATTAATCTCTCTAATGTAACTCTTTATTTTTTCATAGCTTCTGCAGGTTCTTCTCTTACCAGTGTTCCTACACCCTCTCCCAGTGCCACTGTAGCACCCACCAATGCCACTGTAGCACCCACCAATGCCACTGTAGCACCCACCAATGTGACCACAGCATCTTCCAATGTGACCACACCGTCTTCCAATGCAACCACAGCCAGTTCTGCCACCACAGCTCATGCTCCTATAGGTAATACAGTAGCACTGAACTGAGAACAGCAGGAAACCAGGAACTGGTGAACAAAATGAAATGAAAGACAGGGACTTCTTCCACAGTTCAGTGTAGTAGCTTGACTACTGAACATCTGATGTGTAGAATGCATAAATGGTTCCAAGGTTTGGAAGAAGTGGATTTTAGAAAACTCTTAATTATGTTGGCAGGAAGCATTTTATGTGTTAAAAATTGGCTCAGTGGTAATTGAATTAGTAAGTGCCACTAATCATGAATTCTTAGGAGTTTGGGGTTTTTTTTTTGTTCAAACATTTCTCTGCCATCTCTACAGTGAAATGCTTTAAAAAAATCATCTAATCTTTAAAAACTTGCTGATCAAGGGAGCTGGGAGCTAACAAGTTGGTGCTTGATTAAGCTTAGAACAGCCTAATAAACAGTAGGGTGATGTTTAGCTTTGAGTAAAGCCACAAATGTTCACATTTGTCCCAGGCACACAGTGGAATACTGATTAATTTTTAATAATACTGGTCTTTAGGGGAGGGGGAGAGGTCAGAGACCCAGCTTATGTGGCTTGATAATGAAAGTTTTTAGGAGATAGTTTCGTTTTAGGTGAGTGGTTTTATTCCAGTGATGGCATTCACAGTTTGTGTTTTGAGGACAGGAGAAGAAAGAGTGTATATCTCCTGTCTAGAGGTATTACATTAAGTACTTTTTTAGTACAACTAATACTAACTGATTCTAACAGCTGTTTAATGAAAGTCCTGTTCAATGAAAGATTCTCAGTTGTCTTGATGCAGATCTCTTGCTTTTTGTTCAAATACCAGCATTTATATGAGTGCTTGAAAAAGAAGTCGTTTTGTCTGAACGATGAATCAGTGATCTGTGGAGAACCTTGAAATATTTGGGTAACAATAGTATGCAAGTTTGAAAATAATCCTTATTGCAGAAAGTCGGCTTGATGCCATGCAGCTCACCAGCTAAATTGTGTGGGATGCAGATGGAGGGCAAAGCTTATCCTTGTTGAAGCAAAACAGGAAAAATAATTTGTATAGGAACTTCAGTGCTTGCAAACTGTGCTTTGGAGTTTATGGTGTGTACATACTGTCTTCTTTCAAACAGCCAACGTCACCAATGCAACTACTCACGCTCCTCCACCTAAAACTACCATTACTTCATCTACCACGACGCCCACTACTGCAGGTAACTACTACTACTGCTATAATTAAAGCATAAAATACTTCAAAATCAGTGTTGCTTTAAAAGTGTTATCATGAAAGACTCATCAAGTGACAACAATTAAGTAGTATTGGTATATTTGGTGTTGTCACTTCTAACTTTGTGGCAAGTCTAACTTTGTTAAGGTATACAAGTAGCAAGGTTATATAGCCTGAGAAATAGAGCTAATTGGTGAGACACAAAAAGTCAGAAACATGTTCGTCACATGAGACCAGCTGGATGATTTTAGTAGTGTGGTTGGCAGTCCCTTGTTAACTCCTCTGTCTTTGGGAGGTGATATTTTGTTTTTGCAGCATAATAATGTGATGCTATTTTTTGCTTTTGTTAAATGAAATCGTGCTACAGTGATGGGAATAAGCTGAAGTATTTTATTTTTAAGTCAGTCCTAAATATGCCATTTCATGAAAAGCTCTCACAAAGTAAAGCTCTTTAAAACTACCCATCAGCAGATGGCTGTTATTTCCAGACTTGTATTTGTGATTTCAGCTGGTTTTTTAAAGCCTAACTCTTGGGATAGAGTACAGTAGATGGAAGATAACAATTTATGTTAAATTTAAGCAAAAAATCCCAAAAAAAACGGAGCAAGGGGCAGCGACTGGAAAATGTGTCTTGAATGTGAGCATATCAATGGTATGTTCTGTGTGAAGGAGGAAGGCTTTGGCTTTTTGAAGTACAAATAAAGTCCAGCTGGGTATTGCTCAGTATTGAGGTCCAGAGCAGTTTGTCTATAAATAGCTCTAGCTTTGTACAAACAGCATTTAATCAGAATTTTAGTACCACTAAACTAAATGCAGAGCTGGCATGGCTTCCATTTTGATTATTTTTTGTTTTCTTATTGGTGTTTTGATGTTTTGAGTAATAGGAATACAAAGAATCCAGCCCTAAAATCTGTAAAACTTTTGTGAGCATTGTGCACTTAAAATTTCTCATTTGGTGTTTAACAGGTCCAAATACTACTGTGGCTCCTGTTCCACGCAAATCTACGTTTGATGCTGCGAGTTTCATAGGTGGAATTGTCCTTGTTCTGGGTCTGCAGGCTGTTATTTTCTTTCTGTACAAATTCTGCAGATCTAAAGACCGAAATTACCACACGCTTTAGGACCTGCCCCTTGGTAATGGACTAGTAACCCAACACCTGTAGTTCACTGAACCAAAATATTTTCTGTTGCTCATGGAAGACAGCAGTTCATAATATCCTTTAAATCTCTAAAAGAAGACTTTAAATGAATATTTTTGCAACATTATACTTGGCAAGGAGTGATATGAATCTCTTCAACAGGATTACTTGCAATATGCTGCATGGGTTCTCATGGCTGTTTTATTTTCCTTTAGTGGCTGCTGATGTGGGACTTTTCTTGATATGCCAAACATAGAATGTTCAGAGATTCTTATTCAATGGCAACACTGTCCAGTAGACAATCTTAAAATTACTTATTCTGAAGGCTAATTTAAACAGCATCTGATACAGCATCCCTTCAAGATGTGAATTATTGGTGACTGATTTCAGGGAGTGAAATACCATTTATAGTAGCTTATGGCTCTTACAGTGTGTTGCTAGAAAGATGGACAAAAATGTAGAATTAGATAATGTCTTAACAGAATAACATAACCTTTTTTTTCCTTTTATGCAAGAATAGAAGTTGCCTCATAAAATACTTCATTCCAAACAAAATTCCTATGCCATTTCCAATTAATGTTGAGGGTGGATGTAGGAATAATCCTTCTAATAGGGAAATAAATATTAGTGCCTTAAAAGACTAAATTTCAGTAGGCTGTGTCCCAGCTATCTCAAAGATCAATAAAACTTTTAAGTATTAGCTTTACATAGGAATATAGAATACATGTGACTTGAGCATTCCAGTTTAAAAAAACTTCCCTTGAATAATTGTCCCGTAGTGATTTTGTTTTAGAGTTATGAGTATGGTGCAGTGATGTTCAGCTACAAACAGGAGCTTTGACTTGTTTACCGTTTGCTCTGGCCTACAAAGACCAACCATAAAACTAGTGATATAATTCAGTTCACTCCCTGTATAAAAAGGCAACAGCTCACATTTATACTTGAAATACTGATGTTTGAGAAATCCTGATGTTTTTGTTATTCAAACGGTTCTTAAACTCAATTAATTTCAGAAGCTTTGGTTGTTGTTTTTTTCTTTTTTACCCTCCTGTATGTCAGCTTGCTGAAGGAGCAATTAAGGGTCGTTTAGAGGATCTGCTGATTTGATCCTGGTCAAGATTGGTGTGATCCTGGGACCACAGGCTACACCTTTGTTCTTTCCCTTCTCCCCTTTCCTGGCTTCAGGTTTGTGCCACCCTGCAGTGGACTGGTTAAGGAAATCTATTCAGCCAAATAGTTCAGGGGTTTTTTTTAACCCTTGGCTAGATCAGCCATGTGATCTGAGTATCAAAGGTACGTCATCTCCAGCACAGACTGAGTTGAGCACCTGTGAAAATAAACCAACAGGAGAAATGGAAGTAGAGATAAAATCAAGTGGTGGAGGTAGCACATAATGCATAGCTTCTGATGATATTCCTTGATCATCAGTTTTGGGATAATCTGTAGTACTGTCTTACTAGCCCTGACTGGACTGGAATTTGGCACCCAATACAAAAATAGCATTGATAGCCGATAATAGTCATGGCAGTGGGTCTTGAATTATGAAGCAAATTAAGTGCACTTCAGTTGGAAACTTCAAGTGTACAGTGTTGCTTCCTTGTGTTCTTCTAGTTTGAATGGCATTGTTTCTGTTGTGCTGCATAGAAAACTCAAATTGCTACAAAATGCAGAGGTTACTCACCAGTACTGTATCTTTGACTTCATTAGCTTTTCATTTTCTAAAAAAACTCAGACAATCAGCTCAGGTTTATGAAAACAGCAGTGAGCAGCCAGTTTTCAGCAACAGTATGTGTGTTAGATGGTATATCCTTGGCCTTATTGTGAAATCACTTAAATCTGTCCTTTCCCTATCCAAGGACTGTTTTACTACATTTTTTTGTTTAAAAAAAAAAATCCATGAGCTTGTGTTCTGTGCTTTCAAGTGAACAAAATACTCCTTTGAAATAAGACAGTTTGCCTTTAGCTCAGCAAAGCAAACTATACCTAGTGTACAATTTTTGGCCTCAAAGGGCTCTTTTGGGAAACTTGTAGAAAAGTCCTACAGAACACTTCATAGCATGGAAAACATTGCCACAAAAAGTTGCTCTGTGAAATGTTGCTGGAATGCTTATTCATGAGCTTTGCTAATCCTGGTTTAGGTTGCTGATAAGGTATGCTGGTAAAGCAAACTAAAAATAATGTTTAAAGTGCCTTAAAATTGCTTACTCGTTTGCCTCAAATTTTGTTTAAAAGGGTAGAAGGGATACCTTGCCTTAGTTACTAAATTTGTTGTGGTGCCAGCAATTGCTATTTTCCAAGACTTTAGGAAACCCAGGATCGCTGGCATGTACAAATGCCTATCTGAAAAACTCAAGTTTGTGCTGTATCAATTTAGTCACGTTCCGGAAGGCCTGCACTGCACACCTCTTGCTCGTTAGCCTTGCCAGCAAGGTGTAATTCCACAGTTCAGAGTTGTGGCTTGAATTGTTTCCCTTTTAGTCGTTTGGGGGGAGGGGAGGCTTGGTTACACATCTTCACCATGTGCTTGGATGCCTCACTGTCGAAAGTAATTACTCCCTTGTGAAATGGCAGTATCAGCTGATCTGTGCTGTGTACTAGCAAAAAACCTGAAGTAACAACTTGCAGTTTTTCTTGGCCTTGTGTTTTGAAGTGGAAGGTAGCTCATAGATCTGTAGTTGTACTTGCCCCTAAATCAGTTTTAGGCACTGAATCTTAGTGACTCTTCAAGTTATATGGCTTTTTCTTGAAGCCAGCTTGTGCAAATATCAAGCTGTTACCTTACGAATGTTCTCTGCAAGTATTGCTGTAAAACTTTGTATTTTGTCTTCAGCGGAAGAAAAGCAGTTGTAATCGCAAAACCAAATTGATAAATAAAATCTGTTGAATGGAATTTTACCTGTGAACTTTCTTTAATGTGAGCAATCCCCGAGAGGAATGCCTGCTTGCTGACTTGGATATGAGCTGTTTCCCATGGGAATTGAGAAATACTAAGGGAAGGAGGAAGAATGCAAGGTTTGAAGAGTTAGTTTCCCTAAATACAGTATTAACTTTGTATTTAACAATACTGATTCATATTTAGAATTATCTCAAAAAGACTTGTCATTGAGGTCGTGTTTTTCCATGTTAGCTTAACTCTTGTTTTTCACTTAAAGCCAAAGAGGAGCAAGGTATACATTAAGTGTTGCACTTGTAACAACTTCTGAGCTTTAATACTCCTGTTTCTAACAGCAAAGTTTGTAATATTGGATGTCAGGTGGAAGAGGGGCTGCTGTCTGTGTTTGCACAGAGGCTGTTAGAACTTTCATTAAAAAGGTATTGCTCTGAGCCTTATTTCTTTTCTGATTGTGTAGAACCATGGAGTGGTTGTGATTGGCAGGGACTTTAAGGATCAGCTAGTTTCAACACCCCTGGCCCAGGCAGGAGCACCTTCCACTAGACCAGGTTGCTCCAAGGCCAGGTTGGATGGAGTATTAACATTTCTGGGGATGAGGTATCTACAAGTGCTCTGGCAACCTTTAGACCCACTCCAGCATGTCCAGTGGATGCCGTACTCCAGGTGGGTTCTCACAGGAGCAGGGTGGAGAGCAAGAATCACCTTCCATGACCTGGTGATCACCCTTCGCTTGATGCACCCCAAGACACAGTTGTTCTGGGCTGTGAGTGCACATTGCCAGCTCATGTTGGATTTCTCATTGACCAAACTGTCCAAGTCCTTCTCCTCAGGGCTGCTCTCAGTCCATTCACTGCCCAGCCTGTATTTTTGTTTGGGATTGCCCCGATCCAGATGCAGGACCTTGCACTTGTCCTTGTTGAACTTCATGAGGTTTGCACAGTCCCACTTCTCAAGCCTGCCAGGGTCCCTCTGGATGACATCCCTTCCCTCCAGCGTGTTCACTGCACCACACAGCCTGGTGTCATTGGCAAACTTGGTGAGAGTGCCCTTGATCCCTGTCTGTGTCACTGACAAAGATGTTAAACAGCACTGGTCCCAGTACCGAGCCCTGAGGACACTGCTCGTCACTGGTCTCCCCTTGGACATTGAGCCATTGACTGCAGCTCTGAGTGTGGCCATCCAGCCAATTCCTTATCCACAGAGCAGCCCATCTATCAAACCTGTGTTACTCCAGTTTAGAGACAGGGATGGCACGGAGGGCAGTGTCAAATACTTTGCACAGGTCAAGGTAAGTGATGTCTGTCACTCTTCCTTTGTCCACCAATGCTGTAACCCCACTGTGGAAAGCCACCAGCTTGGTCAGGCATAATTTGCCCTTAATGAGGCTCTGTTGGCTGTCACCAATTGCCTCTTTATTTTCCACGTGCTTTACCACAGATTCCAGGAGGATTTGCTCCATCTTCTTGCCAGGCACCAAGGTGACACTGACCAGCTTGTGGTTCCTTGGGCCTTCCTTTTTTGTTTTTGTTTTTAAAAATGGGATTACGTATCCCCTTTTCCAATCAGTGGGAGCTAAACCTGACAACGACTTCTCAAATATGATGGGTAGCAGCTTCATCTGTCAGTTCTCTCAGTCCCCACATGCCAGGGAATTTATTAGTGTGCTTGAGCAAGAGAACAGAGGCTGTGCAGTTCTGTGGTTGCTGGCTGACTGAAATGATAACCAGCTCTGGAGGAAGAAACCTGTTTCACATCATGACCTTGATGCTTATGTGGGTAGTGTATCAAGTATGAATGTGTATTGACATGACTCAGTTGTATATGATGAGAAATTGCAAAAAATTTAGTCATAGTTCTGGAAAGGCTGTATGGGAATGAAGGAAACCTAGAGCTTCCTGATGTTATTAAAATTGCTATGCCTTCCAGAAAATCATCCATCTGCTGCACACAGTTAAGGACTGAATTTGGTTTTTGTTACAATGCACCACTGAAAGTCTGTGTACAGTGGTTTATTCCTATAGTACCAGTCTTGTGTTACTGCTGTTCTTTAAAGACAATCTCCTGCAGGTATAACATTTTTTTTAAATAGTCAGAATTTTGCTATATTGAGTTATACTTTAGGTGTTTTAACAAGAGGCTGTGATTACTGGAGACAGCCCTTCCTTTTTTGCTACTGCAGTGGCACATAAGTGCTTCATACTAATGCTATTGCTCTACTTCCAAATTGGCATTTGGTTTCTGGAGTGTGCTAAAATGACATTTGATGGCTTCTCTAGTGGCAACTGACCTTGGATAGTTATCACTCACCTTGTCCTCCATTTATTGCATACCTTAAAAAGGAACTCATGTTATTTCATAGCTGATTCCACAACATTCTGAGAATTAAGTTGTTTTGATGTAGCAGCAAGTGTGCATGAATTAAAACTTGCTTCAGTAATGGTGAAGAATGTCAGCCCTATTCTAGGGATCTTGTATCTCTACATACTGCAGCATTTCTAATGCAACTTTGAGCTCTTTCAATCAGTGTTTAACCCATGCAATGCTTTTAAGTTTTGCCTGAATTTAATTCTAGGTCTTAGTTATAAAATTAGTGCTTAAGTGTTTGATTGTGTTCACAAGCATCCAGGCATGTGGATGATGCCAGAAGGCACCTAGATTAGTATTGTCACTGATCAAAAGCTGCAATACAATTTGATGCATATCTGCAAGATACTTTGAGTCCTTTATTGGCTAGGCTATAAAAGCAAGCTTTTTTCCATGCAAGATAAATGCAGATAAGAACATTTTTCTGTTTTCTTCTAGGTAGTGTAGCATTGTGGAAGGAGCTGCACTTCTTCGCCTTTCTAGGTGGAGAGCAGAGAAGGTGCTGGGGCAGGTCAAGATGACACTTTTGATGAATCATCTTTAAACAGACATGAAAGGTTTAGTGTGCAGGCAGCAGCCTCTGTGGGTGAGAGCACTGCATTGGGCAGGATGTGGTAGGCAAGGGTTCCAATAGGAAAGCAGTTTAAAAAAAAACAAAACACCAGAACAGTTTTTCTCTAAGCATTTAGCTGTGTTTTGCACCACCATGTTCCAAGGTTACCACAATCAAAGGAAGCCTTTTAGTTTTAACCGATGTCCTTGCCTTTCTGCACTGTGCTGCACTGTCTGTGAAGGGAGGACATGAAGTGCTGCTCTTGCTCAGGAGGAGGATCTGTATCACCCAGTACCTAAAATGGATTAGCAGATTGAATGAGTGGAGCTGGTATTGAACACTGCATCCAGATGCATTGAAGTACATGAGCACAGCACTGGAGTATTACTGCTTCTCTTTGATTTATGTGTGAGTGATTTTTCTCTTACATCAAAGTTGCCAGTTCAGTGGTATTTTGTAAAATGACCTGGAATGATTATAAAAGACATTTAGTTTTACTTCTGGACCAGCCTTTGTTGCTGTAGCTATGTGAAGACAGTAGGAAGAGACTTTTCATTTAGGTGTAGTAATATCCTATCTGCTGTTCTCTCCTTCCATCTGCTAGGCACCTGAAAGCGTAAGTAACACATAAAAAGTGTCATTAATCATGGCACAGTACTCAAAAAAAATTATTTCTTTAGTTGCTAACTAAATACCCCCTTCCTGCTCCCTTTCCTTAGCCAGTTTTTGGAACTTCTTTTCCCCATTTACTAATAATGCATACTGTCACCTTGCTTTTGAAGGTAAATCTTCAAGGGGCTTTGACTTACTTACATGAAACCTGCCTGGGTCTGTATACAAATCACAGCTTGCAGATTAGCAAAAGATTTGCTCATTCTACAACCATATCAGCTGATTATCAATGCCATCATTACTTACTGTCTTTTGCCTTAGAGTTTCCTCTTATGTCATTGCTGTTTCTTGGGTCATAATTCAAAGGATATTGCTGGTAATGCTGACAGCTTGTTACCCTGGAGCTGAGCTGCAGAACCTGAAGTTACTAACACAACATTGAAGTAGAACTCAAGTAAATGCAAAAGCTGTTGTTTCTGACCTCTAAGAAAAGTGTTAGGGTAAAAGAAAAAAAAACAAAAAATGAACTCCAAGCTGTGAACATTCAACATAGCATAGTTGAATAATATATTGCTTAGTCTGCAAAAAACAATTCATGGATGGTCTTGACAGAAGGTAAGACAAAAAAATTTTGCAAGTAGTTGCAACTACTCACAAAACCTGATATTTTCTGCAATTCTCACAGCTTGCCCCATGCCCTTTCAATTCATAGTAATGAGTGTATCAGTATTCATTCCTGCAGCAGCAGAATGCATTGAAGCAGAAGATTCCTGCTGTCCCAAATCTACTTTATTATATGTGACTATTTTCCCCACAACTGTGTCTTTTCTGGTCCTGTTGAAAGCCAACATTAAAGTATGTGGAGAGGTGTTAAAAGGTGGAGATCTGTTCCCAGTGACACCAAATTCCCTAGTGAATTCCATTCTTCAGTTTCATTTCTGAAAAACAGAGATGCAGCCACTTAATGTCAACCCTTCAACTACCAAGAAAAGTCCCCACTGACTCAACGGCTTTGCTTGCTATCAGCTTTGATGTGATTTAGCCCTGATTAATATCTGTGTCCAGTGTGATGTGATTGTACGACTTCCTCACCCTGTGTTAGCATCTCCCACTAACTTTAGCTAAAAAGATGACAGTGTTTCTGCAGTGTAATCCTGCACTTAATATGTTGAGACACTTCTCAGATATGATCCAATATATTAGCTGTGATTAGCTGTTCCTGGCATTATTTCAGGGTGCATGCCCAAGGGACTCTGGCCTTCTGCTAAAGCAGCAGGAGAGCAGCTGGCAGCTGACCACAGTGCACAACTACCCAAGTCTGGCCAGATGCATCAGGTGTCCATACATTCTGCAGCAGGGACTTGAGAGGGCTGCCTACACAAACACCACGTGAACCCAGAAAGAAGAGCAGCAGCTGTTCTGCACTGCTGAGACAGGCTAGGACCTAGTGCATTGGAGAGGGAAGAGGAGGAGGATGTGAAAGGAAAAGGACTGGAGGAAATATCTAGAGGACACGGCTCAGGCTGCTAATCTGTAGATTATTTTTACAAATCTGGCTGACGTCTTAGTCCACCTGGGCCATTCCTGAAGTTGACATGGTCTGTTTCAAAAACACCCTAGCCTTTACAGTCGCAACACAGCTATTGCAAGTAAGAGGTGTGTCATAGGTTGGAAAAAGTAATTTTTTACCTGCAAGGATTTTTACAGCTTCCTGCAGGTACAGCTTCTTTCAGGCCTAGAGAACCAATTAACTGGCTAGTTTTAAGATAGACACTCTGTGTAACTACTTTAAAAAACTGGATATGCCTGTGTGATTTAGCATTTAAGAAAGGAGAAGCCCAAGAATCGCTCTCTTGCTTCTGGCTTTTGAAAAGGTAACAGAGAGCTCCTGTGCGGCCTGGCCGGGCCAGCCAGGCCTGGGCTGGGCCCAATTGGTCGGGCCGTACCCACTCTGCAGGGCTGGGCCGGATAAGGCCCACTCAGCCAGGGCCAGGCGTGGCAGAAATCTTACCATAGCTGAAATCCTGGCCTGGCTGCTACATCCTGCTGCAGCTGAAATCCATGGCGGCTGAGATTCTGCAGCCCCCCGCTCCCCTGCCTCCCTGGGAAAAGAACGCAGTAACTCCAGCCGCTGCCCAGCAGAGATCATGTGATCAAAAACAGAGCCTGGGAGAGATCACAACTCTGCCAGTACAGAAGAAACCAACATGGAAACACTGAGGTCAGTAAAGGAGAGGCCAAAAGCCCAGAGAAGTAAGAATTTTGTGGTAATGGGGAACCATACCACAGAGATGGGAGAAAGAGGAGATGCTTTAAGCTGAAATTCTTTTGTAAGGCCATGGTGGTGGACTACGATATATCAGACTATTCCTTGTAACTCATGAATGCGATTGGGGGGATGCAGCATTCTAACTTAACCTCCACCCACATGTCTCGATGGGATTGATGTGCACTGCGCACCTGTATCAACTAAAGCCTCAAATCTTTACTTTCCTACTAGAACAGCTCATCCTTAAAATAGTACCCCAGTAGACAGAGATGAGTCCTCGAAAACAGTTGCAGGAAGAACTGTAGGTCGAGGGAAGGGACTTTCACACTGCGAACAGATTTCTGGGCAGCTGATTCTCTGTGATATTGGAGCCACTAGAGAACTGTCTTATTTTCTTGTGGAAGTCTCCATGGCGTGACAGGAGAGACTTCTCTCCCAACTGGACTGATGAAAGATCATTTTAAGAGTGGTAAACTAACTAGAAGTCTCAAGTTTTTTCTCTTTGTGTTGTTGGTAAGAAAGAAGAAATGAGGTGGGGGGAGGACAAGCGTCTGAAGTTTTTATTCTGGTTCTTATTATTTTTCCTTTTAGTTCTGTTAATAAAACTGTGTTTATACCTTTTAAGGTTTTGAGCCTGCTTTGCATTTCTCCTAATCCTTATCTCAAAGCAGAAAATGAGTAAATAAGTGTAGTGGGTGCACTGGTGTTAGGCCAAAATACTCAATCCACTACATTAAATTAGTGCCCCGTGTGAGAGGCCAAACTGAAACCACTACAAGTTACCATCCCTATATAGATAGGTCTGGCCAAGTACTGTAGGTCTGAAGTCAGGTCAGTGGCACAGTGCAATCAGTTTAACAGAAAAGACAAATCTTTACATGATGCAAGCCTAGACTACCTTATCAGAAGTACTAGTGTTAATGCTTAAAAAAATACCCATTTAATATTGACTTATTATCTGGAAAATTACTTCTTATACTGTTTGTACTGTGGGACAACAACTATGCAAACTTCCTTCTACCTTTTTGAAATAGAAAAAAATCAAAACTTCACAGTATCCATTAAATATTAGACATACGAATAAAAATATCGCAGGTGAAAAGGTAGCTACAATACATTGCAAAGTTTTAGTGCATTTCAGACTATTTGTAGTCTGATGGAGCTCCTGTGTTGAGTACAGAGAAATCCAAGCTCCTCAGACAATTTTTCCAGCTCTGTATCATTTTTAACAATAGTAACTCACTGCAGGAGATAAAAAAATCTCCTGTCACATCTTTTTTCCTTGTCCTCAGTGGCATCAATGTGACTTACAAGTTTTGCACCAACTTTTCCCCTGAACTTGACTGGCTTAAAGCCAGAGAAGCTAAGTATATTTGTGCATTAATTAAAGATATCTCCCATTTCTTTATTTTCCCAGACTTGCTTTGTGTCTTGTCTTCACCAGTGTGCTAATGAGCATTTCCCAGTTTCCTGCAGCAGGAACAGCTAATGCTTTCCTGCAGAAGGAAACTGTAACTACTTTTGTATATACACTCCATAGCATAGAAATGGACCTTGAAAGATCACTGGAGTTTTTTTCTGTTTACTTAACTTACTAGGAATTTGAGTATTGCCCATCAATCTTTCTGCATGTGTTTGTCAGATTAACAGTAGGATTTTAATAACACAGAAAAAAAGCTGAAACTTCAGACAGGTAGGGGCAGAAATCCCTAATCAAGCTTTTACAACTACATGAATTGCGTAAGCATTACCTTTAAAAGTTACATAAAAAACAGCTGTGAAGGTTTCTGTTAAAAGGTTTAAGTTCCAGTTGATTTCAGTTAAGAGCTAGAAAGCTCTCACTGTTGTCTTGAAAGCCTCTACAAACTCCTGCAATCATAGGCATATATCTAACTGAATTACAAGGATGCAGTCTTGTTTGACAGCCCCACATAGTTTCTAGGTAAGCTGTTCTAAGAACAGAACCACTGCTCCAGCCTGAATTCCTACCACTTGGGATCCTTTGTCTCCCGATTGCCTCCCTGCTAAATGCAGCTCCCATTTTATTTCCCATGATATTCCTACAATCAAAAGCCAACACAAATTATGGTTTACAGTTATTAACTGGGTGTGTTGTGCTGCTTCAGCAGCTGTGGTGTCAGAAAGCATAGATACGGCTTTTGTGTTGTCTGACTTTTCCTGAAGGTTGTTTTTGGTCTTTCTCCTCTACTGAAATGCTTTCATTACAGGACAGGTCTTCTCCTCTTTTATATTTGGCTTAAGTTGCCTGTCCCTTCAAAGGTTAAAGAGGCATTCAGAGACATGGACACATAGCTCACAACCTGTCTTTACCTGCAGTCACATTCCTCTGGGCAACCGCAGCTTGCAGATCATAAACTTGACACTGCAATCCATCAACCTGTCTCCTGTTTTAAACTGGGCTCTTGGGTTAACTGACTTGGTATCTAAAAGATGGTAAAAGGATTAATGGCAGCAACAAAAATTCATCATCTGATAGCTCTGCCTCAAAGCAGGAGCCTAGATTTAAAGGGAAAGATGTTGCCTTGTGCACTCATGTGAATGAGTGGCTATCAGTTCTCTCTGGCAGAAATAATCCATAACTACAGCTTTGCTAAACATACCTATAATCCCTCTGAATACAAAGTACAGCATGAATAGTGCAAAATGGCATTCTCATTATTGTTTAATAGGACTCTGGGTTTCAGGCGTTGCTGGAGGAAGATAAAAACAATAAAGAGGCCTCTTCCTCACTGTTCTCTGCAGGTAACCCTAATTAGACAAGGCCCTATATCTATTTTCAGGGCAAAGGTGTGTGGAAAAAACCAGAAGCTCTTCCCTCACCTCTCACACAGACTGTACTTTGCTAACTAAATTTATATTTGAGGTTTGTCAGTGTTAATGACTACATAGGTGCTAGGTGCAGCTGAGATTGTTGTGTGGCAATAAAAGCATGTGCGCTACAGTTACCCTTTTCTGTTCTGCTCTCCTCAAAGGTTGATACAGCTGTTGACGTCTCTGATCTCTTGAAGGGTTATTTTCTAAATAAAGCAAAACAGTTTAGAACCCCATCCTATGAAATCAGTGGCCTCATGTGTCTGCACCAACTGCTGTGGCTGTGTAAAAGTCTCTCCTATGGTTTTGTTTAGAAAACATGCCAGAAGCCTGAGAAATTATTTCCAGCAGAATGGCATTTGTCATCCTGATTCTGGAAAACAATTCACGCTTTCACCTTGATGCTTGAAAAGATTGAAGACAGAATATATTTTGCTTGGTTTAGGGGAGAGACATTCAGATACACTTAGAAAGCTTTTTTCTCAATAGACCAAGAAAGCAAGGGTAAGGAGGCTTTTGAGGCAGCAAAACTGTCAGTAGATGGATTCATCTAGTTAAAGTGTAATCGAGTGGTTTCCAAACAGTGTTTTTTTCTGCAGACTATACTACAAAAGAAGCACTGCACATTTCACAGCCAAAAGCCTACTCTGCTAGCTGTGCTAAACACAGAGATTGTATTTATTTGGCCAAAACAGTTTTTAAATTGAAGCAGTTAAAGCTCTACGTCACCTTTCACATGGAGACAATCTTAAGAGTGGATCTCATTTCAGTTAAACTAAATCAATGATTAGCAAATATGCACTAAGATTTAGACTCAGTACATCAGTTCAGTACAATCACATCAGTTTAGTGAAAACTAATACCATTTTTGTGGTCTGACTGGATCAAAGCAGTTCCCTTCCCAGTACATTCATTTGATAGTCCAGAGTTTGGGGAACAGGGTTGTAGTGTGTGACAATGTGAAACAATGTGAAACAGAGGTAAGAGCAGAGAGTTCATGTCCAGTGCAGAGTAGATAAAGCCAAAGGACAGCTCTGCAGCACTGGTGTCAAAGCCCTGTCTGGAAAATGTCACAGGCACTGCAGACCCGGGAACATGGCCCCAGCAGGGAGGCAGTGTCCAAGTGAGGCTTCAGAGTTCCCTGTTTAGCCTGGTGATGAGAATGGCCATTATGGCAGAGGCCTGGGGCACACCCAAATCACCCAGAGCCACCAAACCCTAGACAGCTGCTGGTTTAGCTGCACCACCCTCAGTCTCCCCAGGGCTCCCAGCATGTGCTGTCTGACATTGCATACCCATTCCCTCTGCACCAGCACCTTACACTAATTCTTAGGTAGTTTACCTCTAAAGTATGGAGAATACTGCTCACTTTCTAGAGCAAAGATACTGACCCAGGCTCAACAGGATGGTCCTGAGAAGTATCAGAAAGACAATCACAGAATCATAAACTAGGCAGAGTAGGAAGGGACCCATCAGTATCCTCGAGTCCAGCTTCTGGCTCTGCACAGGACCATCCCCAAGAGTTACACCATGTGCCTGACAGCATTGTCCAAACACTTCTTGAACTCTCTCAGGCTGATGCTGTGACCACTTCCCTGGGGAGGCTGTTGCAGTCCCCAACCACCCTCTGGCTGAAGAACCTTTTCCTGACATCCAAACTAAACCTCCCCTGACACAACTTCAGGCCATTCCCTCGTGTCCTGTCACTGATCTCCACAGAGATCAGTGTCTGCCCCTCCTCTTCCTATCACAAGGAAGTTGCAGACTGCAGTAGGGTCTCCCCTCAGTCTCCTCCAGGCTAAACAGACCAAGAGACCTCAGCTGCTCCTTGTATGACTTCCCCTCAAGACTCTTCACCTTTGTAGCTTCCTCTGGACACTCTCCAATAGCTTAATGCTTTTCTTATATTGTGGTGCCCAACACTGCACACAGGACTCAAGGTGAGGCTGCCCCAGTGCAGAGCAGAGTAGGGCAATTCCCCCCCTTTCCCAACTGCTAATGCTTTGCTTGATGCACAAGATGTCACCAATGAGTGGACCATGACCCTAAAGCTCCCAGTAGGCAGGGCCCAGCACTGTACCAAGGCTCCTGCTGCAAGAAATATCCAGCACACTTGGATGGCTACAGAGAAGCTCTGAAGTTCAGATGCTTGAAGGGACACACTCAGATATGTGGTCAGACAGTGTTAAAACTTGAAACATCTCTTAAGAAATGCTAATATTTTCTTTTTTTAACTCTGCATTACAAGTGTATCTGCTGCATTTCTTTCTTGCCCCCTTTTTTGTTGAAGGTAGTATGTTTTAGAAGGTTTTTCATCTTCTGTCAAAGAGGCATTTCTCTCTCTGCTCTTTTTCTTCCTTCTCTTCAAGCAGCTTCTCCATGTTTTTAGCTTTCATTGCACAGACTACTTGTCTCTTGGAAGTTCTTGGCTGTTTGTACCTCCCTTTATACTACTTCCAACAGCTTTTGTTTCTAAAACATGTAATTATAAACATTCCAGAATTCATTGTTTTACCCCAGTTTCCATACACACATTTTTGATTTCCTTTTAAACCCTGATGATCAATCCTCAGATGTCAAGCCCAGCTGAGCTGAATGAAGAGAGACCCAGTCCCACATTGTCTTCATTGTTAATGAAGAGAATGAAATGTTGGTTGTTGAATTATCCTAATATCTAAAAAACCCAGTCAGACCTAAACGCAAAATAAAATCTGGGTTGTGAAAATGGGGAGCACAAGGGAAGGGTAGAGTGAGTGAGGAACAGAATGTTATATTTGTATCATTGCTTGTTAGAGAGAGAAGCCTCAAAACAACATTCATGTGGAGAACTCGTTCAATTGCAAATAAAAAGTTCAGTTGCTTCCAATTTCCTCATTCTGTTGTAATTTGCTTTCTGCAACCAGCCTCTCTTCTGCATGTGAAGCTTGTTTTTAAAACAACGTATAAAAAAGGGGGGAAATGAGCACAGCTCTTTCCAATGTTGTGCACAGTTTGTAGAAACAGACAGTATGGCTACGTGTTAGAATTTGCACTTCGATCAAATGCAATGGTGTTACAAGCCAACCATATCAGGACAAACCCTCCTGTACAGCAAAGGGTTGTGAAATGAAGCTTGCTGTTAGTAAATACCATCATCATAATGGTAAGAAAGGAAAGAACCAGAAGCTGATGTCAGAAATCAAAACAAAACAGAACCAACAAAAGCTGCTGCTAGAAAGATGATAGATGAAGTGGGTCTTCTGGAAATAAATTGACAGTTTGTTGGTGAAGGAAACCAATTTATTACCCAAAGGCAGCTCCACTCTGCTTAAAAATCTGAACACACAGAATTTAAATCTGTTATGGCCCAAACATTTTTCACTGGGGAGCTCTCTAAACCTTACTAAGGCTGGAGTTTCATAGACTGATAAGCTCGGAATGGTGTAATTGATCTAGCAGATGTGATTTTTAGTATCACCTTTACCTTCATTACCCTTTTTCTGGAATGAGTAAATTGGTTTGGCTAATCCGTGTTTCCCAAAAAGCCATTTGTTTTTGATGACACTCTGTTAGCTATGTTGTCATTGCTTAATCACATTTTGAAAACATTGTTTCTAATTTCCCCTTTTTCAATTTTTCTGGCCTCAACTTTGAAGCTTCACCTTTCCCTAAGTACCTTTTAATGTCTGATATTCTCTCCCAACATAATTATCCATAAACTGTAGGCATGTCACTCTTCTTTCAGATAGGCTAAACGTATTGAGCCCTCAGCTAGAAAGCATTTCCTTCAGCCCTCAAATATTTTTTTGAACTTTTCTCTGTACTCCCTCATTTGTTTTCCTCATCTGTTTTATATAGTACACTCTGGAACTGGCAGCAGTATTTCTGTGTTGTACATAGAGCTACAAACTTTTTTACTGTATCTGCATTGCTCTCCTTTTTATAAACTAAAAGATTGCAGCATCCATCCTTTCCAGTACCACACTACACAGCCAGTCATCTGTCTGTTAAATTCCCTGTCCTGTCCAGGGATGCAGTCACCCAGCTCTGTACAACTCCTGCTTTCTTCTCGTTCTTGATCTAAGCAGGCACTGAAATACTTCTCAGAGGGATAAACAAGATACTGAGTTACCTGTGTGATTCTGTACTGCTCTGCCCACATCCTTATTCACTGTATGTGCCTTATCAAATTCACTAACATTCCTCCTCAAATGTGTGATTGGGTATTTTTATAATCTGTAATATTATATTTATTTCCAAGCTACTGACAAAAATCTATACTGATAGCTCTGCTACCGACTCTTGTAGAAACACATCAGAAACCAACTAAATTTAATGAAAATTATGCATTTTTATATGTTAAAAAAAAATCTAGCTCTCAATTCGTTTAGCATTTTTATTGATATGGTGTAATACTGGAATTTAAAATACAAAATTTATGTACAGCTAACCCATACAGCCCTTCCAAGTATATATTACATCTCTAGCATAATGTTTATCTGTCTAACTTGTAATTTTATCAGTGGAATGAAATGAGGTTGGTTTGACTAGACTTATTTTCCATACAGTAATATTGCCTGGCATTAAGTATATTGCAAGTGAAGGGTGTGCTTTTCAGTCTGACTTTGAGAAATGGGGCGTTTCAGCATGTGCAGCCATGTGTGAAAGTGAAAGGCAGCTTGCTGGTGTAGTGATATATCCACGCAGGTGTACAGATTGAAAAAAAACCCAACCAGAAAAACCATGTAATTAATTTATTCTGGTTTTAATGACAATGTCCTGAATGTTCCCTTGAAATTTAATGATTGGGTAGAAGACTAATAACCTCAAGATTTGTAATTTATTTTTTTTAAAAACATGTGGAATAGAATATTAGTAGTGTCTTTTGCTTTACTAAAACATACATCCAGCACAGTTGGTGACAGATGTAAATGTAGTGCCTGTAGGTGTCATTTTGGTATGTGAGTCAAACTCCTTCCAAGATGTCTTTTTTTCCCCCTAGTTTTCTCTGCCTGTGATAGTGAGAACACTCAGAAAGATACATTGTTTCAAAGCCATAAAATGCACATCCAGCTGCAGTAACTGTATTATGTAGTTAGTTTTTAATCCATTTCCCTCTTAGAATAAAAGCAGGCAAATTCCTCATTAAAGCACGTGAGATGAAGAGGAGAATTCAGGAACTGTTGGATTCAGATACCAGTTTATGTAGCCATTTCTTTAGCTTGACAGTGTCTGCTTGAGATTTTGCAAGAGCTTTCCTTACAAACATAAGCTGCCTCTGAAATGAAGCAGCATTCAGACACACACTTGTTTTGAAGAGCTTCCTGTAAATAGAAAGCACATAACAGAAAAAATATGAGAGTAGTCATTTTCTCTCTTTTATAGAGAAGTGGGTTCTGGAAAGGTAAATTTCTCCAAGAGTTTTGAGTAAACTGGGATTGAATTGTTCCTATCTTCTAGCAAAAGCTGGACCTTTTTTAAAGCAGAGTGGGGAATAGGATGGACAAGAGAGGTCTTCTAAAGGGGAAAATGTAAGATGATGTTTCCTAAGGGTACAACTGCACATCTGTAATTATATTTACACGTCAGCAATTCAAGTTCTTGCGTGCAAATTAGCTCAGAGCAATGCAAAACTTGATCTTTCTTATGTATTAGAAGGTCTTGTCCATCTACTAATCTGAGACTACTTCATTGTCTCTAAAGCAAAAATGTGTTTGATAAAGCTTGTTTTCCTTCCAGGCAGGGTCTTTTTCTTTCTTTTAAACACAAACAAAAATGTGTGTGTTTAGAGACATCTTACTTTGTCAGGCACAGATTCAGCAGCCCTCTCTCCTTTCCCTGCCATTTGAACTGGAAAAAGCAGGGTCCAGGATCCTCTGCACTTGGAGTGGGAGACAGTGAAATACAAATTCTTAGATCTTTGAGATCATTCCAAAGTCAAACACAAGAAAGCTTTGCCATAGTGAGATGAGCTAGTTTCTAATTTTAAAAATGCCAAATTCTCCCAATAATTTTTCTCTGTTTCAGACTTTTCTTTTAAATCCTGTGAAGATGGCTCTCATTTCTTATTTAAATCCACAAATTTGCAATAATTCAATCAATTTTTGACTGAGCTATTTAATAAAATATTCTGATGTTTTAGCATCTCCCTGATACAGCTGAACTAAGTGTATTAACATCCATTTTATTAGGGTTTAAAATTACAAGCACACAAAGCCCATTTTGTTTTAACCCTTTTTAAGTTAACAAATGTGATCCATTCTGCTTTCCTTCGTTTGACATGTGCAGCTAATTAGCCCTATAACAATCAATAGCCTGTTTATTCAATCCTAATCATCTTCATTTAAAACAGCAACACATTTTTCTTTCCATCCATCTTTACCTCAGTTTAATTTAGTAATTTTTGTCCTTAATCTTGTATTTCTTTAATTAAATTTATAAACCTCATGCTGTGTTCTGCTTTGTTTAAGCAGATACCTATTAAAAAAAAAAAGAAAACAAACTCCACCACTTGCCAAAAAACAATCTAGTTAATTTTCACTTCATATCTACCTGTCTTCTCTTTCATACCTTCTGGTCAGTTATGAAATAGTAAATTTTGATGCAGTGTCGTAATTCATCTTCTGAGTCAATGACATAATTTGGAATACTATAGGCTACACATATATCCTAAACTCTTGCTTCAACCAAGTATCAGAGATTTGTTATGCATTCTTCCCATTTGAAGACCACCATTATATCCATAATACAGTGGAGAAAAATCTTAGAATTTTTGCCTGAAATCTGCAGTTACCAAGAGCTCCTGTAGGTTCACCATAATTCCACGAGCCTCTCCAATCTGTCCACAAGTTTTGGAAAAAATTAGACATAGTAACAGATGAAATGGTAAGGAAATATCTTCTCAGCATCTCTGAGCTTAGCAGAGATTTGTGCCTTCTGTGGGTTTTCCTTCCAGCAGTTCAGAGCCTTTAGCTTATACACCAGCTTGCTAAACCTGATATTTTCATCCCCCATAAGCTGCAGCTGTTCCTGCTAAAGAAGACCCAAAAGAGTAAGAATCAGAGTAGACCCAAAAGGATTATTTCCCCAGGAAGCAACATGGTTTGGAGGTAAATACAATTGTAAAAGCATGCAACTATTTATATCTCATTTTAACTTTCAAATGCTCAAACTTCACAATATAAAGCAGTGCAGCCTTTGGCAATAAATTTCTATTACTATGTCTCTGGGGAAACAGGAAATGTGAATGGGAGAAAATTGAAGAAATTTAATCCAAAAAAGCAAGAAGTGAACCCCTCCAAAATGAAGCCCTCTTAATGGTAATGAACACTATTATGCCAAATGGGGATTCTAGTTCACACTATATTCATATACTTGGTGCACCCTAATTATAGTGTTCTCAATAAAAACAAAATTAGTGGATTTATGAAAAGTATAGTCACCAGGTTTTCTTCTTCATTGTTCCAAATAGCAGACTTGCCCAGAGAAGCTGTGGATGCCCCAACCCTGGTGGTGCTCAAGGCCAGGCTGGATAAGGCCTTGAGCAACCTGGTCTAGTGGAGGGTGTCCCTGCCCACGGCAGGGGGGACTGGGACTAGATGGTGTTTAACCCCTTAACATTCTATGATTCTGTGACTTCTTGCTGAAGACTGTTACAGAATTTCCAGAGGACTGCTGGAGGCCTTGACCCTCCTGGTGGAAGTGACTCTGCAGAAAAGTTCTACCACTCAGTGTCCACTTACCTTTTCAGCTTTTGTGCCCCATATCAATTTTGTCTGCAGTTGGGCTTTGGCCTTCCTAATTTCACCACTTTCCGTCTGAATGCCAATATTCAAGCTCTGTCGCCTGCCCATGTTTCTACTGTTTGCAGTGTTCTTTTCTGTATTTTAGTTCCTCAAGAACCTCCTTGCTAAGGGAAGCAAGGCCAAATTTCTCCTAAACTCCCTGGTCTTCTTGCATAACAGGGTAGCAGGTTATGAAATCTTCTCAGTTTTGTTTAAAAATCAACCAGTTTTCCTCTGCACTTTTCCTCTCTTGGCAGTTTTTCAGGGATTCTGCCTATCAATTCCCTAAATAAGTCACAGCCCACTCTCCTGAAGTCCCAAGTCCTAATTCTGCATCATGATTTTGCAACCTTTCTCCTGATTCTGAAATAATTTCACGATCAATACAGCCTCACATGGTTTTCCCTGTCTGTGAGCAGCAAAAATAGGGATTTACCAGTTGGCTCCTCTAGCATTTGCTTTTAGATATTATCACTATTGCTACCTAGGAACTGCCTCAGCTTTCACAATGCTGTTTTCCCCTTCCAGCAGATTTCCTGATGAACACCAAGACCTCAAATCAAAACTACTTTTCCTATCTCTCTATAGATAGATCCATCCAATTTGTTCTCTTGACCAGGCAGACTGTCAGATTCCCCACCGCAGTCATTAATCTTCACTAACATCCCTCCCTCCTCTGACCTTGACTCATAGGCTGTCAGTGGTGCATCTCCACGCTCATTCACAAGCTTTCTGCAGGGACACACAGTGCAATCCTCGCTCCTCTTCTTCCCTGCTGATCCTTCTTAGGCACCCTGCAAGCACCCCTGGCCATGGTGTGCAGCAGCCCACCAGGTTCACACCGCTTTGCTCAAACCACAGGCCTCTGGCTGCACTTGAGCTCTCCACTCTTCACGTCCGCTGCATCTGCACACTCCCTTCCAAGCGGGGATGTGGAGGTCTACCTGCAGCTTTCTCACACACTGACCTCTTCCATTTTCACTGGTTCCTCATTTACTTCTGGGTGTCAGGTACATTTTGGGGTGCTGAAAGCCCTTCTCACTCTGATAGCATTGCAGTTATATTCTGCTTCGCAAGCTTCTCTGCTTGAGGAAGCTGCAGACATATTTGCTGTAGACAGAAGTATATAGCCATTATCCATTTGATCTCATTTGTATTCACCGGCTGACTACCACAATTTCAGTACAAATTAAACTTTGCTGAGGAGGAATATGTTTGACTATAAAAGGAATTGATCTGAAAGTTTCTGCTTGGAAATAACTTTCCAGGCTTTAATTTATAATTCCTGGAAGATCAGCTTTGGGGCCTCTTTTTCAAAACATAAAGCTGAATATATTTTTTATTCTACATAACCACTAGTGTGAAAAATGATTCTGCCCCCATCCTTTTATGTGACCAGCCTGCACAACAAGAAGATAAAACTCCCATCAACCCATTTATCAGTGTCCTGAAACACCACAGTCTCTTTCACCTGCCTAGAAAAGGGACAGTGGCAGTACGTGAAAACATTGACATTATGACTGAATGTGTGTTCACATTTATGCTTCCTCAGATCCAACTTCAACTTCTCTTATGTTCACCTGTGTAGAAAGCATGGTTTTGGTTTCATTCAGAACAGTCTGAAAGCAGAGTTTTTAAGTTTAGAACCCAATTCAGTTCAAATACATGCAATTATTCAGGTCCTAGGGGCCCAACATTTTTGCACTTGGAGCATAAGCACACAAAGCTTTGTGACACGAAGTCATGTATTAACAGAGTCTAGCAATGGATCACCTCCAGCTCTTCACCCAAGCCCTGTCCCAGGCAGAATGCAGTAACAGAAGCTATCTTCAGTGAGCTCGACCAGCATATTATCCTTGCTTTTGTTTACTGACACACAGATGTATTTCCTTGCTTTAGAAAAATGTTCTTTCAAGTCATTATTTTCAGTGGAGCCAACATTTTCCTTCAGATCAATCATACTGTTGACTTGTCCCTTCTCACTTCACTGCTGATTTCAAACACTCCTTGCTCAGTGCTAAGGCAATAGACATCCAACTTTCCCTGCAATTACAAACAGAACCTGTAAGAGATGGAGTGTGCACATATGGGAAAGTGACATTCAGAAGATTTCAAAAGTCTCTCAACTACAACCAGATGGTCTTTCTTCTTTACTATTTTCCTAGAATCAATGTATCAGGAAGACAGAGCAATATTCTTCTTGCCTCCAGGCACTAAAAAAAAGTGGAATTTCAATTGTGTTATTTGCAGGCGATCTATCGGCAGTCCTAGGATGTATGTATTTAATGCAAGTAGCAGCACCATGGTGAAAAATCAGGCCCTCTGGTGAAAACTGGATTCACTCTTAGGACTGCAAAATAATCACAGTATTCCTCAAGTCACTATTGACATTAACGGGCTTATGTACCATCAAAACAAAACTCTGAGGATCTGAGGCAGGCAGTTGCTCTATGGTCCCAATCAGGTCAGTTTTTATAGATTACATTGGGATGTCTTATTTTTTCAAAGTAATGACATATGTAGCCCCAAAGAAAACAGTGGACTACTTGAAAACAAAGGCATTGTTAGAGTGAGCAGTACAATTATGCAGCAGACATAAAGTTTCCAAGAAAAATAATGCAGGATATTACAAGCTGAGGTATATCGAAAATATTCTCTCTGCTGTAACTAAAAAGAGCTTCCATCACTCTCTCTAATGTGGTACCTGTTCCATTGAGAATACACCTCTCTCGGAGGAGGTACATTATTTTTCCACCAGACGTTTTAACAAGATGCCTCTAGCAGCAGGAGACAAATGATTCACACACTCATCCACCTGGCACACTGCAGCAATTTATTCCTTTGAGTGCTACACTTGTGGTGAGTTAGACAGCAGCACAGAAACACTGATTGAGTACTCTCTCTTATTTTGTACTTTTAGATGGACACAAGTCACAAAAAGCTTCTGCACTGGAGATTCATATTCATCCTGTACTTTTCTAACCTGCTTTTGAGACCAAGACTTTCTTCCTCTCAGTCACTGAGCTGGACTCTGAGAGCAAGTATTTCCATAATCATTCCATGGCACAGCCCCACAATCTCTCACAGCAGAGAAAGTGAATGAGCAAACCTAGAGATGAGCAAATACCATAGCCTAGGAGTAAACAATCCAGAGTTCTGAATATGCTCTGTGATACCTATTTAATTAGAGCAAGAATATTATCCTGAGTGGCTTGGTGAAAATAATCCATTGATGATTTGGAATAATCAGTTTTGTTCATCTGTGTTTGTAGAATAGAAACATTTATTCCCTGGAAGCAGCAGGAAGTTCATGACCAATATTTGAAGGTGGCAACTGCTTAAGCAGGGAGGTTGGACTAGATGACCCACTGTGGTTCTTTCCAGCCTTACCCAATTTGTGATACTGTGATTCTGTGATTCCGTGAAATGTGTAGATTTCATGCATAGTCTTAATATGTCTGTTTCTGGTCATCAGGAAAGAAAGATCTCACTGGTAGGTATGAGAATTGACAGAATGAAATGTGTGCTGAAGACAGAGGAGCAGAAAGATTGGGGAGAAGGATTAGGAAATCCAATTTTAGGAGAACATCCTGTGTCTGGTTCTGCTACATCAGTGAGCCTGGCCTCCCATAGCATAATGTCCCCTGCCTCCAGAAAGCTGGAACAACTGTGACCAGGCTTCTTTCAGCAAGCTGCAAGGTAATGCATTTACCAGAACAAATATACTTTCTGATAAGCTTGTACATACAGACCATTTAATATATGATAAAAACAATTGTGTGTTCCATTTGTCGATATTTGACAATCAAGCTGCTCTCAGAAAGGGCACACAGATTAACACAAATAGGAAGGTATGTGATAGAACTTAAGCAGATTTAAAGGACCGTATTGAAATTTCACATAGGTAAGTCATTGCTAGGTATAAATATTTGGTCTTTCTCATACCACTGAACAGCACTCTCAAACAAATGAACACAATGAAGGAAAGCTAGAAGTCATTCTTAGCATATTATGTTACTCAGATAAGAAAGAGGCATAACTGCAGACTGTGGGCTCAGCCAACAGCACAGTCTGCTTTCAAGGTTGCCTGGCACCTCTGCATGCCAGATCTAAGCAGTAAATTCTTATAACTTCACTGGGTTCTTGCTGAAATCTTCAGTGGGTTTGGTTTTGGGGTCTTTTTTATTTGTTTTTGGTTTTTTTCTTACAGCAAACATTACTAAGAGATTTCTGAAAAATGAATGTTGGGGGAAAATACATGGATTTAAACCTTGCTTAAAAATTCGGGTGATCTTTATTCAGAGCAGCACTAGCTTTCCTCTGATTTGAGTTTCTTTTTTCCAAAATCGGCAAAAAACTTGTTGAATCCTAAGACTCTACTGGAGAAAACAGAACTACCCACAGGGTTCATATATGTTCTTTTGATACTTTTTAGTTTTTCAACTATGTGCCATCCCATTTTAGCTGATCATGCCTGAACCTTTCTTGTGGCTTCTAACAGCTCCATGGAGCATCTGAGCTTGCTCTTCAGACCTGCAGTGGCCTCTATTGATTGCTTTAGGATACTGAGAAGTGGAACTGGGAGGGGGACACCTCTTCTGCACTTGAATCAGAGCCCAGTGACATTAAGCAGCTGGTGGCCATGGGCCACTTCCTTTGAGTACAACATAGGTGACACAGGGATTTCATGGTAGTGGGCTAGCAAAGTGGAAGGCTTGGAGGGAGACTTCACTGTCCACAGGCTACAGGAAAGTCCATATGACTCCTCCTTTACCTTTCCATCCAGCTGAAACCTCACATGTGTTTCTCATTTTCTCTCTCACTTAAGCCTTCTTAAGCATATGGAACAGGACAGTGAAATCAGGCAAGAAGGAAAGTTGCCAAATAGATGCTGTACAAAAAAGAATATAGGAGAAAAAAACCCCAACAAACAAACAAAACAAAACAAAACAAAACAAAACAAAACAAAACAAAACAAAACAAAACCCCAAAAAACCCCGGATTAGAACAGAAGCCCAGGAAAGAAATTAAAAGTGCAGATGTTCTAACATTGCTGTGCAAAGCTCCTTGAAACCCAAGCAGTCTTGTCCCTAGTGTAGGTTTCTGTAGAAGGTGACATGCCTGTAGCTGTGGAGTTTGTGTTGATGGAGCCCTGCCCCCAAGTCAGCTAAGAGATACATGGACGTCACAATTCCACAAGACAGCATTTCTGATTTATTGGATGGGTTTACTTCTTTTCAAAATTCCACCCACACATAGTCACTATCCTAAAACACACAACTGAAGCTGTAAAGTCAAGTTTGCAGAACTCAAGAGGAGTTGGTTCTGCAGCCATAATGCAGAATATCTCGTACTGACCCTGCAGTGCCTGACCCATTTCTGTTTTCAGTCTGTCAATGCACAGGATTAAATTGCTCTGGGAAAACACCTTGTGAAGGAGGAGACCCAGCAGTAGAGGTTCAAGTTAGAAGGTTATCAGTCTATCATCCACTGTGAACATGAACCACAGAGCTGCAGGCCACTACCTCTGCCTTCAGGTTCTCTTTGTTTCACCAGTCCTTCTGGCATGACTAAGCAATAGCCCCAGAGCCTCTGTGCCTTCCTTCTCAAAGGCTGTCACCATGTGTCTGCACAGTGGCACTCTGTCCCAGCTGAGACCACCAAGTGCTGCCACTCAATGGAATACCTTCACCAGCCTGTGCTAGAACTGTGTCATTTGGGCTGCCACCTTCTTCACTGCATGCAGTTCCTGAAAGCAAAGCACAAAGATGCACAGTGACTGTGCTTGTGCAGCCTAGCTCCTCTTCAACAACTTCCCAGCCAGACAGCTTGGCTTTAATTTTTACTTAGCAACTGCCTCCCACCCAGAGAAACCACTTTCTCCTGTTCTCACAGAGTAGGATTAATGCTCTGAGCATACTTATTCTTTTTGGTAAAGTAAATGGTGTTGCTGCTGAAGAATATTTTTGTAAATCATGGAATGGGGCTCTAAGTTGCTGCACTCTCTGGCCATGATGTCACAGCCCAGTACAGTGAGGCACTGCTATAAATGACTTTTGTAAAAATAACCCAGGAAAACAAAATAAGAAACACCGTGGGTGGCCTGAGTCACAAGGGTTGCTATATACAACATGCATCAAAATGAAATATGGTCACTTTATTGTAAATAAAGTGCTTCTGCAATACCAAAATGAAGCAAAATCAAATCATTCAATGTAAAAGTTTGTGCCCAACCAACAATTTCACTGAATTAATGGAAAACAGATTTGTCATTTTTTTGACTGGTTCTAGCTGCAACTGTATAGTGTTGTTTTTTCCGTCTGAAGCTGAAAGAGAATTTTCAGTAGAGAAATTAAATCACCAGCACAGAAACTGCCTGGATTGCAGTTGGGCTCCAGCATTCTCTCACTGAAAAATATGACTTGTGTTTTTTACCAGAAGTGGTCATGTTTTCCTAATTTTTTTTTCAAATTTCCCAGAAACAAACTAGTTCTGCTTCCTAACATCATGACTGACCCCTGATTTAGCAATGACTAAGGAAGAGTTCCCGCTACTGACTCTGTGAATAAAGTCCTTCAATCCTGCATTGCGGTTGCATATAAGCCTCCAGCCCTAATTCATCTTCACATTATTACAGTCCTGAGAGCTGAAATAAACCTGTCAGAAGGCAGCTGGGCACTGCACAAGTTTGCTGCCAATGCTGCTATTACAAACCAACATAATCTACATCTAAGCTCATAAGCTTAAGAAATGTGTTTCTCTTTTAGGTCACTGATTGACAAGAGCTTTAAGAAATAAAGCTGTAAACATGATTTAGCTGTGATTTAACTAGAAATGCAGAGCATTTACCTCTGTATCTGATTCTTGGTGGTTATCCATCAACCTTTGAACAACTGTTTCAACTATCTGTGGGTGTACAACTGAGAAATTTTCTTGCTTTATCCTGTGTTTCCAGAGCTCTGCGGGGACAGAGGGAGAAAACAAAACAAACAAAAAAACCCCCAGAATAAAACCACACATCAGTGGGTATCACTGTCTCAAAAAATTGATCCTTCAGTAATCCCTGGGATTTGACACTGGGTATGCTTTATAGCTTAGTGTTTCTCAGCTTTCCTAAAATGTTTACAGCAAAAATAAATGTCATTGCAAACAGATTGCAAAGCCTGTGTTCAGCAGCAATATCAAATTCATTCCAGTATCAAAGCCAAAATGCAATTTCATTACAGACCAGTTCTGTCAATAATGACCTGGCCCAGAGTTGTATATTGGCGTTCTCTGTAAATATTGAGAAAATAATATGGCTATTGTTTGGAACATTTATGTACACTAATTATGGCTTCCTGCAACCACAAGCAGTGGCAGTAATGGACATTTTTCTTACCTTTTATTTCCTCTTTTTCTTTGTTTTACTGTTTGTGTCCATGAATACTCAAATTGCTCATATCCATGCCGTAATTGTACCAACATAACGTACCTAAAATACTAAAAATTCTGACATTTAAATTGCTCTGCTAGGCCTAAAATAATAGCACTCCAACACAGAGGAGTACAGAAGCAATTTCCTATCAGTCCAATTCAGCCTGACTGCAAACTCCAGTGGGGAGCTGGGAGCAAATACATTCACAAACAGAACAAGGCTTTTCTACCTTTGTGCATCAATGGTAGTTTTCCCACATAAGAATTGAGCTCCCATATTCCCCAGAGAGGGTATCTTAATTCTCCCTACCAGTGGGGAGAACTACTCATCCCACTCTTTCAGATGTTGCTAGAGTCATCTCCTGATTAACTTTCTTCTACATATCATGGATCATGTGGATTTTGCGGCTTTCCAGAAGGTTTTGAAGCTAGAATCAAATTTAATACTTAGCTCTTACTATATCTCTATGCTGTTTATAAAGCAACTTGCTAGCAAAAAGTAGCAGACTAAACCAAAGCAATTCTCTTGCCATTCTTCTCTATAATACATAATTTTCTGATAGAATATGGTTAATATTATTTGCGTGTGACTGTATACCTAGTGCTGTGCCACAAACACTCTGGACAGGGCAGGTTCCACTATTGCTTTGGGCTCTCCCAGGACTCACACCTGGCTCCATGTGACAGAGGTGACATTGCAGAGCCTTCAGGGTCACCCACATCTGCTAGACCTCTCCTCCTGACAGCCCCCATGGGCCCCATCTGAATTTCATTATCAAAAAGTCCTTTTCCATGCCTGTCTGTGGCTTTCATGGCTGGGCACAGGGTATCTGCACTAGAATCACGGAGACGTGGATATTTCACACATTCTCTCTCAAAATTACTGTGCTTTCATTTACTGACCTTGTACCTTGACTTTCCTTTGTCCTCCGCTGCTCCTGTCCCCAGTCCATGCAGAGTGTGGTTAACTCTCAGCTCACTGCATCAGCCCCACTCAACCTACAAGCGGGACGGGACCAACTCTTCTTTGCTGGCCCTGCCTTACCACATAGTTCAGTCTCTCCAAGCTTATAATAATTCAAAACTAAAACTGAGGGGAAGAAACAGAGGGGTCAAATACATAAAACAGGGAAATTTGGTCACTGGTAAGAACATGTCCACTGTGGATCAAAGAGACCAAGAAGCTCTGTCCAGCTCCTATTCCTGCTGTTCTTGGTATCTGATCATGGCTTTACCATGGCATGAGTGCCAAGGCAGACAATCATTGTGCTCTTGGAAATGGAGGAGGCATTAGCATGGCATATCTCTCGTTGCAGTTTATTGCTTTAATCGTGCAGCATTTTAAACATTTGGTGGCATGACACAAAGGTCAGCACAGAGCACAGAGAGGGAGTCAGAGAGCCCTTATCTGTGAAAGGAGATGGGTGGGGATTTGGAGGAGGGCAAAAGGAGGATTTTTGGATCCAGTATATTTAGTGGATTGCCTGCTGTGAAAGAGCGTAGTACTGCCCCAATATTGCTCCCCCCACACCTTGCCCTGTGGAACTAGTCAGGTACTGGGCACCTCAGCCTTAGAAAAGGCTCCACTTAGGATTGGGGTTTAGAAATCCACAAAGCCTAGAGCTCCAGGGAGACTGGAACTACAGAAGGCACCAAGGGTAGCACGGCACTGCCCCAACATTGCTCTCTCCTGTCTTGGTTTAAAAGACAGTTGTCTTCCAAGGAAGGCGTGAACCTTCCTGAAGTGGAAAATATGACCCCCTTCCCTCAAAATTATTATAGTTGTGAACTTAAGGGGCTTTCAGGTAAAGATATAGGAAAGGCATTAACAGTTCCTTACTACTATATATATGCATAACCAGGCAAACAGACGACAACAACGGCACTAACAACAAACAGAACCCAGTGAGAGCCTTCTCTCGTCTGCAGGCACTTTCCCTTGGGTGCAGTTACAGTCACAGCCAGCAGGGGTGCTGGTGGCTCCTGGCTGGGCAGGGCAGCTGCGGTGATTCCCCCATGGCTGCAGGGGGCGCTGTGGCGCGAGCTCAGCTGCCTCACACCATGCGGTAATGGCGACTCAGTCGATAGGGGAGAAAGAGAGCGTGGCTCCCTTTGCAAACTCCTGGGGAGCAGCTGGTCTGAGCGCCACACCAAGTGGTTCAATAGACTGTGGCAAAAACCCCGAAGCAGCAGCAGAGAACAGCGGGGCTGGGTGGGGATTGTTCCTTTGCACAGCTTACTGGCGATGGCTGGTCCCGGGATTGGGCCGCCGTGCAGAGGGAACGACCTGGTGGGTGTGGGGGTGCTCCCGGCTCCTGGGGCCTGGCATAGCACGCACAAGCTCCAGGCTCCCATGCAGCAGAGCAGCAGGGAAGCAAGCCAGCAAGCCCTAGTCACAGTGCCGAAGGGAAAAAACCACCAAGAGTGAAAAAGAAGAAGGCAAAAACCACGGGGCAACAGGATCTCCAGTCAGATGCACCGTGCTGTGTGGCAGCTGGGTTGATCACCCCCATGGGAAGGAAAAGCAGCCCCTGGCTCTGAAGCCCTGCAGGATCCCGGGCTGCCCTCACCCATCATGATATTCCCAGAGCTGGGGGAGGGGAGGCAGTGACCATTTCAGACACGAAACCAAAACCAAAACTGGTTATGGGATACAAGCCGTCCCCAGGACACCTCCACACATTGCTCCTTGGCACCAGCCATGTGCTGGCCACCTCATCCTCAGCAAAAGCCTGTTTTTACCACTCTGTTTAGTGTTAGGGTTACTCTTAGGGTTGAAAAAGCCACAAAGTCTAGAGCTCTAGGGACACTTTGTCTGCCACAAAGGACAAAGCTTTGGTCCTCTTGATTTTTAGGTGGAAATGAAAGTAGATAGAAGTGAAGGGTCCTTAGGTTAAATGTCACGTGTGAGTAAACCAAAACCTAGCCACCCAAATATTTCCTATTTTCCAAATTTTTTCCAGCCCACCAGTTTGTATAGTATTGTCCCTGTCCCTGTGCACACTGAAATTTTAGGCTAGGCCCTTTTTGACCTCTTGACTTATTTCTGCAGGAATATGTAAGATAGGGAACAGGAGGGATGAGATACCTGGTGAGCCCTGGAATTATGGGAGCTGGGGGAAAGGACTGTGGGGGAAAGGCTGTCTGGTGTGTCTGTCTGAGTAAATGTCAACACTGTGAAGAAAGCAGTTGTAAGAGACACTGGGGAAGCAGTTTCTTAACCAGAAGCTGTGACAGTAGATGGAACGGTAACAGCTGGGAGTGATACCCAGAGCCTCAAAAAAACCCGGTGGCTGAACTTGCTCTGAGATCCCTAGTGCCATCCCAGCAAAGTCTTATTTGGTCTCTGGGAGCAGCTGTGGCCCAAGAAGCAAAAATATTTGCTACTTTGGTGGGTTTACTTAGGGACAGTAATCTGAAAGGTTTTATTTGTGCCTTTGTCTTGCCTGCAGGCTGCTCTGAGAGTTCCCCACCTAAGCCTAGAAATGGTTGATGCATTTTACCACGTGGTTTCATATATCCTGGCTTTTGCTCAATTAGGAAATTCCCCAAACTGCTTTTGTGTCTTAAATCCAGAGCCTCTGACTCCAGACTGGGGAGTGGCCAAGAGGATTGGTAAGTGATCAATACTGAGTGCTTAGGGCAGAAGGTTCCAGATGCAAAAGAGTGTAAAATGCCGATGGTGAGAAAGGGAAAAAAAGGAGGAGATTGATGTCAAGTGAAGAATAAAATCAAGATGAAGTTTCATCCTTTTTCTTTTCTTTTTCCTTCTGCATTTTTCTTATGGAAGGCTGTTGTGTTTCCAGAGCATGTCCACAGCATCACAGATCTGTCATGATCTCACAGAAAAGCAATGCACCCACCAGGCTTGGGAGGTCTGCTCCTTCAGGGAACAGAAAACATGGTCCAAAAATTGTTCTTCTAGCTTTAGCAAGTGTCTGTTAAACCATCTGGTCAGCCTATGATGACTTTCTCTTTACCAGAAGATTTGAAATGGCAAGCTGGAGTTACTCTGGTAAATCTGTCATTTCCTTTCCAAAGGGGGAAACAGCTGAGGTGCATGTCATCCTGCATTGAGACAGATAGCACTGGTTTCCCTAAGAGCTTTGGCTTCTTGTTCAAGTCAAACAGCTGCAGGACTGGGATTTGCCTGCCTTTCCTTTAGCAGTTAGCAGGGAGGTGGTGTGTAACTACTGGCATCTCACCACTGGTTTGGTACCTCTGCTGTCACTGGACACCTTTTCAGGACACTCTTACAAAGACAGCTAAAATGTGTTCATTGTGAGTGGGATGAAAGCTCCTTTGGAGGTGCCTGAGATTGCAGGAGCCAAATTAAACTTAATATATGAAAACTAGGCAACCAAGGTCACGTGAGATAATCCTGTCCCAAGTACTGAAGTGCTCTTTTGGCATTTTGCTTTTCAGTCCCTGGAGTATTCTCACAGTATAATGAGCTGGAATTTCAAAACATGGCATGTTATGCATACCATCTCCACGGTGGGTGTGAGTGCTGCATGTCTGGACTGTCTTCCTCTCACCAGGAAATGCCCCTTTTTGTATATCTGTACATTTAGTGCTGCTCAAATACAACTCAGCACAGATTTCCCAGCATAGATTTCCTTTTGTCCTGGCATCTGTTAAAAAATGAAAAATTTATTACAACTATTAGATAAAAGCAACAAGTTCTTCAATAATTGGTTAAAATATATAAAAGACCATCTTGGTCTTTTAATATCTCCAGATTTTATCCTTTTTGTATTTTTCTTTTTGTGTGAGTAAGATTTTTATTATCAGTTCTGAATTTATCCTCTTGAATTTTCATTTTGGAAGGAAGAAAGGAGTCAGTGAATCATAAATACTTGTTACAGCTTTTATTTTACTACTATGCTCATGAATGTTTGATTTTTGAAGTGGGTTTGTTTTCTTTGACCAAAAACGCTTCCTGTTCTGTGGTGTGTGCTCATTGTGCAATCAAGTGCATATCAGTAACTTCATTTGTGTATGACCGAGAAAGCTGATGTAAATTAGCACGCATAATGAGCTTTGAAACAATCAAAAAGGCTGAGCTCCATGATCAGTGAGAAACCACATAACCAGATGCAGGAGGAATATTATGTGTAATGTATTTCAATTTCAGACACATCTGATGTGTGCCTAGCTACTACACTTTTAAAACAGAAAATAGGGTCAGTGATAGAATCCTCAGTGCTCTGCTGTCTCTGTAGCACATTTTGTACAGAGTTTTACTCCATTGCTCATGATCAAGAGATCTTTTTGGTTTCTGCTGCTGAGGAATAATTTCCCTCTCCTCCAAATCAGACCATTTAACTTCCCTGAATGATGACAGGCCCTTCAGTCTGACAGAGAACACTGGGTTTCTATAACAGGTAGTTCTGAGTAAAATCACTTTCTGCCAGGGCTGTCTTGGGAGGCCATCAGGCCCCGTGCATACACTTCCTACAAGGACCGAGTAAGAGCAGGTCCTCTTGTAAGGGTAATGACTTGCAGAGACCCATTGCTTTGAGAAGTTTTTCCCAAGCTTGGGGGGAATAAAAAACCTCAGAGCTTCAGTAGGAAAATATTTGCTACCTTACAGGATTGAGCTACTATAGTATTTAATTTAAAAACTGTTGGAAATGTTGTCCCTCTCATCCCTAATAAAGTAGTATCTAGTTTAGGTCTTTGGAGTAAGTAAAGTGCCATCTCCAGACATGATTCTGCTTGTGTCTGACAAACCTAATCTTAATACGATAATCAGTAGGATTTACCATCATCCTTGCTGGGATTTTATAATGCTTAACTTTTTAATGGGAAAGGCTAATGAAAAAACCACTCTCGAGTTTCTTGCAACTTTTCATTACTATGCCTTTTCCTCCCTGACTTTACTACATCCTCATAATTCTCCACCTGCCACAATCTCTATTCTTAAAGCCCGGTTTTGTAATGTTGAGGGGGTTGTAAACACATTCTTCTTCTGCATCACAATGGAGGATGAAAAATTGATGAAGTCCTGAAGTACAAAACCTCTGGAGGGAAAATGAATTTACAAAACTGACATTCTTATGTGTAGTTTCTGACATCTTACCTGATAAACTTACTCTACTTGAGATTGCCGGGACTGAACTTCAAGACATACAGAAAATTATTACAGCTTCCAGAATCCACTGGATCTCAGCAGAGTATCCCAGCTGTTAGCCATTCACAGAGAAGTGGTCTTTCTACAATTTGATGCAGCAATCAGGCATCAGTTATGGTAGGAATTACAACTTGGTGGGGATGGGACTGCCACCATTTTTGATAGAGGCGCTTTTTTCAGTTGTTCACGAAGAAAGAAAAAAGTAGGAAAAATGAATTTAAATTTTGTCCATGGTGTCTGTTCCAAGATCATTATATGTGCCTTGTAAGTGTAGACATTTTCCTTTCGCTTAAAAGTGTTAATTTTATTTAACTAAAAGTGCTGAAGATCCTTACATGCCTCACTGAGGGGTCTCAATACATCATGTCTGAGTACAGCTGTCCTATTACCTGAGCATTACATCACCTTTATGTTCTGATTCATAGTTTACTATGTCAGGGAGGTTGGTGGCTGCTACAGAGGTTGATTTATGAGTTAATCTCTTTGTTCTTCTGTGGGATCCGTGTCCAGTTTTATATTCTACTCTATCAAAGTATGCTTAGTAAGCAGGTAGGGAACTTCCCTCTTATACCAACTTCAAAATAAGAGACTACATATAAAGGAGAATACTTGCTCAAAAAAAATCAGAAGGCTTAGCTGGGGCAATTCAATCCTTGAGATGGCATAGAGCCCCTTTGGGAACATAGTGGGAGCATTCAAGAAATGCATATCACATGTGAAGAAAGCCTTAAGAAAGGGTGAGAGGATGCTTGCATTGCTAAACAGCAATATTACAGATTATTAAAGCAAGAAGACATCCTTCAAAAAGCTGAACTTTCTTTCAAATGGAGGAAAAGGAGTTCAGTGTGTTGGTAGAATGATGCACTTGTGGGAAAGAAACAAACGCAAATGTATAAAATTACAGCCTCTGACTTGACTATTAAATGTTAATGCATTGACCATACCATAATGAAATCTCTGAATTACAACAGATAATTATGTCAAAATTTCAGCTCAGTGGTGATAAAAAGAAAAGCAAATTGATTCCCTTTAGGTAAAAAAAAAAAAAGAACACCACTTCACCACTGGATAAATCTGCGTTGATGAGCCTACACAGTTTTGGTCCCCAGCTGAGAAGGAGAGAGAACTCAGAAAGGTTCCCACAGGACCCACATGGATGGTGAAAAGTTGCTGGGTGGAACAAGAGGTACAACTGGGAGCCCTGTAAAATTGTCAGTCAAGGGCAGGGGATAAACAAGGAGTGTTTTCTCACAGTCTTTTCCAGTGTATGGTACAGAGATGAACAGCAGGTAATAAGCTCTCAGCAACAACCGCAACAACAGCTACAGCAACAGCAGCAGCAGCAGCAACAACAACAACAGCAACAACAACAACAACAACAACAACAACAACAACAACAACAACAAGAAGGTGTTTCTTGCATATAGCCTGTAATTAGGCTGTGGGATTTCTTGCTGCATTGTGCAGTGAGTGGTAAAACTTCATAGGACTCAGAGGGAGCCTGCATCGGCTTGTGGAAGGTAAATCTACCAAGGGTTATTAAACATTTAGCAATCACCTCTGGCTGAGGAAATGCTTGAGGAGGCCGTGAGAACATCAGTAGGAAATACCGTCATATGCTTGTTCTGGAGATTTTTGTAATCTTCTCATGAATCTGCTTTTGATCACTGTGGGAGGCAGGACTCTGGGCTGATGGACCTTTGCTCTAACCCAGTATGACCACACTTGTGCTATCCAGTGGAGTTGTATGTAATTGTAGACTGAGGATTTTTCTGGAGATTTGCAAGGAGAAAAAACTACCTGGTGCTTTTATTTCTTTTTTTCCCTGGTTAAAATACTATAAAGGCAATATGTGAGGGAAAGGTTTTCCTCAAATAAGAAATCATGTGTTAATAGGAAGTACAAGAAAATGCAAATATCAGATGCTTCATCTTTCTTGTTCCTTATTGCGAGAGCAATCAGTTTCCATTTTCTTCACACCAGGGCTTACTGTGACACTAAATCGCATTTAAGCTCATTTGAACTTCTCTGACAAGTTCAAAACTAAAAGCTGTTATTTTCCCCTGTAATTTTCTTGCTAGTCCTGCAACTGATACAAATTCCATGTCACTATTAAAAGCACTTGTGTGTGTTTGACAAAAACAAAGAACAAGATCTTTCCCTTACAGTTGCCTTTCAAATGAGAACGTGCCGCTACAGAAGAAGTTGCAGTTTATATTGCTTTTTATATTGCAAAAACTGGTCGAACAGGTACTCTTTTTTTAAAAAAAGCATGAGAATGAAATACAGGATTGAGAGTGACGAAGAAGCTGCAATGAAATGACGAAGTCATATCTAAGCTTGGTTGAGTAATATATTTACAAGATGCATAGAATGAAGTAAAAGCTTTATGTGTGGCATTGCACAGCACAATGAAATCCATGCATGAGGAGTCAGCTGTGTCCTGGAAGTGCTTGTACAACTGTACTGGAAGAGCACTTAGATGGTTAACCTGGGTGCTGATGTCCCCTGCGTTCCTGTGTGAGTCCAGGTCTCATGAAAATCAGCGGGGAGTGCTCCTGCTAAACCTGGCTCTGGACTCCAACTGCAAGAATCCTGTGATTTAGTTTCCAAAGTTTCACAAGCACTTTTGAAAACTTTGGAAAGCTTTAGTGGCTCTCCAACATTGTATAGGAAATTATCTTAATATCAGGAATAGGAAGTAGTAGAGGTTCTGGATTATTATCCAGTCTGTTAGCTACAGGAACATTCCTGTCCATGAGCATTCCTCTCAGACATATGTCTTGCTGTAAGTGTCCCAATCAGAGGCACTTTCACATATTCATCTGGATCACTAATATTTGTGTCTATTTGTTTTAATCAAGTCTGCCACTATCCCTCTTAGTTGCCACCATGTTGGCTTACAAAGAAGCGCAGTTAATTTTATTATAGACCATTTGGGAAATTTTGAATTCATTTTACTTTTTTTTTTAATACAAACATTCTGATTCCTTTACTGAGAGACATTTTAGTCCTCAGGGTATGTTTCCTACCAGAGGGTTACAGACAGGACATACCACGCGCTGCCTCTCTTGAGTAACTGTGATTCAGAGCATATTTGCTTCACAGCTACGACTCCCACAGCTCCTGGATCCTCAAAGCTGAGAGGTGAGTAAAGCCTATCCTCAGAGGCACTTTTCCTTCCTCCATTTGCCTTGAGGTCCTCAGAGAACAGTGTCCTCTGTGCTCCTTACTCCTTCCCTACCATGGGGCAAAGAACCTAACCACTAACAGCTAATTAAAAAATTCCCATGATCACAGCTTGTTAACTTGATTCTCCATCAGAGGTTCTAGAAAGTGCTCTCTACTGAAGTGTATAGACAGAATAATAAAAATCAGAGACAGAATGTAATCACACTAATGTGTGATTCACCAAAATGGAATTATTCTGCATGACAGATGTTGGCTTTTCTACTAACTTTCAGTTTTGGTTAATAAGCCTTCTGAGCTCTCTGATCAACATTTCTGTCATGGTTATGTGCAAGATATTTAGGTGGAGTGGTTTTCTCAGATACAGCATCACATGGAGTTACATAATGTCAAATTACATACCTATGTGCTTGAGAGGCACCTTGAATGACACTGGCAAAAAAAGCTGGTGTCTTGTTAGTGAAAATAAAGATGAGTCTTGCTGACAATACTAACATGTTCCAAATTAATAGGCTGCTTTAAATAATCATTCTCACTTCATGTTGCTTCATTTCAACGCCATTCCTCTAATGATCCAATATTCGATGCTATGATTTCACCTCTAATAATGTCTTTCCTGAACAATTATTTATAGGAATAAAATTTTATGCCTTGATTTAGGTGACAATGACACATAGCACCTACTTAGAATAACTGAGAAACAGGATTTATACTGGCATGTGAATTCTGTGTGTCTTTGATGAATAAGACGTCCTGATGCCTCTGAGGTAGGACCAACAATAAATGACTGACAGTAGCTAGGTAAAGACATGGGAGCTCTTCCGTGGAAGCAGTAGTAGTCCAGCATCTTGGTAGGAAATGTATCCTTGAATTAATTTTTTTGGGTTTTTTTCCAAGGATTGATAACAGATGCTTCTCTCTTTTCTCATACATGCCCTACTTTCAAAGTCAGAACAGAGTGTACCACATATCAAACATCAGTGTGGCCTCTGAGTTGCCTTTTCCTCATCATATTGGATAGGAGACTCTCATACCTAATTGAATGTTGTTCTTATTTATGAATAGTCATCTCTATTTTTGTAGGCACACATACATTTTCCTTGGAGGATATTCCTAATGGATGGAGGATTTTTTCCCAGTCACTATTAACAATGCAATTAATTTAAATTACAACATACAAGTAAAGTGAGACAGTAACCTTGTACTTATGTCCAAAGACATAAAGACAAGTTGATTCTATGACACAGGAGGAAAGTAAATTAGAACTATCCTTTTTCCTGTTTTTGTTTTTTAAAGAAGAGTAGTGAAAAAATTTCTCCCCTTTTTCTGTCCAAAAGGCCTTTTAACCATTTGCATTACATCTGATCTTTCTTCAGGTAGAACAGAGCATTTTTATTGATAATGAACCTATACCTACCATTTTCCTAGTGTGCTAGAGCTAGACAATTTTCATGCATGGGCATATGTGTTTTAGAGCCATGGTGCTAAAAACTTGAAACCCATTTGTATTTGTAACACAAAACCCCCTGTGTTGACAGTTATGAGATTTGCTGTTACTGGTGAAGCTCTGACAGGAGACCTTCAGAGACCTTCCCCTCCTCCCCAGCTGTGCCTGTGCAGCCTGAGGACAGCAGCCTGAAGAGTTGCTCATGCAGAGCTGGTGGTGATGCAGTTTCTCCTGGGGGATGTCCTGCAGAACAGCCACAGCCATGCTGTGGAGGAGCACACTGACTGTCAGGCCTTGTTAGCTCAGAGCAAGCTGGTGTCTCTGACAGTTCAGTTTGTTTGGGGCTGTACAGCTTCTGTGTAGGACTCCTCTTAATATTTGCAACCAAATCTCTGTGAACACAAGTGACCTAGATCTGAGGTGTGCCCTCACCTATTCCTGGCCAGCTGGTAAGAAGCAGAGAACATAAATCCTCCTAAATCCTGAGTGGTCTCAAGAGAAGCCCTAGTGGCAGGTGCCCTTTGAGGACGTGTTGGTATCTCCAGACTTCTGGAGAAAGCAGAGACCCCACACCCCACCAAAGGACCAACTCTTTCTTATCAGGAGTACCCAGTGCAAAGGAAAAAGGAACAGGTCTAAAGGAACTGTCTGAAACCAAGCAAAGGAGAGGAAAGGCACTTCCAGCCTATACTTCCCCAAGTACTTCCATTCTGTATGTGTTTGTGAGGCATGGCTCCTAGGGGCACCTAAGTCTACCAGAAACTACATAAAGATTTGGTTCAAGGAATGGGGAGAGATTCAAACTGTTTGTGATGGAAAACAAATGCACGATGATGAATTTTTAAAGTAAAATGAGTGGAAAGGCAGATTTCTGTAACAGCACTTTTCACACTGACCAAGCAGAGATGTTGTTGAAGTGATCCACTTGAGGAAAACAGCAATAAAACAAAGGATTTAAATTCTGTGCAATTTTATCCCCATCTCTGCTGTGTGTGAGTACCCACTGCAGTCAAAAAATAGGCCCTTTTTCCCTATGCTGTGCTCTGAACTATCCTGGTGTAAGGCTACGATTGCGCGATTGCACAATAGCCTGTCGCATATCTTGTCTCATTGTGCATCTCATGAGATGATATTAAGCAAAGAAAACATTTCCCTGTGACCTCCAGTAGAATTTGGCAGAAATGCTTGACTCAAGTACTAACGGCCTGCAGGATGGTAAAAAGGCAAGCAAGCATTTGCTGAGGGTTCATGATCTGGTCATATCACTTAACTTGCTGAGATCTTTTCTGATACTGCAGAAGCAACATTAAAGGTAGAATGGAGCCAGCTGAAGCTGAGGACTGAGATTATCAATACAGTTCTCTACAAAGAATTTTGTGAGCCATACTGATGCAAGAATATTCCAGAGTGACTGAAAAGGTGAAAAATAAGAAAGTCTCTGCCTTCCCCATGCATTTTCCTCCTGTCCTCTTCTTTTACTTTCATTTTTTTTTAGTTTCTGCTTTTCTTTTTTTACTTACAATTAGCTAAGTACCTTTGTTTTTCTCTAAAGGCTCAAGGATTACCTTCTGTTTCTGTGTTTCAATGCAGTTGTTTTCTCCCCTTTCAATATCCGTTCAGCCTGTTTGCTGAAGGTATGTTCCAAGTGCATTCTTCTCAGTCACGTGACCCACTCCTGTATTTCAGATTCCATAAACAATGGTAAATACAGTACTTAAATAAATGGAAATTTGGGAAGCCTGTTAGATGAATTGTTGCAGAATTCTTCTTAAACCTCCAGCTTGGCTCAACTTTGAGCAGTCAAGAATAGAAAATTGGAAGATTGCCATCAGAGAGGTCCTTTTGAAAGCAGAAAAATGAAACATTGCCTTTTAAAAACCTTGTCCCCAGAAACCACGAGAAAGGAAGTGAAAGAGCAAGATGACACGGTGAGGGTACAATCTGTGCACGTAGGCACTGGAAAACACTGCTGTCATGCAATGGGTCAGGGAAAAAGCAATGCTCAGTGGATATGTCCTTATAAGGCCAAGGCATTTTAAATTCACAAACTTGAATCCGTCACAGAAAATTTGTGTGTTTGCATAAAGCGCTGGTATCAGATTTGCTCCATTCTGGTCTCCAGGTATCTGTATTCCAGGGCTATCTCCCATGCATTACTACCAGAGCAGAAGATGCCCATTCCAATCCTGGGGGCCCACAGTCTTTGCCTCTAACTAATTTATGACCTCTGTTGAGGGACCAGCTCCAGGACAGAGCAGGACTGGGTTGCAGGAGGGCTGGAAGTCAGGGATGCAATTTTTCTGAGTGGAATGAACAATAGCTTGTGCATCATCCTGAAACTGGACTTTTGTGGGAGAGCCCTGGCCTCCACATGTCTCAGTCCTACACACAAGTTTTCTTGCGGTGATTCCTGAGGTTCAGCGTAACTGTTACTGCCTCCTGAGAGAACTGTGGCCCTGCCTGATCTTGTGCTGGCCATTGAGCATGATGAGTATCTGTAGAAGCAACTTCTGCTTTTAAAATTCCAGTATCCCTGGAGCTCCAAGCTTTGTGGTTTTCTTAAAGCATAAATCAAACCCTAAGACTAAACCGAAGCGTAACACTAACCCTAAGCGGAGCAGTAAAAGGAGCATGAGCTGAGGCTGAGGTGGTCAGCACATGGCTGGTGCCAAGGAGAAAGGTGTGGAGGGAGCAATTTTGAGGCAGTGCTGTGCTACCCTTGGCAAGCCTTTTGTAGTTGCAGCATCCCTGGAGATCTAGGCTTTGTGGGTTTCTTAACCCTAACCCTAAGCAGAACCTTAACCCTAAGCAGAACTCTATCCCTAAGCAGAGCATTAAGAGCAGCCTTTTGCTGAGGCTGAGGTGGAGATTACTTGGCATGTGCCAAGGAGCAAGATGTAGAGGGAGCAATGTTGGTCCAGTGCCATGCTGCCCTTGTCATGCTTTTTGTCGTTGCAGCATCTGTTATGGTGCTCTGAGCTTTGTGGTTTTTATAAACCTAACCCTTAGCATAACCCTAACCCTAAGAGGAGCAGTAAAACTAGCCTTTTTTTGGGCTGAAATGGCCATCACCTGGCTGGTGCCAAGGAGAAAGGTGTGGAAGGAGCAGTGTTAGAGCAATGCCACACTTCCTTTGGCGTGCCTTTCGTAGCTGCATCAAAACCCTTCATCTGTGGCACACACTGACTGCATTTGGATTGTCACTATGATTGTTTTTTCCCTGTGTCCAATTGCTAGACATATTGTAATGCATGTGAGAAGCTGTGGATGGCTTAGTGCCTAGAACAAATTCTCTTTTAGTATTATCAAATACTGACCTTCTCTTGAAGCATTTTGTGCGTGACCAGCACTTTGTTAGTATGAGTCATGATCCACAAGTTAAGGAATGTGGGCCCATACTTAGCCAGCGGAGTAGGTTTGAGTTTAGAAGGAGTTATTGCAAGGAGTAAGAAGTGTATAGTATTTTGAGGCTGTTTTGTGCCTGTAATTTCCCAGAAATCTTCTTTTTTTTTTTAGTTAAACTGTTACTTGAACAAAAGATTTGTCTTTCAGATTTGGAGTATGTGTATTTTAGACAGAGCATGAATTAGCTATGATGTGTAGAATACAAGATAAAGGTTTGACCTTCAAAACCTGCTGAGTTTGAGACACATTTGGAAGAAACTTTCTTAAAGCATCTAATTTATAGAGCAAGTATGTGAGCTGCTACACCGAGGGCATTCAGGGTCTCTTCCTCCAGGAACATGCTTTTGCTGGCTAGGACAGGAGACAAGCAGGGCAATGCAGCTGACACACATTAAAAATCTGCATCATTATCTTAAAATATGATGTGCAATTACTAGTAGGCAGCCCGCTTTTTTGCCAGAAGACATGAAAAAAACAACATTCATTACATGAATAATGCATTTTCCAGTTTTTATATACTATATGTCAGTTCTTGTCTTCATATACACGAAGATGAAGTACAATAAGCAGTTAGTACATTCTGAAATAAGAGACATCAGTTAATCTTGGAGATTAAGTTCAGGTCTTTTTGAAGTTAGTTTTACAGGATTTTAATGTTTTCCTTTTTCTTTTACGCTGAAAAAAGAACAAAGTAAAATTGAATACAAAAAATTAGACCTTTGATTTGGGTGGAAAGGAGTAATGAAATGTTAAGTACTCTGTGTTGTAAGCACAGAAAGTATACTTGGGCAGGGTTTGTTTAACCAGCTGTGACCTACTAACTTTTGCACAAGAATGATAAGCACAAACTGTACCTGAGGAAACCAGATCCTTTCCAGGGTGAGACTGGTATTCACACTCCCCATTTCCTCTGCTTTACATCACAACCCATAAACGATACCAGCAGGGTGAGAGCAAGCAGGGCGAGCAGGGTTTCCTCCCAGGGCGGAAGCACATACGCTGTCCAGATGTGCATCATCTTCACTGATTTTGGTGGTCAAGGAGTGTGAGCTGCCTGTCACAGATGCTGTTCTTCTCCACCTCACTGCAGGACATTAAGGGTGACTTCTCTGTAGCCGTGTTTGCAGAGGAGTCCCAACACTTGGTCACTCTTCTATGATGTGACACCTGCCTTCTTCGGAGAGGAAAGAACATCCCACAGCATCTTGATCAGCCCAAAAACAGATGAAAGATTTGCCGTGCCATTTCCCAAGAAAACAGCTAAAACACAGTTTAATCTCAAATATAATTGATTTTCTACATTATGTGAAAAAAAACCCCAAACCCTAGCCCCTTCCTCCTCCCCCCCAAAACATGGTTTGTCACGCTCACAGGGTGTCTAATACTTCTAAAACATGTGTGGCTAAGAGCCTTGACCTAGTTTCATATGCCAAATCTGGGAACAAAGAAAAAGCCAGGGGAGGGCAAGAACAGGATGGCACCACTGCAGAAAACACACAGTCCTACAGTGTCCTCTTTCATCCTCCTTCCAACATCTACTTTTAAGACAGCAGTTGCTGCAGGACTCCTTTATTGTCTTTTGTAAGGTAACATTTCTGCTGCATTTCTGGTGCACCCAGTGCTTCTGTCTTTTTTTCAGACACTGCTAGGGGCTAGGTAAACCAATAAGGGTGGATGCAGACTACTATCCACAGCCTTCCCTTCATCCTGCTGCAGCTCAACTCTGTGTAACATGAAGACAGCAAAATCAGGAAAGTAAGAGGATTCACATGACCGAACACAGATTTTGACAATGTCAGCACCTCCCCTGAGTCCCTGAGGAGAGAAAGAGAGATTTCCAGGACACAAAACACCTCATCCAAACCTGTGGGTCTGAAACAAGTTATTCCTTTGAAGCACCTCTTGATGATCAGGGGAATCTTCTCAGATACAGGTGACTACAGTGAGATGGGCTATTCTCAAATGGTTCCCATTATCATTAACTAATTTTAGTCTTATGGAAATATATATATATATACACACACATTTCCAGAAATATTTAAATTATAACTATCTTCTGCTTCTCCCCTCGAGTCAGTAGTTCGTTCGTTCCTTCCTTCCTTCCTTCCTCCTAGCTGCAGCTCCTTATCAGAGGGAAGAAGGGAGAGAGAGACAAGAAAGGCAGGGCCTGCTCATCCCAGAAGCACCTGGCAACCACAAACACACATAGCAAGAACAATTCAGAAGATAAGAAAGCAATTGAATTAACTCCTGCTATAGCCCTCCAAATGCAGGCAAGCTGGGAGCTAAATTTCTGCTTTCATTATAACTAATTGCCAGTTGCTGTCTACAAGGTGCTTCTTGGCTTCAGATAAACAAAACCAGAAAATGAAACATTAACTGGTAGTAACTGATAAAGCAGGAAAAAAAAAAAGACCAGAGGAGTGGAAAGGGCAGGAACAATTCTTAATTAAAGCCTTTTCTCCAGCTGCTTTCAGCTGCCTTTCTGGCACAAACGCCAGCTTCTGTGGCAGCCTGTGCAGGGCAGGTTGACACAGATGTGATGGGCATGCTGCAGTGATCCTTATGCTCCAGTGGTCCCTGAAACCCATGCTGAAGCCATCCTCAGCAGCCATACTGCACCTGCCCTCACATTTACTGCTCTCTGAGCACCTTCACATCACCCTCCAGTAGGTGAGGTTTTGCTCTCGGCTTCCTTTGTATCTGAAGCACAGAAAAGCAGCATATCAAGTGATAGGAAAGTGGGTGTGGCTGGGTTACGAGCTGATGGAGACACACAGGCAAGTGTCAAAGTACAGGAGGAGAAGAGGCAACTTAAGAAAATTCAGTGCTATTAAAGAAATAAAGGGGCATTCTTATGCATACACACATTTTCTAGGATGTGTCAGTGTCTTGGATGTTTCATTTCAAAGTGTAAAAGGACAATGCCTGACTGCTTATAAGTTAATACATTAACATCCTTGAAGAAGTGTAACAGTATAACTCTACAAACTATTACAGGATACTGAAATATTTTCTTGCTCTTGACAAGTTGCAGGTTCAAGAGGCACAAATCAGTATCTGATCAGAGTGCACAGCATTAGGACTCAGATCTCTCTGTTGATCATCCCAGCAGAGTCAATGGTCTGGAATGCCTTCTCTGCCACAAGATGGATGCTCCTGAAATGCATCATGGCTTAATTCTTTACTTGACATCATTGTGACTACAAGAGTAGAAGGAAGTGCATGGCATGAACTGCAGGTGTATAGGTTCTGCAGCTGAACTCAGCTCCTTGGTGCAGATAAATCAGGTTTGATTTAGTCCTTGCTGATAAACTAGGATGGCAACCAAGAGTTACTATGACAAGCCACCACTCTTGGTTCCTAACTCCCAAATGAGTCCAGGGCAGAAGGACACAGGGACTCTTGAACCCACAGACTGAAAAGGTCTGGGGTGGGGACAGAATGAGCTTGAAACTTAATTCTAATAAAATAATCTGCTCTAGGATTACTATTATGTCTTCTCTTACTGTGTCCAGAGAAAACTCCTTCTAAATCTAAGAGTAAATGTGCTGTGAATGGCCTGTGTACAACATTTTATGATAATACATAAAATACTATAAAGCTTAAAAGCTTCTCAGGGCAGTCTGAGACAAGAATACAAAATAAAGCAACTTTGACAACATCCAGCAAAACTAGGCAGATAAAGGAAGGAAAACAGCCCATACAATAAGCCTGTGATGGGGTTACTTTCCAGCAACTACCAGTCAGATAAGAGCTACCCCAAACTGGTGTAGCTCCACGTGCCTGCAACTGGTATGCGGTTAAACAGGAGGGGAGGGCTGACGAGCACCCTCTCAACTTTTATAGCTCGCTGGGCTTGTAACTACAGCTTCCAGCTTTTGTCATCCTCACAAGCTTCTGCCTGAACCTTAACATGTGTTTTCCTGTGTTTCCCTCTGAGCCTCTCTTTTGCTGGGGAACAAGATGACCAAAAGTGAAACCAGTGTTCTGGGGGACTACTTCTAAACCCGTCTGTCTGCTGGTGCTTACAGAGTCACACACGGAGTCAGCAGAAGGACACGCCTTGCTAGACACAAGTTTTGAGGAAGGAGATCCTTGTGACAGGGTCAAAAAATTGTGCCTTCTGAAAGGAGCAGTTGATACAGGGTCAAGGTGTTGTGTGCTCTTTCTCTCCTTTCCTGACTTCCAACAAGTCACATGTCTGCAGTTTATTAACAGGTTTCATTTAAATCTTAAATAAATAAAATTTAAAGGCCAAACAACCCTCACTATCTAAGCTCAATCGTTAAAGAAGTTGATTTACATCCTGAAAATGAGATTATCTATTTGTTTTTCCCTTACACGTAGTGCAGGGATTAGAAGCAAGAACATTTTCAAAGTTTTCTTTCTCTGTATGCTGGCTTTTGCAGGAGACTCTGTACACATTCTCCATCCACCAAAAATTGCCTGAAGACTGGCAGAACACACAGCTCAAGGCACTTTCAGACTATCATTCCCCTTACAGACATGTATTGACCTTTACTTAGCTATATGCAGATTGAGGACTCTGGCCCCCAGAAACACTCTTACAAACATAATGCAAGCCTGGCATTAGCTGCAGAGTTTTTTGTAAATTCTTGCTCCTCTTTTTTTGCCTTGAGATAGTCTAGTTAGGAAGTACTTGTCTCTGATGACAGGGACGGCGTCTAAGAGGCTTCTTAGGCTATAGTAATGCCCAATGAGCTAACCTCTCAGGGCAAGCTGGGACATAGAGTGGCACAGCCTAAAAAAGGTATAATTTAAATATGTAATACTGTGCAGGGTGTCATTAGCCCAGATAAGCTCTACCTTGCTGAACTTCTTTCTGTATGGACCTTCTTGGCATATTCTGCAGCCAAATTTACAAGCTATGCTTCCTCTGTACTGTGATGACCAGCATGGTAAAAATTGTGAAGGTGGCGTTTAAGAACTAAGGTAAATTTCAGATTTAATGCTTTCCATCTTACACGTGTCTTTACAATGCTTTAGAAAAATCCACAAATTAATACAGCAGCCACTTTGTGGCAGTTGCTGATACTTAAGTTACAAAAAGGCAGCAGAAGGAGGAAGGAGCTAAGTGAGATGATGAGTTAATTGCAGAACTGGGCATTCAACAGCGTGACCCTGAGTCAGATTTCGTCATCACTGAGCTGTGCTGAAGCTCTACTCCAAGCCCGGGCTGCAAGCTTCCTCCAGACCCCTCAGTGTGGCCTTACCCACCCCCCGTTAGCTGGGTTACAGGCAGTCTGCACCTGCAGCGTGACACAAACCCACGCCGTTTGCAAAACACGGCTTTCTGTAACAGCTGTCCTGCTCACAGCTCTCTCCCTGCCGAGGTGCTTCCCAAGGCTGCTCAGATGCACCTTTCCGTACCTGGGCATATGAAATGGCAGACCTGGATGCTGCCCACATGCCATGTTCTTGCCTGGCCTCTTGACAGAGTGGAACATGCAGTTCTGATTGGCTTCCCAATACCCTACACACCCAGTAGAAAGGAAACACATAAACTAGGCTACGGGTTTATGCCAAGTGTGGTCTGTTTCTTTGTGAAAATAGACTAGAAAAAGCCCATTTCCTTTTTTTTTTTCTTCTTTATTGGCATTTGTGCAAGAGAAAGGTCTCAAAAACATAAATTTATCTGGGAATAAAAACAATAAAATACTGAACATTTACATATGAACACAGAGTTTAAAAAATAAAATCAAGTCCAACTCTGTTTTAACTTATGTTTTCTCACAAATTGTTTTACAAGCTATGTTGAGTTCACAGGATAGCACATTTTCGCTATGCTCTGCTGCCCGGTGTGCCTCGGCTGCGCCGGTCGAAGGCAACCTCGCTGGGGACTTTCACTGATCCCCAGAGCCCTATCGCAGCCACAGCGAGCAGAGCCGACAGCAGCGTAACGAGCAGGTGGCAATTGCGTAGAGAAGCCAAGCAGGGAGGACTCAGCAGCTCTGCATACCAACTCAGATTTATTTAGCTGATGGGGAGAGACTGAGTCAGGCCACCAGGAGTTTCACATAGAAGGACCGAACCTCCTATGCTCTGCTCCAAGTGACCCCCCAAATACAGGTAACAGGGGGTTTCATACCTCCAGGACCCCAGGGGTGGGGGCACAAACATGACCAATTGGGAAAGCCCAAGGGTGTGGTCCAGGGGTGAGGGACAGGTTACACAGCAAACGGGAGAACAGGGGAGTGGGGTTACACCTGTGAAGGCCAATGTATAACAAAATGACAGAGACCTTTCCAGAACTTGGGGCAGGGGTGAAAGGAAATGGCAGGGGAGAGAGAGGGATTCTCTCGCTCCACCAGGGGAGGGGACAGATAATTGACAGGGAGAGTGTACAGGGTATAAACAGGGGTACATAGAACAAACCAAAGTACAATTAACCAATAAAAACTGCTGCATCAGCACATCCTACTCATTCATTCTCTGATCTAGTGCACATTATTTCCACTACAATTTATCACTCATATCACTGATGTTTATCTGATATTTCTGCTGAAGTACCAAAAAAGTGTTGGCGTTGTGTGCCTCTGCTTAGCATCCCACCATCAATCCTTTCTCCTCATAAAGAAACCAAGTGGCATATTTCCTACGCATCAGCATGGCTTGTACTACCTGTAATGTTATCTCATTAAACCACTGAAAATGTTCTTTTCCTCAGCTTGCAAAATAGCTTACAGGCATATTCATAATATTCTGAATAAAGTCCGTAAGTTCGTACTATCCACATGAAAAAGATGACCTCAGAACAAGAGTTAGGTTTACAATATGACACATTTGTATGGAAATGTCTATACTAGATCTATATTAAACATTTATTAGACACACAGTAAACATCTATATCAGACATACTTATGGCAATATTCAACAATAATTCTTCTTTTAGTTTCAGAACTTTACCCTGTAAAGAGACAATATTATCTTCTTAGCATCATGTAGGACGTACACGCACTCTGAATCTAGCAAAGCCAAAACACTTGTAACATTTTCTATTAATATAATTTTTTAAATCCCTCTAGATTATGTACAGTATTACAAACATCTGAACTATGAAACTCCAAAACCTTAAGGAGGTTAAACATTGAAAAACATTTCAACCAGTATGCCAGACCCTGTAGACAGCTAAGTCAGTCTTGTAAATAAATTTAGAATTATTTTATTTATATATCTGGTTCACACAGTTTTGTTCACAAATTCTGGTGTATTTCCCCAAAAGAGCCTGCATTTTGCGGTTATTTCCTTGTACACTCACAAAGCTTACTGAGCTGGCAAGAACCTTGAGTACATTAAAATAAATAATTTATGCTGGCTATTTTAAAAACAGAACAGACCTTAGGGGTTTGTGTAGAAGGAGTTTGATTTTACTACCTGGTAAATTTTTAAAGGCTGTGCCTAACCTGTAATGCAGTCAGCACAAGATTCAAATCACAAGCAGTTTAATACAGGATCTAAGTTCTCACCGTTAGACAATGGATAAATAAGAATTTGCAAAAGACAAAATCTATAGTCATAATTGTATGTTTACATTTTTTAAATAATTATCACATCTTCTTCCAAAATGAAAAGATTTTTAGAAATATTTATTAGAGGAGCCTTTCTCACAAAGTGTCCCTCTCTAGCTAGGACCAGTGTTCGACACTTCATATGCAAAAGCCCAGAGCAGTTCTGCACCCATCAACATAACTACAGCCAGAATTTATGTCCACACCTAGGCTGGGAATAGTTTAGGAGCAATGTCCATTAGCATCCACAGCCTTAATCAGCCCTGTGCCTGTGGAATGCTGCTGTTTTCCATGCCCCTCTCCACCATGAGCCTTGCAGCCGTGCCCATGGGAGACCACAGGGAGAGGGTGCAGCAAAAGAAGGAGCCAGTCCACTGTCTAGACACCCTGGCTACATCCCAGCCTCCTCCCCTCTGCTGGAGTTTCCACACCTGCCACTGGCTTACCCTTCCCCTTAAAGTAACCACTGAGAAAGTACAAATGCTAGCTCAAAGCTGCCACTTCACCTATGTGCCAAAACACAACAGTCCCTCTCAAAATCATTTGGGAGCATCCTGATGTACTTACAGGGATTTACAGCCTGCCGCTCAGTGCTTCTCTCTTTTGAGTGAAAGGGTTCAATGTCTCGGGGTCCCCATTTGTCCAGCCGAGGGGAAATGAAAGCCTCTGGAAGCCTAGAGAGAGAAAAAAGCATGGGAGATGAGAAGAGTCACCTTTTGGAAGGTGAACTGATAATCTAATTCTGAACCACTCAAATAACTTCTTTAGGTAACTTCTCCAACAACATGAATTTTACTGATTCCTTATATATAACAGGTATAAATACTCAGGGCCTTATAGATCAGCTATTGGAGATGAGATGAGTTCCGGAGAAAGTCACACAGTTTATGTATTTTTAATTCCAGTGCAAGCAAGAAACGTGGTGAAAGAAATAGTGACAAAACAAAAAAAACCCAAAAAACCTCCTCATACTTGCATTAAGGTAGTAATAGGAACCACCAGTCCGCCTGGGCCAAACTAGACACATTGAATGCTCTTTTATTTGTACCTTCAAACCAGGTTGTTCAATTAGCACACAGTGTTCTGTGCTCAACTTCCAGCTAATCAGCACTGAATAGCATAAAAATATGTCTATGTCTCGCCAGTACCTTGTTAGTACACAGTACCCCATGTAAAAGCCAGGAAGTAGTAAGTGGGCATAAAAGTATTGAGACCAAGCTCTGCTCTACAGAAGGAGAAAAATCATATTTAACAGCCTTATTCTGGCCTACTTATGGTTTGTCAAAATTTTGCAGTGTTTTCAATTGTAACTTGATGATGCTTAGAAACTCCTGAGAGATGTATGGATTTTCTCCTTAAGTTAATGAAAGGTTTTCTACACGGGTTTTAATGTGAAACCAGAGTCATGTAGAACCATAGAATGGCTTCAGCTGGAAGGGTCCTTAGAAATCACACAGCCCTGCCATGGGCAGGGACACCTTCCACTAAACAAGGTTGCCCAAAGCCCCATAAACCTGGTCTTGAATGCCATCATAGCATCCAATCCTCTATTTCACTCCCAGAATTTCCAAGTTTCTTTCATCTGCTGAACTGCTCTGACTTGTTAGGCTTAGCATTTCTTTCCTAAAGTATCATGAACATCAATTCTGTGCTTGCTGTCATAAAGACTGGCAGCTCTTCCTACTAAATCAATGCAGATTTGCAATTCTGTGTGTTCACATTTACTCTGGATTTATGCTATAATAATTCACTGGGATCATTGAAAGTCACAGAAGAAAAACATTTCTCATTGAGCTCTGGCATAATGAAACTGTAGCAGCAGTAGACTTAGAAGCAGTACCCTATTTACAAATCAGACAACATTCTCAACATTCAATCAGCTGCAAATAAAATATGAATATTTACAGATAGTCACATTTTTCGAATATGTACAAATAATTGTTTTTCTAGATTACTTGTCTGGAAAATCAGTTTTGCTCCCCACAAATGTGAAAAACTACAGTCATCCCCTCACAACTTCTATGTAAGTCCCATTGGCTCTTGGTATGAAGGAGCCTCAGAAATTTTTGCATATTTATATAAAATAATCCTAATTTTCAAATAGGAACAAGTGATACTTTTCCAAATAGTTTAAGTCATATTTCAAAATGTCACAGGCACTTTGAAGTCCAGGAGTGCTAAAAAAGCACACTAATTCCACGACAGATCAAGGAGAACTATTGTTGCATGTATAGCAGGAAAGGGAAAGATCAAAGAGGGACAAAAGCATCATGTTTTGAGGGTTAACTTCCTTCTCTTAACTCACTTGGCCTGGGTTAGTAGCAGCTTGCAGATAGGTCTACCAAAGAACACCTTGGCTTTGTTGTAGAAAATTGACTTATTGCCCAGGGAACAACTCTTCTGAGCACAAGGAATATAAAACGTATTTAAAAAATCAGTGGTCAGCAATTGCCCTAGAAGTAAACGGGCAGACATGAGCAGTGTCTTCCTGAGAAATATTTCAGCCTATAAACAAAGGCAGTATAGTAAAGCTGGGCACTGAGGTTTCAAATACAGGGAATTTCATCATTCTGAAAGTCCCAGACCACTATCAAACAGACTGGTCTGCACTAGGACTTATTGCCCAGTGAGTCTGGCCTGGTTAAGCCTGTGCCCTTCATGGCTCAGCCCATGTGTCTTGGCTATCAACCATCCAGGCCATGGCAGGAGCTGCAGAGCACCCAGCTCCCTTGGCATCACACAAACAGCTTTCCTTCACACAGACTGAAAGGAATCGACAAAAACCTTGCCCTGTTTTGGGTGGGCAACCACACCACTCACGGCACTGGTGGGTCCCTCAGTGCAGACACAGCCTGTGACGTTGTGAATCCATCCCTTTTCCTATGTAAGGAGGTTTGACAAGATTTGTTCCATTTTTACTTATTATTCTGTAATAACAGATGCATGACCACCTTAACACTGCCTGTGTTGTTTGTATTGATTGCCTCCTGTGTGTTTGATAAGTAAGCTAATATCCACTGACGGTAAATCAGCAAAAACTGATTCAGAATGGATGCAGCAGCCACTAAATGATTTACAGAAAAGAAGAGACATCTGAAAATGAGAAACAGAATTGCTGCCATTCTGTGGGAAAGAAACCATTTAACATTTAGACAGTAAGACAGCTCGAAATGTTTGGAAGACCAATTCTTTTCAACAGGTTGCTCAGTTCCCCTTGAAGACTTCAGTGCTACAGGATCTGATTAGAAATGAAGACTTTTCTGTGAGAGGGAATGGAAACAAGTCTGTGGGATGAAGCAGACCCTGGCTAGCCCAAGGAGGCTGCACAGCTGGTCTCAATGCCTGGGTGCCCACCAAGTGGCTGCAGAGTGCCGCAGCTCCCTGGGACATGGACTTTGTGCTGCCAAAAGTTTCATTTCAGTGCTGCAAAGGTTCCTGCTCAGCAGTGAACAGGCAGCTCTGACCACACAGCACTAGGCTTTTTTGGGGGGGATCATCAGGGTATTAATTTTTTGGGCCAGTGGATCTCAGCCATACAGTGCAGAATCGCTGTCCTGCTTGTGCTGGGACAGGATGTGAACCATGTAGTGGTGGAACAAGTCTGTTCTGGGGGCAGTACTGACCCTAGGACTTCCTCTGCAAACATCTCCAACGTAAGGAAAGACAGTGTGTTTAGAAAGAGCAATTCATGCTCAGAAGCTTGCAAGTCACAGCTGCAGTGCATGTGATGTCTTTCCCTCTCCTCCTTACACTACAGATATGAGTGACCCAAAATGAGACAGTAGAGTGTCAAAATAACATATATTTTTCATTTTTTAACTCAGAAAAGGAACTAGTGGTGTGTCACACAGGAAATAATTTAGCCTCCTTCCCTTAGCTGGTTCATCTCCAACAACTTTTGAATCCTCTAACTAATTTTAAATACATTTGACAAAAGAACAGAGGTCTTGAGGGTAAAAAGTTCCTTCCAGTTTTGCAAAATCAGGATTCAGCTAGTGAGGAGAACTCCCTGCTCAGGGAAAAGGCAAGAAGGGTTTGATCTCTGGCTGTTTTGTTTGGCTTGCTCAGCTCCTAGGAGGCAGCAGCCAGCTGGGTTCCCAGCATCACAGCCAGGTAGTCAGCATGTGCACAGCCACAAACCCGCTGCAAAACACAGTGCTTCTTGCCTGGCTAGACGGCAACCCACGGACAATTCCCATACTCAGGAATGGGCTGAGGATACTCCCTGGTGACGAGGAATTGAGCACAGGGTGCATCAGGGATACAAGAAGGGGTTGAGGAGAGATGGGAAAAGTGTAATAAGGAACATGGGAAGAGACATCAATATAAGCACAGAGAAGGCACGACAAGCCCCAAAGAATCTCTTTGCTTATGAATTCAATATTGCACATGAGATCACAGCTCACCACTGTAAGGCAGCTGTCTCTGGAAGAGACACCACAGCTGCGTAAGAAAATGCTGCACAGAGCCCTACAAGTACTTAGCATGTATAAAGCACGGGCAGATCCTGAACACCGTATATTAAATACAGGATGTTAAAAAAAAAAAAAAAGGAAAGCCAAATATAAGATGAGGAAGAACAATGTTGCTACTCCTGGAAGGTACCTTTTGAACCAACATTATGGCGTCAGGATGGCATGGATATTTCCCATTGCATATAGTGTTGACCATACTTCTCTTTTTGGAAGACATGACAAGTGAAAGTAGTGGGAATTCATGATTTCACCATGCCAGAAGAATGCGTATTTCAAGGTCAGGTTGTGATTGCTAGCCTTTTGCATACCACAGGCTTTAAGACTTCACCTGTGCCTTTTGAACCCAATTAATCTCCAACCTCCATCAGTCCTCTCTTGTGTATTTTTAGCTGTGCTTCATCGCTTACCCAACTCATAGACTTTGAATAAATCACTGATGTGACACCATTTATTTTTATGTCATATGCTAATACACACCGGGTCATTACAGTTCCTGCCGTCATCAGTGATGCTGTTCCAAGTATTGTGCAGGACTGCCACCTGACTGACTATAAACAGAATTAACAGATACCCTCTTAGGGCTAAGTCTAACAGACCCCATTACTACTAGTGCGTTGTGAGGAAGAAGAGGCTGCTAACCTTTCTGACCAGGTTATGGGGAGGCTGGATCCAGTAATATAAGGAAGCTAGCTGAATGTCTGCCAAAAGAGCACTTTTCTGAATGACTTGACAGGCCAGAATAACTTACATCTTCCTTATTTCAGATAGACACAAGAGCTAAGGAAAGGGAAAACAACGAGTTAGGCATTTCTTCTGCTGTTCACTTTACATTAACTGCTCTCTGTTTTGTAGTACTTCAGCAGCTTAATTAAAGAGAGGAGGAGTACGGGAGGGCATTCTGTTATATTTGTATGCATTTTATCATTGAAACATGATTAAATATAGAGACTGAGGAAACATTTCATTCATGTGTTTAGTGAGATGTATGCTCAGTTCTACTTGGTAGAGCAGAGTGCTAGAGATTGCAGCCAAGTGCAAACAGGCTGGGAAAGGAATAGATATCAAATAAAACATATTTCTTTTTCTTTGGTAAATTTTTAATTACATGCCACTGTGCTGCAAAGCACAGGTCATGACTGAATTGATGGCAAGACAGAGACCTTGTGGAGAGCTTTAAAGAAGAAATGTCCATGTCCTGACAGTCTGTGGTACTGTTTTTATACACCTGTACAAAGAGGAAAGGATTAAGCATGCAAAAAAACCCATTGAAGAAAAAAGTAATTCTCTTTCATAATTTAATACACATCTTTTTGCTTATTCTGCAAATTAAATCATTCACCTGCATTATTTGATCTCTTGTACAGACACTGAACTTTCCAATATGATTGTCAATTTCTTGAATGCTTATTGGTAAGCTACACGGAAAATATCTGCAATAAAAGCAAAATTATCTATCAACATGGATAACGACAGAAAGAAGCCAAACTGAGGATAAAAGGAAAATTGTTATAAATTCAGAAACACTTTTTCTCTCCCCCTTTAGATTTAGAATGAAAATGGAATTGGTCACCCTAGTCCTTAATTTAGTGATAATAGGATGATGCTTTAGCTTTCAAAGGAGTTTCGTAAGAAAAGGAATATATTCTCATGACGTTTTGTGGTTGACTTTAGAATGATTCATTAATGGAAAAATAGATCTCCCCCAAACCGGCTGCACTGCAAAAGCCTTATATAACCTAAGAGAAAAACCACATGCATACATTTGAAAAATTAACTCTCCTTCTGCTATAAACAATCCATGTCTAGAACTCTACATCCATCAGGTTCATTTCAGTGAGACACCTGCATTCAACTTAAAATATTTCTTGGCAACTGAAGTGGTGTGACGGATACAAAGCAAACGGGTGTTGTACCCAGATAGCTGATGGTTGCTCAGGATTGCCCATGCAATTGACACAGAGAGCACTCACAAAGCGCAATGAGTTGAAAGCCTGTAATGTCATAAGGGAAAATATGGGGAAATAGGCTAACTGTTCCTATTTAGAAAGGACAGCCTTTGGCAGAAAGATGAATAACATTATTTTAGACTAGAAATTGGGCAGCAACTGCCAGAGAGGAAGCTTAAACAGACAACTAGAGCTGACACACATCATTACTATTAAAACAGAGACTTCATAACTTAAGAGACATTTGTTCTAGATGGCCGCAGTATGACAAAGCCATAACACAAGCTCCCCCATCTAATGAGTTATGAGAGCAGTCTGTCAGCAGACAGTAAACACATGGTCTGGATGCAACCACTAGCTCAGGAAACTTCTAAAGCACCAAGGGTCAGAAGCTGGGCACTGTTCTGCTTTTAGCATTCCCTCCCTACAGATCCATCACTGCTCTCCTTCAGATGCAAGATCACAGAAATATTGATCTGGTCTGTGATGCTTCATCTCATATAGTCAGAAAGATGTAAGAAGTTATCAGAAAGAAAGGCTTTGACATTTCAGTACAGAGTGCAAAGGAGTAAGATACTTCCTTGCTTCCTCGCTTCCTCCTAACATCACATGGGGTGTTTTATCAGTCAAGGAATCAGGTAACAGAGAATCTATGCTGTGAGAATGTGATAAAAAGACAAAGAGGACCTAGAAGACATAGCTCTTAATCTTTTAAATTCAGGTGTCATTCCCTGCCTACAAAGTAAAGGAAAGAAACGGGGAGGAGACAAAATAATACATGAAAGACACCATATGCATCAATAAAGAATCATATGGGACACAGACAAAATCAACTCTAGGGTCTTAAAACAAAGAGTGCTGTGCTATTATTCTAAATGTTGCTCTCATTTAACCAGTATAGACGTATAAAGAGCCTGTACAGAACAGCCATCAGCACACACATGAGTTTGTTGTTGTCATGTAAAGGGGAAAGATAGAGAACAATAAAAGATATTAAAAAGGTGACTGTGTCAAGCTAAACCAAAAAAAGCAAAATTCAGATGAAATCTGCACTATCTAGCTCTAGTTTTCTACCAAAGAATGTCCCCTGTCATCAAATGATAGGAGAGGAATACTGAGAAACTGAGAACTGGGGAAACACTGAGAAACAAAGAGAAGCAAAGGGGGTCTGTAAGGAACAGTACATACAACATAAATGTGTTCTTTTAAATGAAAATGACCTTCCACTCCAGGAATGGAGAGACAATCAAGTAATGGGAGCAATTCTCACAGGTCTGACCAAAAATATTTTATGAGGTAGAGGAGTCCGCAAATGTAGGGGCACTAACTACATTTAACACTGCATAACAGGAAAAGAGATCACTAACCTTTCTGATGTTTCAGTCTGAATCTGAGCCTTTACCGGTTCATACTGTAATGAACTGTGAACTTCATCACATCAAAAGAAGATGTAACAACATCACCTCCAAGTAACCACATTAAATAAACTATATAGGTTTAGAAGATAATGTTGTGTTACTGGTCTTGCATATGCTTCTGAGGTCTTACTTTCTGTCATAACTTTCCTCTCAGTTCTCATACTGGAAAATGACAATTTACTGCTATTTCTCAGGGATTTGTAAGTATGCCACCTCAGAGGAGTACATCCTCTTAGTCCTGTTCCCAAAAGAAATGCAGCCAGGCAATGATCCGGACTGTCCATCTGTCTGCTCTAGATAACTTCTAAAGCAACTGGTGAGTATTAATGAAATGTGACATAGAGAAAGAACTTTCAAGATACTAAGTTCCTACAGGTTTCATGAAAAAAGGCTAAGTGAAAAGTTCCAGTGTAACCTTACCCCTTATTAATTACCAAAAAGTATTTGTGTTTGTACATATGCATGTGTATAACTGAAGGAAAAGCTCAACCAGCAGTAGCTTAAGTAGAATTTCTATTTTATTAGAAAGCTGAGCATCCAAAGAAGAAACAGAAACTGCCAAGAAAAGAGACTTCCTTGCTTCATGGAATTTTTTAGGTTGAAGTAGATTAACCTGTTTGTTAGTTTGGTCAAGAAAGTTCCACATATCAGATTATAGTTCAAGAAGTTCTTATTTCAATGAAAAAGAGTTGTGACAGAAAATTAGATTTTCCACCAAACTAAGTTGCGTGGTCATGGCTCACACATCTTAAAGATGTCTAGGTTTCCAGCTTCTGAAAATAAATGCTGCTGATTGTTTGAGACAGACTGAATTTTTAAGAGGAAAGTTAGAGAAAGGGTTAAGACAAAAAAAAAGGGTTAAGACAAAAAAACCTGTGACTGAAATGTCATCTATCCTACACACCCAACTTTGCTATTGCAAGTAATCACATCCCAAAAGTCTTTTCCATAAATGAGTCAAGCCCCACTTAAAAACTGTTAGTTTTCTACTGTTTGCTCTTTCCCTTTCAGAACGTTGTTGTCTGATTCTTAGAAATTCCCTATTAATTTCAAGATTAAATTTATTCACAGTGATTAGATCCATTTTTCTGCTGCCAAAACTGGCCTTTAGTTTAATAGCTTCCCTCCATTCTCAGTGCTTATCTTTCTGGTGTATTTATGGAGAAAAATCTTATCTTCTCTCAGCCTTCATTTTTGCTAGGACAAACAAGCCAATCTATTTCATTTTGTAAAATGTGCCCAGTATTTCACCCCAGCATGCCAGTATATCATCTTTGCCCCTATTCCGGGCTGAATTTATCTTACCTGAACACAAATCTCCAAATTATACTTAATAATGCAGGTAAGGCCTTACCAGAACCACATACAGGCATCAATTTTCCCCCTATCTAAAAACTCATTGCCTGACTCACAGTAAGAAATAATGGCTTTCCTGCCCATCACAGTTGCGATATGTTGGCAGTTTACAATAATCCCATGGCCAGCTCTACATCCAGTTCTTTCTCCTCCTCTGTTTCTTCCCAGTAATAAGCTCAAAGCCCACAGGAGAATTTTCTATTATTATGCATAACCTTAAGATATGTGTTATTGATGCTTATCTCCTCTCTACTGCTCTAATCCTTAGAACTGTGAGTTCTTTCTGCAAGGTATTAAATTTTTTTTCCATATCAGTTTTATCTGCCAGCACTGCAATGTCCTGGATTTAATAACACCTCCTTATGTTTTCTACTGACATCACTAATAAAAGTGTCAACTAATATGGAGCTGAACAAGAAGAATTTTCACCAGTAACCTGCCTCCAAGACAGCAGTTCAACATTACCCATTACCTCAGTCCTTATCTTCTTTGTCTTCCTGTACAAATTGTCATCTCCTCCAGCTGATAACTCCATAAATGACACTGACTTCCCTTGCCTATCTTATTTCATTATCATTGTAAAGATCAGCAGAGCTAGAGCAATTTTGGTATTTTCCTACCTCTGGTGGGGAACAAAACTTGTACTTCTTGTGTCCCTTTTCTTATATTGCACTACCTTTCATAAAAAGGCTGTTAAAATGTTTAAGTGTGTAAAACTCAGCAGAAGGAGGCATCTTTTTGGTTTTTTGATTAGTGAATTCTGCCTGCTCCTTTTGACAGAATTTTGGTATTTTCACTGGGAAAGAGTTCTACCTGTCAAGCTCTGAGGAGAAGCATAGCCTTAACTTTTGGAACTAAACCCATTTCTCCATCTCAACATGCAGGGAAACAGCTCCCACAACACAAATGCAGGCACTCTCCTTCTCTCTGCATTTTTTTCCAACTATAGTAGGTGCTCTATTTAAAAGAAGTAATTTTTCCCCCTACAAACTGCACCACTGAAATCACCTCAGCTGAAACAGCACTAACCTAGCTAACCAAGCCTTCTCTCTTGCCACCTTCATCAGCTGATGGCAGAGTGTGACAAGGTCCAGGAGAGTGGAGAAGGAATCCAGGATAAAGAGCTGTTTTCATCTGCCTGCCTTTTTTTTCTAATAGTGACAAAGCAATCTCTTGGACCAACACAGGATCTTCTAGCAGTACCTCAGCAAATACCTGCTAACAAAGGGATAAAAAGAAAAAGGAAACCGATAAATCATTTACATACAGACAGCAAGGCCTTTAAATACTTTAGGGGACCATTCAAAACTCAATCGTAAATTGTGACTGGATTTGTTTCTGACTTGCTACCCATGCAAGGCCAGAATTGTGTCCACCCTGACCTATTCTGGCCCCTAAAATTGTGCTGGCATTTTGTCTTTATCTTTGAAGGTAAAAGACACTGAATCTATAAACCTGGCTTTGCTCAAAGCTTCTTTTTATCCATAACTAATGTTATTTTGTCTATTTTTTATATCTAATGCAAGATATTTACCTTTTGAATCAAAATTCAGCAGGCTTTCAGCTGTATATACCTCTCTAAAGTATATATGTATCTCTGTAGCCTGGTTCACTTATTACCGACCGAGGCCATTCCTCCTCCAAAGACTGTGCAGGTCCCAGCACCTGCACCAGTGTACCTACAGTGCTCCCAAAATGGGGACAGCGAACACCTATGGTCTGCAGAGCTGGACCCCTTTTCCATCGATGGTGGAAGCCTCCGAAAGAACAGAAACCCCAGGAAATAAACACGATCAAAATCTGCAGATTGGCCATGTGGAAGCTGGAAAGACAACGGTCCGTCATCTGTTGTGCTGTGACAGTGGTGGCAGGAACAGCTCCTGGCTCCGTGCATGGGAAGATGCTCCTTCTCTCAGTCTTTCCCAGCCTGTACAACTAGGCCACCCTGCTCACAGCAGATGGCAGATGTGGCCACTGCTATGGCTGAGTGGCTTCACACTTCTGTGATTATGACCAATGAATCACAGATCACAAGAAAATTTGAACACAGCCACACGGTTATTAGTAATAAATGTTTAGATTTCAACACCAGCTATTCCCCACACCTTCACAGCTACACTGAAAAAAAAGCTTGGAAAGATAGTACCCCAAAGTTCAGAGTCAGAAGCTGGGCAACTTTATTCTGTCCCCCTTTCACTGAGTACTTTACAATGTGCTTTTGTAACTCTGCATGGGTGGGACAGGAAACTCATCTTTACACGCCCTTCACAGAGCTGCTACAAGGAGAACAGCATCTTTCCTGTTTCCAAAGAGGATAGGAGAAGCAGCAAACAACAACTAAGTTGACTAATTAAAAAATCCCCGACCTGCTAGAGACATCCAACATCAGTAATTTCATTCACAATAATTAGCATTTATCAAAATTATACCCAACCAAATTTGGAGTCCTACACCAGGAAATGGTAGATATTATAGTAATAATTTGCTTCAACTATAACAAAATTTGCTTTAATGTCAAGTCTTTTATTTCTTTGCAGACTGTATCCACAAAAAAAAAAAAAAATCTGGAGACTTAATGTGACCTTACATCAGTATTAAACACATGTATTTTCCCCTCATTAAGCTGATTTTTTCTACTTCCTGTCATCATAAGGTCAAGAATTCTACCTTTCTGTGGTCACTTGCAGGAAAAATAATCTTGTTCTAAGGGTAGATATAATGTATCTTCACCAATCTTAAGCAATAAATAAATAAATTAAGAATCACATAGCTAGAATTTAACCAGGAAGTGTAATTGAACTAGCAAGATCACACTGGGGCATTCTACTTGAAAGAGTTATTACTAACATAAGCAAAATAGAACTTATGTCCTTTTGAATCCAAGAACTTTAGAAAGTTTCTGGGTTTTCCATAGTTACCCACTTATCAACTATTGGCTGCAGTACTTATTTTTCTAGATTACTTCCTTTACTGTCTGGTTTTGGTCTGTACTAAAATGAAGAGACAGGTGAAACTCCAGCTAAATTCCTCACAGTAGAACTTAAAACCAATAAAAACAAAGAATGAACGAATAGGTCTCAAATAAGGCTTTTATAAATTGTCTACAAAAGAAACATTGCAATAGCTTAATTTGCAAGGATAAACTTCAATGCTTCAGAGCACATCAGATATCAAACATCAAATATGAAAATAGAACTGAAGTAGTAATAAATGTAATTATGTTGGAACATATCTAAGTAGTCTCATTTGCTAATGAAAACAGAAAATGTTTAAAATTCTCTTTCATTAGCTGACATGGTTTATTAACCACAATGTCACATCTACTATGATTATGCCTGCCCGTTAAAATTGCCTGCACTTGGAAATAAGACCTCAAAGGGTCTGTGGGGAGAGGAATATGGGTAAGGGGCTCCAGACAAGAGGCAGGAATCCAGAAGGGAGCTGAGGCAAGAAGCTTTTGGCTTCTGGGTGTATATCAGCTGCCCTGTGGCTGCTCTGCATAACCCAGAGTGTTGCATAGCTGCAGGATCAGGAGCAAGGGGCAGGTCTGTACTGCAGGAAACGTGTGGGTTCTGTATGTGAGATCGCAGCGCACACACATCCAGCTGGGCAGCAGTACTCAGAAGAGTAACAGTCTGTGGCCGAAGGACAGGGAAAGTTGTATCACCAGGTCAGGATACTGATGTAGCAATCCTAAGGCCAGGCTAACCTCAGTAATTACTTCCATCATTACTATTTAATATTCTGTACCCATAGGAAAACTAATGCCCCAGTGCACTGCAAGATGCAATTTGCAAATCCATTGTCATGAAAGGGCAGTGTGAAACTGATGGGGGAGAAATCACTTTTTCTCCTTGCAGTTTTTTTTCTGGGCATCTAAACGGCATGAGACTTATCTATTTCTTGATTCACCATAAGACTGCAATTTTTTCAAACAGCCTTACTTTTGGGTGTTGGATCCTAAATTTTTTACAATTAATATGGTGACTGGATGCCAGGTGCCCACTAAGCTGCTCTATCACTCCACTCCTCAGCAAAGCAGGAGAGAGACAATGTAAAAAAATTCTCTTAGGGAGAGATAGGGACCAGGAGAGATCTCACCAGTTACTGTCATTTGCAAAACAGACCTGATGTGGGGAAAATAATATATTGACATTCAAAATTAGAGTAGGATAATGAAAAAAGCCACCAAATCTTAAAACAGCTTCCTCCCACCCCTTCCTTCTTCCTAGGCTTTACTCCACTCCTGATTATCTCTACCTCCCCCTACCAGTGGGGCAAGGGGACAGGGACTGGGGAGTTGCAATGAGTTCATCGCACGTTGTCATGCCACTCCTTCCTCTTCAGTGGCAGGACTCCTCATGCTCTTCACCTGCGTGGTGTCCCTCCCACAGGAGACAGTCCTCCACAAACTTCTCCAATCTAAGTCCTTTCCACAGACTGCAGTTCTTCTCAAACTGCTCCAGCATGGGTCCCCCACAGGATCACAGGTCCTGCCAGCAACCCTGCTCCAATATGGGCTCCTCTCTCCACAAGGCCATGGTCCTGCCAGGAGCCTGCTCCAGAACAGGCTTCCCACAGGCTCCCAGCCTCTTTCAGGCTTCCACCTGCTCAGTGTGGGGTCCTCCAGGGGCTGCAGGTGGATCTGTGCTCCACCATGGACCTTCCTGGGCTGCAGGGGCACAGCTGCCTCACCATGGTCTGCACCACGGGCTGTGGGGGAATCTCTGCTCTGGCACCAGGAGCACCTCCTCCCCTTCCTTCTCCACTGACCTTGGTGTGTGCAGGGCTGTTTCTCCTCACTTCTCCCTCTGTCTGTAATTGCTGTTGCACAGGTTTGTTTTTTATTTTCTCCCTTCCTTAATCTGTTATCCCAGAGGCACTAGCACTGTTACTGAGGGACTCAGCACTGACCAGCAGTGGGTCCATCTTGAAGCTGCATGGCATTGGCTCTGTTAGACATTGGGGAAGCTTCTAGAAGCAAACAAGCCTTCTGGATATGTTCGCTCTAGGCCTCTACCTAAAACTTACTAATGAACACAGTGGTGTTAGCCAACAAAATTTACATATAACTAGAAATCAAGGCAAAAATGAACTATTCTTTGTTTAAACAGAAGTTAGAAAAATTTATATATATATATATGTAAAAGTTTTCATGTCAATTATTTATGTACCCACTCTAGATGAATCATTCATGCTAAAATTGCTTTGAATCTTTCATATTGTTTCAGAACAAAATTTGAGATCCAGTGATGCTGGCAACATTCCATTTTTATTGCTAACAATGTGGAAGCAGTGGTGGCAACAGCACCACAACAGCCTCTTGTACCAAAACCCCAACTTCTGTCTGTGGACTAAAAGCCACGTTACAGAAGGTAACTAATTAGGCTTCCCTACCTGCAGCCTCTGAAATCAAAGTTCAGAGACAAGAAATACCCCATGACAGGATACGGAGGAAAGCTGAGGCAGATTTTTAGACCTGAAGAAAAATGTGAGGATTTGAAATGCTGTGCTTTAATTATTAGCACAGGAATTCCCAGCTATCTGAAATTATTCAAAGTGCTCTACAAAGTACAAGCTTTGTTTATACTCTTTTTTTAAATCTCTTCTCTCTTACTCTAAACATGACTAGTTCCTTATCCACTGCATTACAGAAAAAAATTAGATTATAATTTTGTTTACCTTCCATGCCTCTGAAATGCTATTTCTAGTTGTCTCAAACAGTAGCAGATGGGGCTTTAACATGACATATGAAGCTCTGCAATCTTTCCAAGTTTTGTTTGTTATGTTGAGGAAATGATAGCTTACTGCTCTTGAGCTTCAGGCCTTCTATTTACAAAACGTCCATGGATTTAGTTTTTAAATTAGTACTGATCCACCTTAACGCTGTAAACCTATGCAGGCTTTAATCAAAGTTTCCCCTTAAGGATTTCACCTACTTGCCCAAGATGGTTATTCTGTAAATTCAACTTGTTGGTTTACTATGTCCCTTGGCAGTAGGGTGAAGCTGCAAATACATACATTCATCTTTGTAGGTGTTAACATACATTGAAGCTCAAGATCAAACCATGGATATTTATGCAAGATGTCAATCATTGCTCAGGCCAAAGTGAATCTTTCCTCTGAGTCCGAAGCATTCTGATATGCTTCAAAGTAAACATAAAAAACTGAAGAGATACTCAGAAGCACATTTAGAAATGTTTATTTGCCCAAATATTCATTCTTCTTTGGGGAGAGATTTTTGAACATGGAGGTTGCTGCCTGTATCAAACCACCAGAAACCTGGTGTAGCATCACATCTTTGGTACAGGATATTATTGAATGCTTCATCAGAAGGCTCAAGAACAGTACATAGAATAAACCACTCATGGGAGAAGTTTCTTCCAAAACTTGCAGAGTTAACATTTGGAGTTTTTTCTATTCAAATGCGAAGATTTTTATGATACACATTTTTCTTTTTAAAAAGTAACAGGCAGTGTACTTACTGCTTTAAAAACACCTGCTTCTTTCGACAACGAATGCATTCTCGTACATTTGAAAAGCTCAATTTCCCTCAACCTGAAACCTGTTGACTCTTCTAAGACCTTCTATTACCACATTTGGCAATGACTGTCACTGTTACTTTTTATTTTTTGGAGAAACTCCAAATTATTTGAAGGTGTAATTAAAGATGCACCAAGACTCAAGCCCTCTTCAGGCTCCTCTACCAAGAACAACTGTTAACTCCTTTTTAAATAAAAATTTTAATTATAAATGCCCACAACTTAAGTCAGAAAAAGAAATATTCCAAGAACAATGGCATGTGTGAACTCTTGAGGTGACATTGTAGTACTTTTTGGTCAAATGGTAATTAGGAGATTGAATATATGAACTATATGAGAGATTGAAAACTATATGAGATTGAAAATATGTTCCTTCTGGACATACCAGTATTGTTACTATGCAATGATCTAGATCTGACTCTTTTGAATTAACACTTAAATAGAAAAGCATTCACGTCACTTTCCATACTGAAACCAAAAGATTCTGGAAGAGGATGATGCAGAAAGGCTTAAGAGGTAACTCAATTGCTAAGAATGCAGGTTTCAACACTCATTTTCTCTGATTTAGACCTGCCTGACCTGAACTGTTTTGAGGAAGCTAAGAGAGTGCTTGAGCAATAGACCAGTAGCAAGTTTTGTACTGGCTAAGCTAAGCTGCTGGACAAAGTGCTTCTGTTTCCTCATTCTTCTGCATGAACTCTGTCCCAAATGGAAAGAAAGCTAGCTAAAATTTCAGCTAAAAGCAAGACCTCCAGCAACAGTACATCTGTACATTTAATCCTGCCTAGATAGCTGGGTTATGAGAGCAATTTCAGAATATACCCTTTGATGCTTTTGGAAGAGAATTACTGTATTGTTGCTGTAGAGGTTTCTTTATTCTCTAACTGGAGCTTTTTCTTTATAAAATAAAGCAAGTTTATTTGTACAGAAGACCCATGATAGAAATGAAAGGTAGATTCACAGAGGCAGCATGATCACATAGCAGTGGAAAGTGAAGTCTGTTGAGATGAGAGCAGAAGCTTAGTGAACTAGGCAATTAGACAGTCTTTTATACAGCTCTGTAACACAACCTCCTCCCCCTGTAAAAATGGGAGAGTGGACTTAGGAGATTTCCTAAACTATATACTTTTAGTTTTAAAAGGTTTTCTATTTAAAGCCTCTTCAAGGATACACGGGAGATTCCATAACACCCTCTACTATTCCTATTTTGAGAGCTGCCCTGTGAGAACAAAACAGTTTGAGTGTGTGAAGATGACCTCGATTAGTGCCATTTCTCCATGCTTCTGAAGTGGTTTATCTGCTCCTTTCCACTTCCTGACACTCACAGCATTGTCCTTGAGACAGCTGAGTCCCCTAGACAGAAATACACTTCCAAGCTTCTTTGCATCCATTCCTCTCAACTTGTCTAATCTTCATCTTTCAACGCTGAAATCTTTGGGCAGAAACCCTATATGCTTCAGTGGGCCATGTAAGATACAGTCACATCTCTGGATTCATAGAGAGGAAGGGGAGAGCCCTCAGGATGTGCAGCAGCCCTAGTGAACAACAGTGCTACATATTGCTTAATACACATTTTAGCGTCTGTTTTTTGTTGTTTGTTTGTTTTTGGTTTTTTTTTTTAACTACATAGTAAAGCATGGCATTTTTTCTCAGATTAAATAACAATGAAAAAAATTTATGGTAAATATAGAGTGATATTTATAGAATATATATAGTTGCTGGCTCTAGCATCCATATGTATGCACAACAGGAAACATTGAAAGGGAATCTTACGCAACCCAAAGCAAACTGATTGCAAATCACTGTTTTCAGACCAAAAGTCTTCTGTACCTGACTTATTTTTTTTTCCAGGAGAGCAGTTTCACAGGTCCAGAGGTCAAGCAGCATAGCACACTGATCCACAGAGGCATGTGCCCAGCCAAGGATGGGCTTGCTGCCACTGAATTGCTCACAAGTTACGTTGCCTAAGATGAACCAAAAAAGGAGAAAACAAGCAGATGTCAGTATCACAGGGATTTCCACATGCCTGCAGTCCCAGGGCTTGTGCTAATTCTGTTTATTTATAGCACACGGTTGTGGTTTTTGCTTGCAGGGAACCCCAGGCCAGGAAAAGATTTCAAGTTCCATAAGCTTTGTCACACCCCAGAGTATTCTGCAAGGAAAAGAACAAGCGCACCAGCCATTTGGTTTAAACATATATCTTCCATAATCTTTTAACATATATTCTTTGTGTGGTTCAAGTTCAAAAGACCCACATCAAGAAACATAAAGCCAGAGAAAACACAACAAAACTAGGGGAGGAAAGTGAAGAGGAGCTTAATTGTTCACAGCACCAAATCCTGTTGGTATCATCTTCATCCCTTCACCTTCACTCTCAGATCAACAGCACAGACTACTCAAAGATAAATTTTACTAAGAGATATAGCAGGACAGAGAGTGGACCGGGGGGCAGATTTTCTTTCAGATAGTATCAGAAAAGTCCGTATTCGTAATTTGAGGATTACTGTGAAAGGAGGAAAAAATACCACTACAAGTGTTTCAGTGCTATCAGTCCATGAGAAATCCTTAAAGAACCAATGCTTTGTTTTCTTGCTTGTGTTGCTATCTAAGTTAGAGATATTTTTGATAATGAATGATAAATCAAGTAGAGTGAATCTGAAAAGTTTAGAGATGCAGAGTTAAAAATCAGCCATGGGGTTTCAAAGCTTCTTCCTCCTCACCCTTCTAGAAGCACAGTTGGTCTTTTTAGAAATCTGTAATAGTATCCCTTAACTCAGATCTTACTGTTTAAGAAAAAGGAAGTCTAGAACATCAAATAATTTGTGCATTTTTATTTACAACTGAGAAAAGTTTAAAATGGCAGGATGTTAAATATAGTTCTGTGGAAAAACCAATCCAATGCATTAATTAAAGACATTCAGAAAAAATTAACATTTTCCAACTCCTTGTGCCTAGAAGATGTGCTTGCACATTATATTACTTAACTACATTGGTAAATGTCCCTTCTCTGTTATTATTCCCTCCAGGGTGACTTTGTTGTCTATGACCCTGAAAAAGTGCAGAACTGTGATATTAACAATATGTGACAACAAATTCCACATGTTCGGTTAAGTCTTTGTAAAACATTCATCACCTAAATAACTAGAAGGATAAAGAAAGGTCCCAGAAATGCCAGAAATGCAGTCAGCACTTGGTCTTGCAGAAGTACAGCAACAATTCAAGTCATGGGCTTGGCCTACCTTGAAAAGAGCAAACCTAACTATCACAGGTCTTTTGGACCTGTGGATATCTTACTTTTTTCTTTCTTAATAACCTGGCTGGTCACAATCAGCAGCTGTTCCCAATCTCCTTTGGGTCCTCTAAATTCACATCATATGTTATGTAAAAGCCTCACTGGTCCTATGTGTGAATATATCCATCCTCACTAGTGTCAGAGTTGTTGTGATTTTCCACCTCTGCAGACTCCATGAACTGAGCGCTGTGGACCTGTGCCATGAAAAAGAGACAACCAGGAAACAGCATCCAGCTCTGCAAAGATTTCAGTTCTGTATAACCAGCCTAAGGGTGGATCTGGCCTTGGAACACTGTGTTTTGTCAGTAGCAGAGAACAACTAAATAAAATGTCACCAAAAGATTACTTTTCTACAGGTAAGACCTACACTGAGGCTTCATCTGTATTGTCAGAGTAAAACATACTGTACAATTTTTTATTGTGCCTAGTTTTTCCTTCAGTCATATCAATTCACCAAAAGAACCAAGAAAGCATTAAAATGCAAAAGATTAACTCTTGAACTAAGGTAGAACTTCTCTTCTTTTTTCTAATTCAGCTCAAGTTTGGGAAAAAAAAGTCTTAAATTCTGATATTCAATGTCAACATATTTTTACAGCCTTCTTGGCTAAGTTCCTCTTGCAAGATTTGGAGATATGCTCACACAACACAAGGACTTTAGCACTAATTAAAAGGAGCACTCACTGACTGGTGTCCCAAATTGCTGTGACATCAGAACACTTCAGTCCAGTCAATAGTTTAACAACGACCTTATTTTTCTAAAACAGCTCATCAGCATATTTAAGAGAGAATTGTCTACCTTGGCAGTGAGTCATTAGTTAGGTTGGTAACACCCCAGGAAAGAATCCAGTACTGCAGTCAGCAGAAGTGGTGTTCATTTTCAAAAGATTCTGTTTCTTCACTAGGAGTGCCACAAAAGAATTACATGCATACATCACTGGGTGTATAATTAGTGAAGTTAATCTTCCAGTATAAATAAACTCTTGGTATGGGGGTATAGCCATGGAAATGTTTTTAATGATTCTCCGTGTAAGAAACTAGCAAGCAAATGCAAGGCCCTGGTTTTCTGCTGGTTTTGCTATTTCCTGGTTTGTAATGCACCTTTGTTCTCCTTTCAGTGCCAAGTAATGATGCACCATGTACTGGGACTTCCCCTTTTCACTGGCTGTCCTAACATCCACCTCAACAGGATCTCCAGTGCAACCCAGGTGTCACAAATTCTATTCAAAAAAAGGATGGAGAAAAGGAAAAGTTGTCTTAGTCATTGAAATCTTAGTAAAATTTAAATGTGCTGGGAAGTACAGCTTGCCAGCTTCACAGGTCTATGCTGAATCAGAATTCATTTTTTACCGTAAAATTTATGAGGCACCTCTGGAAAATGCTAACCTAATTTGCATATCATGTTGGATCAGCCCAGTCAGATTCCTTTCCTTTTTCTGATACAATTCTCTGCACTCTGTTCTTTCCTTATTCTTCTGAACAGACTATCTGTTACACTGTTCTTAAAGATGGGGTGCAGAATTTGCTAAGGGTTAAATCAAAGCCCTTTATAGAAGAATTAAATTCAACTCGATTGAGGTGAATGACTGAGAGAATTCTGGGCTGACTATGCTATCACCATAGCAGATAGAATTTTTTTGATTGTTTTTAAACAACCTTATGGAGAACCTTCATTGAAATATCTCCACTTTCCATATCTTGACTTCTTTTCCTGGTGATTCCTGCTCTTAGTCCTAATTACCTCTGTCAAGACTAGTGCACTTTGCAAAAGGGGTGTGTGGCTACAATACTAGAGATCTCTTACAAAAAAAAAAAAAGAAGAAATGAAGGCTTTCTCCCTGGTATGATTCTTTGGGGAGTCATATTTTAAAGAGACTACCCGAGCCTTCTAAATACTACTTATGCCTATAAAAAACGTTAATACCCAGTTATGTATCTTAGCAGCAAATCAAGTAACTAGATATTTGTGTGATATTTTTTGCCTGCAGGTTTTGGGTTTTCTCCTCTGGTTCAGCCCAGGCTTACTGGGGCTTAATAAATCCCTTTCGGGTTTAAAGCAACACTTGTGCACCTACATATAGCTTATCTACTTTCCTCCAAGCTGAATCACAAAGTGGAACAGAAAATGGTTTTAATGTTACCTAATTTCTTGGTTTGCAGGGCCTTCTGTCATTGTAAATCACACCTCTGATCATCCCGAGCAGTCTGCTGGGGAGGGTGCAACGCTGACTGAGTCTCAGTTTCAGACGGATTGTGTGCTGAGCTGTCACACTGGCTCACAGCTTACAGTGTCGAGGGATTCATAACACAGGTACTCCTCCAATTTTGAGCATTGATATAAAGATAACATATTTAAGAAATAATGCCATACACCTTGTGTTTATAGCACGTGCTACCTACATGTTAGGTAGGTCTCAGGTAGGTTGCCAGTAAATTGGCTTTCCTATTGTTCCAGTTCTTGAAAGACAGTCTGTGCAGAACATTAAAAAAAAGAAAAAAAACAAAACTAACAAAACACATTAGAGACTGTTGTTAAGGAAATGCTGTTGCCTCTGTTTCTAAATTCACTGCCAAATAAACGGTAATCAGATTAGTAAATATTTATTTAGGCTTTAGTTGAAGTTCAAGAGTATATATCCATATCCATGTATTAGTCCAGGGGAAAGACAGGCTCCTGTGCAATAATATCTCTCTCATTGCAAGGGCTCTCTGAAGTATTTCACATCTAATCTCCAGATCAGAGATTGTGTACGTGGAAGGTCAGATTTGATCTTTGCATTGTTTCTTCTGCCACTGAAAAAAAAAGAGGAATGAAAACAAAGGTATATTATCTAAAATTCAGGAGATTTTGCCCCAGCGCCTGCTCCCTGGAAAGCTGACACCTCCCACTGGAAAGCAAAAGTTTTCAAATTACTTTTTCTGACTTGAAAATTTGAAGATGTTGGAGCACTCAGTTCAACATTGCTTTAGTGGAAAAATACAATTTTCTAGTTCCAAGTAGCTTTCATTTAAGAATTTTACTGATTATGTTTTTAAAGGATAAGTGTGTTCATATTAGAAACAAAACTAAAGATACTTTTAAAATATCATCAATTCCTTGTCTGTCCCCTGCATTTTCTTTATTTTCAAAGAAGTCTAGTAATTTTTCATATTTCTGGATGAAGATGGTGTGAGGATTTTTTTTTTTTTTTTTTTTTGTTTTTTTTTTTTTTTTTGGGGGGTTTTTTGGGGGGGGGGTTTTTTTTTT
>WEKY01024886.1:243-18761 GCA_013390045.1 Picathartes gymnocephalus | reverse complement strand
AAAAAAAAAAAAAAAAGAGACTCACAGTTTGATAAACCTTAGGAATTCCATTTGTAGTTCTTGTTTCAAATCTGTGAAGTGTACAAATTATCTCACTTCAGCCACATGCCCTTATCCAAGATTAAAAAACAGTAAGTCCCAAGGTTTACCTAAATCTAATAACACATTTTAGAAGTCATTAGGATTTACTTAAACAAGAATTTCCATAAAGTGCAGAATGCCTGGATTTTTCAGGAACAGCTATGCTGTATGATAGTCCCACACTTAAAGAGGTTGTGGCTTAAGCAGCACCTAAGTGACGGTTTATCTGACAGTCATTATTGACACTGTACTTCTATGTGCCTGAAGTTTCTCAGGTTTGTTACAGACCACTGCTAAATACAAATTTTGGTTGGTTAGGGCAAGACATGGGGTTCTGAGGAATAGGTTACCCTGAATCCCTCAGATCCTTCAGCAATTGATCAGAACACAGCTGGCACGGAGAGATCCAGAGCACTGGATAGGGTTCTCCTGGTGAAGAACATGCTTTGGAAGACTCAGATGGCACCTCACCTTGATGTCTACTGAACACGTGGCTGAGAACTCAGGCCACCAGAAACCCTAGTGCCTCCTTTGGCAGCATCTTCTGTGCTGGGATTTAGCCAACCAGCCTTGAAGGACTGGCCAGCTGCATTGATGGTCAGGCTTCTCTCCATGGACCTGAAATACTTAAGAATCCTCAGGCACATTTGCTGGAGCAAGCAGACAGTTGCATTTCCAGCTGGATGACAGTTCCCCTCTTAAAAAATATTAACTCTGATCTCTGCAGCTTTTATGTCCAGTTCTTTTACCATTAGCTCACAGACTCCTCAGGGGACATAAGAAGAGAAGGGACAAGTAGGCTCTTCTCTTCACCACGTGCTCCCTGTAGGCAGTGGCTGTGCCACCTTCTAGCCCGAGCAGCTGCCAGCTGCCATAGGTATAACTATACCTTTTTCCAGACAGGAAAAACATAATTACATTTTTTTACTATTCAAGGAGATTTCTGTTCCTCTCCAAAGCAAACAGTTTGGCTATGTCTGTTGTCTAAAAGAAGACTGGTGCTGCCTATAGGACTGAAACTCATGGAAGCTTGCAGTATGGAATAATGGAAAAGGATGGCACTACTGCTTCTGTCAGTATGTTGATATCATTGTTTTTCCTTCTTTTGGGCTTTATTAAATATATACATACACAAACAGTTTTATGCATAGGCTTTTTCATAATAAAAAAAAGGGAAGGAATTTCCATACTGGATGAAATTCATAATCCAGCCAACAGTGAAATTATCCCAGCATATACCTCTACATTATTTGATTCCTTTCCAGTCCTTGGTGGTTTGTCCTCGGGCTGTATGAAAGCACTGTCCCTGTTTCAAAGACAAGATTGTAGCAGGGGTCAGAACAAGGAAATTTTCCAAAGAAATTCACAACATCTGTTTCACTAAACCCTCAGCACAGCTATGGCTAGTGACATGTCTGACCTCCTAGCTCATCCTCTTTCCTCCAGACATAAAAGCAAAAGTAATTTCTGGGCTCCAGAAGGCCACAGGAGTGGCATGGGGTAAAATCACAGTATGGAACAAAGAAGTAACATCAAACTAGGCTGTAGGAAAGCTTTACTGTGACATATACACAACATCCCCAAAACAAGCATATATTAAATGCTCTACCCAACATTCTGTAAAATTAAATTAAATACTAGGTTTGGGTTTTTTTCTCATTTCTTTTGAGCATGCTCAATGCTGTAGTACAAGGATAGCAGAAGAACAGCAAGCAAGAAAACAGCTATACCTGCCTTGGTATCAATTCCAAGGCCTTCTCAAAAACATCAGGAGTTACTCCACCGATACCAGTGGAATTAAACTGGCATTAGTATCAGTGTAAATGAGAAGATCACTGTGAGTCACACAGTATTTATTAATTGTGGATCATTATGGACAGTGATTTACTTGGCATTATCCATTTAATTGCCTCAGACAATCAAGTAGGTAAGAAAAATTTTTCTATCTTCTCTAACCAAATTTATTTGGATGGCATAAATTGGAATTCTTTTCAGTGTGCTAAAGGTTTTATAGCATTAATCTTGGCCTTTTTCTAATTACAGAAAATCCTGTTAGTGTATCTTTACAAATGGGTGCTTGTCAAATTTATACTACTCAACATGAGACATTCTAATGAAGCTTCTAATAGAAGCGGGACAGATAAATTTAGGACTACGTTGGCAGTTTCATAAATTTGTAAGTTGACATGAGTGTATTGTCTCCAAGAATCTTGGTGACAAACTGTCAAGCAATGAATTCTTTACATAATCGTTACAATGACAGATTATCTGTGGACTGATTTCTCTATCTTACTTAGTATGATCATTATCACTCATCCTGTTCTCATTGACTCTGAAAGTCTAATTTCTTAAATTTAATAAACTTTATGTCCTTCCATCTCTATTACTTAAGATAGCATGAAGTCAAATAGTATTAAAATATGTTTTCCTGAATCAATAGAATTAATTGTACATCTCTGTTAAATATCATGGTAAGTATATGGACTAAGCATGGGATGAAGCATTTCCATTTAAAATTTCCACTCCAAAACAACAGACAATGCTGTCTGAAAAATGTGAGTGACATGAGGAAAAAAGTGATGGCACATTTTTGGATAGCAGTTAAAGTTTTATTTTGAAAGAATAGAGATCTGGACAGCATCTTTTTTTTCCTTTTTGGAGGATCTAATTCTAGTTTTTTAATAACCTTGATGACTAAGCTCCTTTAAAATTGAAATCAATCACATTCCTTGCATTGTCCTCAAACAGGTACTCTTTCCCAACCCAGTTGTGGATTTAGTGCACTTGACAAAAGACGTACAGTGCAAATCTGTTTTCTTTCCTTTTTTATTTTTTTTTTAATTAATTTTCATGTTCCTTGCATGAGTCAACCCAATGTTTGGAGTTTTCTCCTGAAGTTTTCATTAAATTATCAAATATTTCCTGGTTAGGGTCAGCCTGAGGTAGGGAGACCTTCACTGTTTTTTTGCATGTGGGAGATTTTCCTGACAAAACATATGGTTATATTTTTTAACACAGAGTTGGTACCAAGCTTGGGACAGATTAATCAGCAGGAAAGAGGGAATGGGTGAGACAAGATGCTCTCTCTCTCTCTCTGTTCCCTTTCCCCTGCTCCCGTATTACTGCTGTGCTTGATCCTGGCCAAGGGCATGGGCACAAGACCTTCTCATTAATATTAGGATTGTTTCAGCTCCAGTAGCTGATACCTGTTAGAATTTAAGGTACAAAAAGTCTTCAAGACCTTGTGCCTGCAGACTCTGAGTTTGAAATGTGTACTGCATTTGACCTGAGACCATGGAAAAGGCTTCCAAACTTAGGGACCTATAACAAAGATGTAAGTCTGTAGTTCAAGAAGAGACGTGTTAAGTTAGATGGTAGAGAGTTTTGAAGTTTGAAATTTAGATATAGAAGTAGTTATAGAGTAAAATAAAAAATTTAAAATGTAGTAATATGAAATAAAGTAATATAAAATTGTATGTCAATTACATAATTAGATGAACAAGTCCACAGTGTGACAGACATGTAATACAGGTTTGATTACCTATTAGTGTGAAAATTAAAACAATGTGTGTGTGACATTGGTTTATTGGCCAATTAACCTTTTAAAGGCCTTGTAATCTGTAGTCTTGTGATCACTTTTACACTATGACTGACTTCTACATTCCTCTGTGAAGGTGTTCTCACGACATCATGAAACTGTAGCAATAAATCAAACTTTAACTCCTACCAGAGTGATCCCGTCTCTGTCCCAACTATCCCGACAGAGACCTTTCCTCTTTAAAAAACAGCAGCAAAGGCAAGGAGATTTTTCTGTTTTTTCTTACCTTGCCACCAAGGCCCACTGATGCAGGCATGGGTAGAGTGAGGCAAATTGAACATTCGGGTGCAGATACAAAAGCTTCTGGCATGTAACCCTTCTGTGCATAATGCAGCAGCAGTGAAGGGCTTCTCAGTCCAAAGGACAGTAAAGAAATAGGGAAACAAAGTCCATCTGCATCAAAGGGATACCTTCCCATTCAGAGGATTAGTCATAGAGTTTGCCACACAGATACTGGAACTTCCCCAGATACCAGAGAAGTAGCTACTTCTCATTCACTACCCCCTCACTGAGGCCATTTCGCTCCCCCCCCCCCGCCTCCAAAATGTGGAGATCTCTTGCAGCTTCTGAGCCTCCGTGAGGCAATGTCCACTGATGCCACTTCCTCCTTTAGAGGAGGAACTTGCTATCACACCTGCCTCTGCACAAAGCAGGCATTTGCTGTCAGGTCCCCAGGTGCCTGGCTGCTGGATGGCTTCCAGCAACCAGGGCATGCCTCCATCCTTCCTCCCCTCCCCGCCACACAGCCATGCTAACCCATTCCCTAAGACCACTGCCCTTCAGTAAATACTAGGGCACACTTCTTGTGGCCAAGTTCACGCCCCAGCCCTGTGACAGGCATATCCCCATGTTATTTTTGCAGAGGTGCAGTCTCACGCTGCTTGTGCTGTGCTGGAGCTGGTGAGCACAAGGAGCAGAGGACACTTTGGCACACCACCATACACTGCAGCTGGGCAGCTCCTGCTTAGCAGCAGTAGCAGGAGACTGAATTTTGAAAAAAGGAAAAGCTGGTGTCCAAACAGAAATCTCTTACAGAAGCCCTCTATCAAAGCTGACAAATGCCTGCTAGATGTGTTAATTAAGTATTATCCATAATTTCTACCCTTCTAAGTATCTTGTGGAACTCCTCCCAGACATGGTCGTAGCTCTGCTGTCCAGCAGCACGAAAAAGTGGTAGAATTTGACCGCACAGGATGTGTTTCAAACACTTCTGCTGCTTGTTTCTGGAGATCCTCCATCGCTCTCACACCAAATACAGACAAAAGATTCACGAGGCCAGTGAGTCAGCACACCAGACCCCATCCTGCAGTGAGTCAAGATCGATTTAGTGCATCTGGCCTCTGCAGCACTGCTCCTGACTGCTTCTCCTTTATTTGAGAAAGTTCTCTGCTGCCCCCTCTTCAAGGTGAAAACCTAGAATGGATTTGCCTGTTATAGCATAGGGAGGAAATACACCAGACTGGAAAGAATACGAAAGTGTTTTTTTCTAAGATTTATGGAAGGGAGGGACAGTACCTCTCTCATTTCCTGCTACCCCTCATCGTTAAGTAGTGATGATCAAAATAAAACATACCGTATTTGGTGAGAAAATCACTATAGGAGAAACAAGGAGAATGATCTTTTTGTTTTTTCATTGTCTGAGTGAGCAGCAAAGCCAGTTTTACTTCTGTTAGTGGTGATGATGGCTTGTACCCAAGCTTTCCAGAAAAACTACCTGCTGTAGCAAGATTTTTAAAGAATGGTTTCTTTGTGAAGTATCTGGCATGGGGAAAAGGTCTGAAAACAGGGATCATAAAAGAAAGGTTATTTCAGTCCTAATTTTTTTTTTTCAAAAAGGCCATAAACATCTAATTTTTCTAACAGCATCATCAAAATCAAATCCATTACATTAGTTAAAATATTGTAAAGCCAAATTCAGCTGTAAAGCCTATACATCCACTTTCTAAATTCTGTGATTTAAGACAAGTCCTCTCTCAAATGCTTTGTGAGACACACAAAAAAAAAATAATGAATGTTAAATAGGAACCAGGAAGAATATTAATATACAGATTACTGTCAAACTCTAGATTAAATAAAATTAATAGTAGTACAAAAGTAATTTAAAAAAAACCCACATCTCACCTTGCAGGAGTTCTTTTAATTGCCACTTCTGTCAGAAGTGTAATTTGAAGAACACAGTCATGTTTTAGCAGTTGTTAATAGCCATAAAATTTTCTTGTTACAAATTCTAGCAAAGCATTATGGGAATTCCAAGGATATTAAGAACGGAAGTTTTTTAGGACTCTTTGTCTTCTGTTTTGAACAAACGGAACCTTGCTTAACACAGGAGAAAAAAAGAATTAAAAAAAGGGGTGCAGGGGACGAAGAAGCCTTTCATGAAAACGTAAAATAAATATCAAGCTCTATGTAACTTCCGTTAATTTCCCAAGTATTTACTTTATTCACTTTCTTACTGGTTGGAGTCAACAATATCCAATCCTTTACTGCTTCTCTGCTAAAGACCTACCAGCCAACAAGGGTCCCAAATGTAGGCTTGCCCACAACACGAACACATCCACAGCATCAGCAGCAGCTCTTTGACAAGCCCACTACCCCCCTTCTAGACAGCAGGGATCTTCAAGCCTGAGCACAGAGGTATTTGGGTGGACTGCAGCAGTCATTCTTTGGGAATAGAAAACTTAGGAGCTCAGTGACATTTCTGGGCTGAAACAACCTCACATGATCTGGAGACACCACACGAGTAACAAAAGAAGAAAGAGAGCACACTAAGGACTTTGCATTTGTCAGGAATGTGATTATTGATAGAAAAGGGCATATAGGGGCACAACTCCTCCACAGCTTCAGAGAAGGTATTTATTTTCTGTAAAACTGGGAGACGAGCTACAAGGTGTTCTTATCTTATTTTCAGAGTGCTTGAGGCTCACCCAGGGGATGAGAGGCAGTAAACTCACCCTCTGACTGCCAGATCAGTGTTACTGGATGAGATATTGATATAGATCCAGCTCTATAGTACCAGTTCACCAGCTTAACTGCATCAGTTTTCCTCTTGTTTCGGAGGCAGAGCACTCCTGTTATACCAATTTTACAGATGAGGATACCAGACCTGCTCCAATTTCACTGGGAAAATGTGGCAAGACCCCAGAACACCTGACCAGCCTGACACACCCCGAAGCTCCCTCAAGCATCCACAGCAGGGGTGAATGAGCAGAGCTTGCTGGGCAGGTGCAGGTCAGGCCTGAAAGGGTACACACAATGAATAGGATGCAATTAGGACAAATGAATGGGAGGTGTTAGAGGTGCCTCAGGCTCCCTGTGGATGCAAAAGAGACCTGATCTGTGAAGACATATTGCTATTTTTCCAAGGAGGCTGGGTGGCAGGTAGCACATCCTCCAAATGTCCCACAATGGCATCATATCACCATAATCAAGAGAACCTGGGAAGCTAGAACCAAAATAGAGACACTCAGTAGCTGCTCCCTGGGGCACATTGTGCCCCACCAACTTGTACCTTATTAGAGCATCTCACCTTGTCTTTTGAGCACAGGTCTGAACCTTGGTCCCATTACAAAAAGAGCTGTTCTGAGCAATCCCTTTGACACAAATTCCAGAGCTGATTTTGACTTAGGTGAACTTCAGAGCTTATGAATGTTTATGCAAGTGTTAGAGCTGCCTTTTAAAACTGCTGAACTGAGAAAGAGGGGGAAAAATATCTCTGTAGCACCTTAGTAATGGATCTTTAATGATTTCAGGCATAAGTACATGATACATAAACCTGAGGCAACCTTTCTCTAGAGATTTCAATTTCCCTGGAAGTGTCCAATAAATAACTTAAAATAACTTTAAATTTAATCACTTTAAGTTATATTACCTCTACAGATTTTGAATGAAGGTCCATCAGTTTATCTCATTTTTTCTATTGTTGCAGTTTCATCAAAAGCTTTTGCTGCCAGGGATCTACTTTAGGATTAATCTGGTTGACATAGAAGTAACCACAAAACTTATGAATATTGCAACATATTTTTATATAGGAGGCAATATATAGTAAAGCAAGAGCAACACATTCAGTTTGTATTTTTACCAGCTATGAATAGGGGCTCTTGACTATACAGAAATATTGTAATTTGATAAGACCTGAATTATTAAAAAAGTCATCCCTCCATTTTTCAAAAGAAACATTTTAGACTTTACTTGCTGGAACGTGTCTTGGTGTATACTGAAGACTGGTCAGGACTAACACAACTGAAAAAGGAAAGTTCCTCATAATTACCCTTAAATAAGGAATCCTGTAGTCTCTCTTTTCCAAAGTCCTGGCTGCATCTAGCATGCCCCAGCTCTCTGACTGAGAAACCTCTGCATCATAAACTAGAAATGTTCTCATCGTCTGCCATTTGCAGAAGATGCTTCTAAAGTTTTGCAGAACCTAAAGCACTAAAGGAGATGGGACTGATATAAATTTCCTAAGCTGGATATGAAATCCTAGAGTAAAGCAATACTGCATATTATCAGCCAAAAAAAAAAAACAAAAAACCACCCCAACAAACAAACAAAAAACAAACCAAACCAACAAACAAACAAACAAAAACCCCAAAAAACCCCAAACAAACAAAACCCCCTGGAGTGGTAAAGGGACAAAGGAGACATTCTATTCCTGTGTTTCCTTTCTTTTCCAGCAGACACAATGAAACTCCCTGCTGTTAATTGTGGTGCCTCAAAATAGAAGACCAGGATTTCTGAAACCACTGTCTTTCAACTGAAGTTAACCGCAAATTTCTTATCACTGGCTTTGGTAAGAATAGCATTAGCCCAGAAGATGTACTTTGAAAGTCCTGTTCAAAAACTAAGAAGCCACTAACTAAACCACAAACTAAGCCAGCCTATAATGAGGGCAGTGTACATCATTGCCTGGCTGGGTAAACATGTCTGCCTGCACTTATCTCTGATAGCTCAGTGAGACCAGCTGGACTAGTCAAATGTTAATTTCAGGAAAGGCTTACGGATCAGTTTATGCAACCAAACCTTTGTCCTTTTCAGCTGGTCACCTGTGCTCATACAAGGTGCAGTTCATAAGGCAAGTCATGCATTTAAAAGCAGTCTGTTGTTTTTGTTTAACAGCTATGCATCTCTTTTGGACCCTGGGCACACGGTGGAGATTTTCATTTAGTTTTGCCTTTTGGATGGCAATAAAAACGAAACTGAGAGTTTTCCTGCTGGTATCCCAAGAACTGTGGCGGCTGGCGAGTCCCGGGGCGATGGTGTGCTGCAGCCGACCTCTAGTGGAAGGACCACAGCTCAGGGAAACGCCAAACAAAGGCAGGAAAACTCGAGAAAATGCACAGAAAGCACTAGCAAGAGCCGAGAGAAAAAAGGCACAGCCTCAGAACCAAGATGCTGAAAATATGAACGTGAGCAGTAATTACAGCTTAGTGGGCGTGAGTTGAGCCTTTCTGCTGCTTCCTGTCAAGAGCAAAAATAACACAATCTTACTTTCTGTGATGAAAAACATCACTTGTAATAAATGGAACTTTCTCCCATGCTTTTAATGACCTTTTAAACTTTTTTTTTTACCACTGAGAAGTACATTTCCGTTACCAGGGAAAAGAGGTTCAATCTCACCAGTGAGTTATTGAGATTCTTATGGTTATAGTCAATATCAAAGCGAGAAAGCAGAAGCTGGAACTGAGGTTTCAGCTCCTTGGTTTCACTGCTGTGTCAGGGCAGAGTGAAACTATTGTCCTTGTAGCAGGATTTTGCAAAAAACCATAATCAGACCAGCTGGAGAACATCAACACTTTAAGCAACATGAGTATAAGATGTCTGAAAGCAATGCTGTTGGTGCCATTTACTTTTCATCCACACAATGATGTAATTCCCTGGGTTTTTTTATCCTGAAGCAGAAGTATGTCAGAAAATGGAATATGATGACAGGGGAAACCCATGTTGTGTGGATTTTTATCATTTTCATATCTCTTTTAAGAAAGGGCCTTCTGTCAGACCCCAAAAGACAAACAACTGTTGGAGGTCAAGGCACCCCCACAGTCCTTGGAGGAGTGCCTATCCTCTAGGAAGGGTATCGGCTAAGAAATCCTTCTGCCTGAACAGAGTCCTGCTCAGGCGTGTACAGCATTCTTCTCACACACACACCTCCCAAATCTTCACATGCCATGAGAACTTCAAGTATGTCACTATTTCAGGGTTATCACTCCTGCACTATCTGCTTCTGGCATGATGCTGCCATCACCAGCTTCTCAAACAAGGGTGTGCTGGGGATGGCTGAGTCTGGCCTGGCATCAGTGTTGAAGAGTCTGTTGCCATCGTAACACCTATTTTTAGAAGAAAACTGTTTTCTCCTTCTTTACACCACCTCAGGCTTGCTCAAGGCTTTGAGGATACCGGTATTACTTCATCCTTGAAGAGCCAAAACTACTGCGTTCCTGTAAGTTTTGTCATCTTTTCTTCCCTTTATTCAGCACTTTGATGGGTATATTTAACACTGGGGGGTTGTTTGGTTGGTTGCCTGCTTTTTGTCTTAGGCCAAACCATAACAAACAGCAGCACTTTTTCTGCTACTACTTTTCCCTTGAAAGTCTATGTAAGTATCAGCTGATTCTTCTTTATCCAGTATTGGTGAGTATTGCTCATATATGCAAAGATCCTAACAGGTAAGAGAGAATTTGCTAAAGTTCAGCAAAATACTTTGGGTTTACTGGAACTACATGTAATACAATTTTTATCTCATTGTTTCATCAATAAAGGGCCATCTGTGTTTCTGTTCCATGCTTTATTTCAGCTTTGTTTTTAATGTCTTGTCTAATCATTCTGTTGTTTCATCTATGATGCTCAGATCTAAATAGCAGATGAATGACAGTTATGATGGTAAGATGAAACTGTTCCTCAAATATTAGATAAGCAGATACTGAAGATCAAAATCATCCAGAGCACGTCTGAGTTGCTTTTAATACTAATAAGGGTCTACTTCATAGAGTGGCTCAGGTGAACTTCGTAATGTTGTAGGTCTTACTCCCTCCTCTGTACATTATTAGCCCATTGTATCCAATATCATGGATCATCCCTCCTTCTGTCCTGCTCATATAAGAGAAATGTGGAGGTTCAAGAGGCTGCATTTGGAATGAAGAGTTTAACCCTGCTCTGCCTGCCCTGGTAGTGCTATGCTCCTGGGGCAGTGCTACCATATCTCCCCATCATGGGACCCCTTTGGGCTAAGGAGTGAAAAATGGCTGCACCAGCACTGCCAGTTAGACCAGCCAGAGCTTGGATAGACCACTAACTAAATGATACAGACCCCTTATCTGTCCCAGGTAAATCTGTACTTTCCTTAGTACTGTTCCCAATCAATTGTCACTGGTTGGGCAGTGCCACTCCAGCCAAGAGCTGTGCCTTCCTCCCCTGTGCCAATCCACAGGTACATCCACTAGAGATTTTCAGTGGAGAAAGGAGACAGGGAGGACAAGTCACAGCACCTTTTCTTCCACCTTGGGCAGCCCACTCCTCACCTGCATGGATGAGGCATACACCTGCCTGGTTCCCAATAGAGAGGGGTTGAACTTTTCCAGAGACAATCCTGTGAACTGCTACAGTTCCACACCATTCCCACTCTGTAACAGCATGGGTTAAACCATAGGTTTTAAACACTCTGCAACAGGAATGCTGCCTTGCTTGCTAAGTACCACTCACACGAGTAACTCTATGTAAACATCTCCCTCCCTTCCATCTAAAGGGAAGAGGACTTGAGAATAACCACAAGCGGATACTCCTAGACACCCAGTCCCAATAGTGAATCTTGCTGAGCAGCTAATTCTGGTCATAGCAGACAGCTTAGAGAGAAAGTCTAGAGACTCCTAGAGATACTTCAGCATAAGTCTTTAAACAAGAGCCTTCTTCTCTTAGTTTATCCAGAAACAGGCCACCCACAAAAATATTTTAAATAATATTGTTGCAGAAAATTAGAAGGGTGAGTTTCAGGGTTTGGCATAATTGAGAAAACATCTTGGCTTCTCCATCAAGTTGATCCCGCAAATATCCTTCTGAACTGCCTGTTTCTGCAGACCAAGGCACAGTAAGGCCCAGAGGAGCAACCGCTGCACATTCAGGGCTCCAGACTCTGGAATTTGAGCACCAGATTTCCAGGATTCCTGCTGACTTTAAAAGCCACACTCCAGATTTCTCAAACATACAAACCAAGGATGGCAATGTTTGCAGTGTTGACCTTTCTCAGAAAATACATATAAACAAATGCATTATCTGTAGGACTGTGGTTTTAAAGGAAAGCTGATAATTCTTCACAATTTCTTCTTAAAACACTTGAACAGGGAAGGACAGCAGTATAGAAAATATCTGAATTCCTGTTCAAAGCACTTCTTAATTTTTCCCAGTTGTCTTGAACCACATCAGGATATTTCTCATCAGCCTACTCATTCTATGAGAAATAGGCAAATGCTGGAGTTAAGAACATATCAGTTATTTTTCTTAGTCATTTAGAAAGCATATAAACAATTCAGTAGCAAATTTAGTAACAAAATTAAACACAAAAGAGGAAAAACAAACTGTAGCTATCAGTTATGTATAATTCCAGAAGTTTATTCACTGTAAATGACATGTAGCACTGATAAAATAAAATTATTGAAGAAATTGGATAAAATAAGGAAGTATTCAAACCTATTTTCAAAAGGCAACGCTAAAACAAATATTCCCCATGTCTGCAGACTTCATTGAGATGTCTCAGTCCCCAGTAGAGTCCTGCTCTATCTAAACATCATCACAGTAATAACATAGAAAAAAGTCTCTCCAAGCATTCTCCTTCTCATCCTAGATCTCCTCAAATCCAAGCAGCTCAACACTACCTACATTGCATGCAGGGAGCTCATTAATTACCTAAATAATTTTTATCATTGCAACATTTCCTTTCTAGTAAAATCAATGTGCTAAATGAATTGAAAGTCACATGTAGGCAGCCTAGATCATTACTTACAAACATATAGAGTTTTTGCACTGAATTTGATCTTCCTCTATTCACTTTTTTGAATGCTTCATAATTACTCTTCGCTGTTCAAAGAATGCTTGTCTTACCTGGAGAAAACTACTTTCAGACAGTGTAAGGGACACACTAAAACTACTGGATGTAAATCAACAATCTTCCTGTGTCACTACAGTCACTTAATTTTTCTTTCCTGTCAGGAACTTTTCCTTGCCACTGAAAACCTTGCAGCCCTCTGATCTGCATTGCTGTGTTCCTCCATGATGTGACTGACTTGGTCCTGTTTACATATATAAAAGAGACACTATCACTTTTGCATTTCTGCCTCTTCTTCCTGTATTAGAGCTAGAAGGCCATTGCATTCCCACTGCATTAAGAATCCTAGCCCGAGAGTAATCTCAAACGTTTATTTTCTTCCTAAGTGCTTACACATGTTATTTCCAACCCAATGAGGAGAAGGGAATTCCAGTCCCAATAGTGAATCTTGCTGAGCAGCTAATTCTGATTATAAGCAGACAGCTGAAAGTCTAGAGACAAATTACCTTCAATGTTAATAGCTTTTTATTTGGGTGGGAAAAAAGCCATTGCTGACACACTGTTTTTTATGAACAGCTGGTGTGCTAGATGTATACATGATAGATCCTAGGTTTCGTTCCCTCCTGATAAAGGGGATAAAAATGTCCAATAACACTGCCGTGCATACAAAATCTCTTCCACCTTAGGATGGGCAAATATTTACTCTGGACTTGTTGAGTAATTCTGTCTGCAAAAAAAAAGTTGAATAAAATCAGAAGTAACCAGCAAATCATACATCCATAAAGAATAGCAGCTTGACATATTAGGAAATTTAAAGAGTATATATATCATCATTAGCATTGGAGAGTGACACCAAAACAGCTAATCAGCCACCAAAAACCGCTGTGCTTTTAGACTTCAAGAGTCCTTCCCTTAAGTTGAGCCAGTGGAAGTAATACAGGTATAAAAAAACCAAAGCAGTTCATACTAGGAAAAAGGCAGAATTCAGACCACTGAACCTAGAAATTTGAAATCCACTTAAAAACTGAAAATAAAACTAACCCACACCATAATTCCCTGATGTTTTCATGCTGTTCTAGTAAATCTAAGACAACTTGGGCCCAGCCCATCTCATCTGGCATAGATTCCTGTCTTTTCAAGAATTAGAAGAGAAAATTTTCATCTCAGGCAAGAGAAGTGCAAATACTGGCAGTTTCGTGCCTCTTTTCAGGAAGGAATTTCGTACCGGTTTTATTTTCAAATGTGCACAGTGCAACCTGCTGGGCCAGAGAAAGCTCCTGGGTCCTCGCAGTCAGAGGGAGCCTTAACCTGGAGCAGCAGCAGGACTATAGTGTGTGCCTTTCTCCTGGTTATTCCCAGCTCTCTAACTCCCTCTGCACGACAGCAGCCTGAATAACAAGGGCATTTGCTTCTGGCACCTGCAAAAGGAGTATACGTTGAATTAAAAAAAAAAAAATTCTAAAGTGGTAAATACAGAAAAGTTATTAGGCATTGAATTTTACTGGGAGTTGTCACATAAATAAACGCTGCAGAGCCAGGTCCACATTACTACTGAGATGAAAGAAGGGTTATGCTGAGTTACTACTGTGAAAACAGTATTATGACCCCTCCCATTCTGTCTTCACAGACCCAGATTTCAAAAATCGTATTACTTTCTCCAGTTTTAATTTTCAGTTACTTCTTGGCAAAGATCTAAGAGGCTTTTTTAAAACCAGTGTCCATTTTATCTACCTGCCCGTAAGCCTTTCTTCATTATTACCTTGCTTTCTTTTCTGAAACATGATGTATCCTTTGGAATTCCAAAAGAACAATAAGGGAGAAAAAAATGTTCAACAAGATGCTACACACAAGCTGGTATAATCCAAACATTTGTCAGTCTCAACACAGCTCAGATGGTGAATTTATGAATAAGCAGGTTTAATGATACGAAAATACTATATTAAACCAGCAGAATTTATTTAATTAGAAGACTTTTTTCAGTAAATTCTTGTCTTCCACTTCTTTTTTTTTTTTTTTTTTTTTTGTCAAAGCCTTTAAAAAGTCCATCTGGATATTTGTCAATCCTATAAACACATATTACAATGCACAGCTATGCAGTGGAGTTCCTTGACAAGCTTCCTTCACTATTCTGCCACCTTCCTAGTATGCCTGTATCACAGAAAGGGAAGCTGAGAAAACTTCTGGAGGAGAACTGTTTTTTAATTCTCATGTACCAACACTAGACACTAGGAAAAGAATCTTCAGCCAGACGGCGGTCTGTCACTGGACCAAGCTCCCACAGAAATGATCACAGCACCAAACCTGCCTGAGTTCAAGGAGCATCTGCATGACACTCTTGGTCATTTGGTTTACCTTTAAGTAGTCCTGCAAGGAGCAGGGAATTAGAATCTTTGGTTCTTATGGCTCACTTCCATCCTGATATATTCTAAGGTTCTATGATAAATATACTTATAAGAAACATACACTACATAATTTTTATCTATTTGAATAAAATGAATGCATGAAAATTAAAAACACAGGTGTAAAACTGGACCATTAAAAAATGCCCCCTAGATCTCATCCAAAAGCAAAACATGGTAAACTGCTGGAATACTTCACAGCCCTAAAGAGGTAGGACCGGGATGGGTGTTATGATCCGTCTACATTTTCACTGCTCTTGGGCAGGAAAAAGTACATCTGTTCCCTAAAGGTATTTGTTTATCCTGTTCTTAAAAATGGATGGTCCTTACAGATGGTCAACAACCACCTAGCCTAGATGTCAGTCTTGAGCTTACACAATATTCGGAACACTTGAATTTTAGCCCACTCTATTATGTCCTATTCATAAGTGCAAACAGAATTTTGTTCCCTTCACCTTTACAGCAATGTGCCATGTTTCTTAAGATTTATAACCTAGAGAAAGTGGAGACGCAAGTCCAGCTCCTTTCTTTTTTGTCTCAGGTGTCTTAGTCAGTGCTCAGAGGTGAAGTCAAGTGTTCTTCACCTCTGTTTTTCCTCTGCATATTCTCCAAGTACTCTACAGCTTCCCTGAAGTGTAATGCCAAACTTGGATACATCATCTTAGCTTTTATCTCATCATTGCCAGGAAATCTCCTATGTGACCACTCTGTTTATACATTGCAGCATTATATTTGAAGCTGCTTCCTCTTCACTCTAAGAAGGACACACTTGACCTGCCAGGGAGATCTAAAGTTTTGCTTAAAATATGCAACATGAAATGAAGTTAGATTATGTTTTGACATCCCATTCCACTCCATTTCAACCATAATTCTGTGGTTAACACACAGTGGAAAAGCTGGTATTCCTGGCTTCCATGCGTCTATTCAGGTCTCAAAACTGAACAGTTGACACAATCGTGACCCAAAAAAAAAAAAAGCACTGGTGCAGCTAACCCAAAAGTCAGGGCTGGGAAGCCCAAACTAAAGCAAGAAACACCAGCTAAATTAAAAATTACTAAAGAAAATGAAGACTAGGCTGTTCTTCAGCTGTATAAATAAGAAGGAACCAAGTGAAAAGAAATGATGCCACTATGCAGCCAGTGGAGTTCAGATAAAAATAACACAGACATGGTTGTAAAACTAATGACCAGGCATTTGGGATAAGATTCATCTGACGTGTTTCAGTTGTTCCCTCAGAGTAACACTTTCAGCAATGCTTGCTTCTCTCCTCTCATCTGACTGTGGCACCCACATGGGAGCCCATGGAGACTTTCAGGTAAGCACCAGACCAATAACCCAAGCAACTTGCAGAAGTTTCAACAGGCCCCAGCAGGGGCAGTAGAGGCAGCCTTGACCGCTTCAGTACAGGCAAGCAGAGGGAAACCGAACGTGCTTCATCAAAAACAAGAGTGCCTGTTTTATTATTCCTTGGCATTTTTTCCTGCTATAAAATCATCATGTGTTTGTATAATATTCTTTTTCTGGGAATGTATTTCAGTCCACATAAACATCTGCACTTAGTTACGTTAGCCAGTATCCAAATCCCAGCAAGATCCTGCCCTGATTATTTAACTCTGAGTGTTTTTGCCAGCTTCTATTCCCAGAACACACTGGATTTATAACTATGTCCGACTTCCAGCTTTGCTGGTTAGAAGATTGTAACACACATGCTCAAACTGAACGTCTTTTGTACTAGGACAAAGTTGTTCCAGCAGGCTCAAGTAACAAGCCATTAAATTGTGCTAGCATATTCCATTAGCAGCAGGAAAGTGAGCTTTTGTTGGATGCAATTTGTTGGTCTGTATTTTAAATCATACTGTTTGACCTACATCTTTTGTCTGCTTTCCTTGATATCTAACCATAAAATACAACCCTTGATTCAAATACCAATAAAACCTGTTGTCACAATTTTGCATAACTCAGCGTAAAAGAACCCAGATTTCAAGTAAATAAGTCTTTTTTTTTTGGAATCACTGTGTTTTTGTCTGCTGCCCTGCAGAACTAGATCCAAACCATTAATAAAAAAGAGATATATACAGTTTCATCTGAGAAGACAAACAAAAACATGCAGGATATAAATCAAATCAAGGATTTGCAAAAGAATAGAGTAAGCACTTACTAAGCCAAAAACATATTGTTCTTGTGAAGAAGGCTGCTTTGACCACTGTGCTTGCTCCAAATGTACATTTATGGAGTTCCAGGCCAGAACACTTTTGGAGCATAAAGACATGAAGCATTCGATCCCAGCAAAATTCACTGTGATCTGCCTAATTCTTGTGGAGATGAACTTCACCACAATTGTGCACGAGAGTACCTTCCCAATGCAGCTTCTAGACAATTATTCTCTGATGGATATTTCTTTGAAGATTTATTTTACATGACCGACAATTGCCTCAACCCATAAGTGCTAAATTAAATATGCTAATAAATAAATACATAACCTGACCTCCTACCCAGTCCCTTCTTCAGATACAATCTGAAAACAAATTTTGTACCTTTCTTCAAGCAAAAAAACTGGTTTGGGATACACTTCCTTGTACTTGGTTTGAGTCTCTCAGCTGATGCTGAAACGCATATGCTTTGCTTTGGTGTGTGAAAACAAACACTACAGAAATAAAAGCTTCAGAAAGAAAATGCAGAAAATAACTATTAAAATGTATTTAAATCTTCTGAGTTGAAATACAAGTGATGTAACCAGTCAGCCAATGTAAGCTCACATATCATCCATTCCTATTTTCCTCTCTCAAATCCCAGCTCCTGGCTCTGAGCAAGACAGTTTTTTCAGCTCCTGGGCCCTCTCTGAAGCAGGCTGAGATGAGAAAAACTCAGCCACCAGCAGGACCAGGTTCAATTGTTTCCCTCCAGCCACTCACCTCACAGAAGGGCAAACACATTTTTTTCTGGGACAGGACAGCCCCTGTCAGCATAGATATTTTGAGGACTGACTATTAAATGCTGCCATCGTTTCAAAACTTCTCCATCCAGTACTTAGTTGACAGACCCAAAGTTGCAGCCCTCCACCATAGCTCCTGCCCAAGTGGGGAGCCAGGGCCCTGCTTCTCCAGCTCCAAAATAACCCCCTCTCCCCAGGATTCTGTAGTCAACAAAAATACCAGATCAAGGCACAGAGGGAGCCAGAGAGATTTATGTACCCTATCCCTACCAGTATCAGTGATTTCAGTATCCAGAAATGCATAAACCTGTATCTCAGAAAAGCTATCTGCACCATAGAAAAATACCATGCTTCGAATTTTGTCTAAGCAGCTTTAAGCATACAATGTGCTTTTCTAAGCCAGAAGTAATCCCTAAATAAGAAGACTGGTAACAGGTACACAGCTGAAGGTCTCCTCTCTGACAGCTCAGTCACTGTACA
>WEKY01024883.1:48785-211622 GCA_013390045.1 Picathartes gymnocephalus | reverse complement strand
TGCCCCCAGCCTGTAGCACTGCCAGAGTTTGTTGTGACTCAAGCACAGGACTGAGTACTTCACTTTGTTAAATCTCATACAAGTGGCCTGTCCAGATCCCTCATGTTCATGAGCACATGTTGGGCCTCTGTCTTAGAGACAGTAACAACATTTGAAGCTCTTTATGTTAGTTTTTGGGTTGCCATGAAAAAAGAGCACATCTTTCCCAAATGGTGGCTCAACACAGAGTGGTTTAACATGACGGTCCTAATTCACAGCTCGCAATGCATTCTGCTAATCTTGGGTATACATTGCCTCTGAAAATTATCTCTGGAAAGAATTTTTTGCTAGAGAAAGAAGCTTTTTGGATGACATCAGAGAAGTCTTTTCATACGTACACACACACCCCCCAACTGAGGAAATAAAATGCTCGGAAGTCTTACTGGATTCACTTTTATCTGCAGTGGAAATAAAGTTCATGCATTGCAGCAACCCCTTCTTGGAGGCACAGACCTTTGTATAGAATTGGGACCACCCATTGAAAAGCACTCGTAGGGATTTTTCTCCATTATCTGAGGATGAGTTACTGTTAACTTTATCTGAGGTCACTGCTCTGGGCCTGCCTCACTGGCACACATGATTAGACTGGTATTTTTAACGTGTAGGTTTTTAAGACAGAATTCATGTTTAAGTGGATCCTTTTTCATCTGCCAGTTTTTAAACTGATACTTCAATTTAAATCTTTAGCAGTTAATCACAAAGTTATTCTTTATCCCCAAATGTACCTGTTTAAGGATGAAAGATTACATCTCAATCTTCATGAGGAAATAAACAAATCTGTTTATACTGAACATAGAAAAATGATTACAGCTGGTCAGATTCTTGCCTATGAAAAATTTACTTCCAGAATGTCTTTCATCCTTTCCTTCCTCCTAAGGAGAAAATCAAAGAAAGGGCTTTGAATTTTTATTAATGATTCATTACTCATAGCTGATCAGTGAACAGTTTATGCAAATACACTTTGCAAATTGCTCACTTTAACTGTTACTTGGGGTTATATCTGGATATTACTTTCCCAAGGGAAGCAGAGGTGTGAACATTTGGTTTATTGATATATAATCATGGGAGTATAATGCATACCAAGTGTTAAATACTCAGACAGATACAGAAATCATTTGCAATACGCCTGCTCACACTGAATTGCACCTTAATAGGCTTCTTGTTGACATTAATAAGTTACAAGTTAAGATGAATGAGTATAAATTGCAAGCTAACTAGCTGATAGTTGAACATATTATTCTTTGAGGGTAGCTAACCAGCAGGCCTCATGTTCCTAAGGACTTAAATTTAATATACCTCAAGGAAATATCCCTTTGTAGGATGGAATTTAAAAGAGAAAGATTACTTTTGTTTCTTCCCCTCTGCCATAGCAATGCAATGAAAATATATTGGCCCATTTTGTGAATTTGGAAGGGAACTTTTGGCCTGTGACATGCAGTGCATTGGCTGTTTTGTGACCAATGACTTCTAGTCAAAAAAAAAAGTAGTTGTGTCATTATTTTACTTTGGAGGGTCCTTGTAGGGGTTGGCAGGGGTGTATGTTATCCCTGAGATATAATTTATTCATTGTTTCAGAGTTCTGAGGAGCTGATAATCTACAAAATCACATTGTGTCAGTCAGACCAATTTGAGTAACAGGCTTAAGGATTGCTAATCTTTTCAGTGCAAACGGGGAAGATTTTTCTAAATATATGTAGTGAGCGAAGTTACCAGCTAGGAGTTCATCAAATGGTATGTAAGGGAGAGATGCACAGAGACATTTGAGAAATAAAAATGGATTGATTTATTATTTCAATTTTCTCCTCCACAAGTGGTTGGTTTTAGGGCACTGGATCTCCCTTCATTGTATGAGAAACAATCACTGCTCATGACTGTGTAATGTGCCACTAACAGAGGTAAAAAGGAGTTGCTGAAGTGGTGAGAGTAGGCGTGTTATTCAGAGGTCTAACTTTTATCACTGCCCTTCTACCATTTAAATTCTTGGCTTACTGTATTATGCTCCTGTGCGGGCAATCACACAAATAGATAATTATGAAAGAATGGTTTAATGGTAGCATATGTGTCTATTATAACAGGCTATTTCCTAATTTTATTTACTTTCTTCAATGGCATTCACTGTGTGAAATGAAGATATTTAGTCAAAATGGAGTGTGTACCTGAGGTTAGTCATCTCTGGATCATATCGTGTTCCAGAGCTTACTAGTAGAGGATCAAAAAGCCCACAGACAAATGCTTAGTCTTGGGAGATGCTGCCTTAAAGTTCAGATCTTGGTGTTAATGTGACCAGGATTTCCCCTGGTTAAGAAAGTGACTAATATGATCAACTAGCAAATTGCTAAAAATTAAGAGTATTACCTGCAGGAGACAAAGCCAGGCAAAGGGAACCATGTCCCCAGAGTCATACAAATGCCCTGGAAAAGTACCTGAGAACTTTGTCTCAGGAGGAGTTGATAAAAGTTCTAAAGAGCAGAGTAGGGCCCCAAAGGTTTTGTAGCCTAGTAATGATATATTTGGAGTTAAAGAAAAGCAAAACAAACATAGCTCCTTCTGCAAATGTTGGGTTTTGATGTTGGAAAGCAGTGAGACCAATTAAAATCTGTTCCCCTGCTAATACCAGAGATGGCAATTACTAACCTAAGAACATGAGTATGACTGAAAACAGTCTGTTCCTATAGCCATGAGCTTGATACTGTATACCCTTGGTGCTATTATAATTCCAGAAAATGTCACTTTAGAATAAACATGAAAATGTATAAAATGTAAAAATTGAATTTGCCAGGACAGATGTTTCATTTGGTGGTGGTGATATGGAGTATCTCTAAGAGCTGAAAAATAGGATCTGAATGAACTACTTTTAAATGCATACCAAGAACCTCTCTGTATTGTTGTACTTTTTAATTAGATGAAAATAAATGAATTGAAAAGATGAAAGAAACTCATGTAACATCTCACTTCAAAGGGCAGCTCTACTCTTGAGGAGTGTTTAAAAAAAAAGAAAAAAAAAAAGAAAAGCAGCTTATTCAAGAAATATGCATTCTCTATGGATTTCGTTTCTCTTTTACCTGCTTTAGAAACTTGGGAATGACTTCTGTTCATTTGACCTAAATGGAGTCATTACCCTGGTGTAAGGGAGAGTGACAGCTGGCTGACAGTGATGTTCCCCCTAGAGCTCCTTTGTTGCACTTTGCATTGACTCAGCAATGCTCTCAAATGAGCAGGATTATTTCTGACCTTGTGATGGGATTTTTATCAAAATTTCAGCACTCTGGCCTGTATTCTGGATAGAAGTTGCACATGTGGAAATGTTCCTTAGCTGCTTCCTAAGGTAAGAACTAGAACACCAACTACCTCAAGTGTATACACATCACTGTGTGCAGCCTGGGAAACAGACAGGAGGAACTGGAGCTCCATGCCTAGCTAGAAAGTTATGATATCATAGGAATAACTTAAACATAGTGGGACAACTGGCATGAGTGAAGGATTAGGATAGATGGTTATAGGTTCTTTCATAAAAACAGGCAGGGAAGAAGAGGGGGAGGAGTCACACACTGAGTTAAAGAGAGTCTTGAATGTACAGAAGTCAAGTACAGTGATTATGGAAGCCTTATCTAATGCCTCTGGCTCAATAGCACAGGGGTCATCTCCAAGGAGGATCTCGTAGGACGCATCTGCTGCTGACCTCCAAACCAAGACACTAAGGCCAGCAAAGCAGTATTTGGGTCACCTAAGCAAGCTTCAAATCACCAAGAGTCCTGTTCTTATGGGTGATTTCAACCACTGGAAGAACAAACAATAGCTAACATATCATCTATGAGGTTTTGGAAATGTGTGGTAAACTGCTTTCTCATCCATATGTTAGCTGTGCTAGCAAGGGAAGAGGCACACAAACCAAGAAAAGCTGCTTTCATTTATATCTCGGTTAGCAATGGCTTTGTCTCCAGTGATCACAATATTGTGAAGTTTGGGATCCTGCTGAGCATGCTGAAGGTGATTAGTAAGACAAATGTTTTAGATTTTAGAAGGGAAACCTTATCACCCTAGTTCAGTATTTAAAGGGTGGCCACAAAGATGGAAACTCCATTTTTTACAAGGAGCCACATGGGAAATATGGAGGGGTAATGGGTACAAGTTACTCCTGAGGAGATTCTGACTGGACATTCCCAATGAAAACAATCAGCTATTGGAATAATCTCCTCAGGGAAGTGGCGGATTCCCCAGCATTGCACACTTTTAAGATTCAGCTGCACAAGATGTTGTGCCATCTTGTCTAGACCATGCTTTTGCCAAGAAAGGTTGGACCAGATGATTCTTGAGGTTCCCACTAACATGGTATTCTATAAATCTGTGATTCTATGCACAGATAGAATGTCTCTATATCTGGATTTACTTTATCTGGAAAAATGAATTGAAAAAAAAACCACAAACTGAAAAAAACCCTCAAATCACTCATCTGCCTGCTAAACAAGTCAGCATTCCCAATCCAGCAGCAGATGCTTCCACCCAAAATACCTAAAAGCCATGCCTTGTATACTTTTAATATGCAGAATAGCTTATATTATGAAAGATATTTCACTACCTCAGCATTGGTTGATTGGTCTTGAGAGAATTTCTGGAGTCTTGACTTAAGTCAGTGCTGTCCAGCTCCAGGGTAACATTTTTGCCTTTCACCAAATTTCCTCAAAATGAATGGGTTTTTTAGCCCTTCAGCACTTTATTTCCAATCATATCTGTCCCAGCCAGAATTCTTGTCATCATATTTCTGTGTAAAGGTGACCTGGCTAAGGGCAGGATGAATTGAAACTGTCCAAGGTTTCCTTCAGTGTTTCAGTTGCCCTGAAGTGCGGGATGATGACTTTAGAAAATAACATTCGTATGTGGAAGTGTAACAGAGAAGTGTCATAACAACCAGTTGAATAAAGATTCAAAGCCAATCCCCATCCATAGGAAGATCCTAAATGCAGGACTGCTCCCTGTAAAGCAATAGTTTTCTCTTGTGACTCAAATTTTTTTGCTTCTAAAAGCAGCGTTTGTGTGACTTGGAGAAGGACAGCAGCTCATCAGTGTCATAACTCCTGATTTTAGACAGGCTGCTCTGTTCTTTGTTATGCCACGAGTTGCTTAGCCAGTTTGTCAGATAGCAATTGGATGTGAAATGCTATTAGCTCTTCACAAACACAATCAGCTAAGAAACTGAGCTCATCCCAGAAGTGATTAAGTGAGATCAATTATAATAAGAAGTAGATAAGAGAGGTAAGCTTCTTGTTTCTTGGGTTGGTATTCTGCAGTATTAGCCTTTGTAGGTATCCTTTATACATCATCAGCTGCAAAGTCTTGATTACTTCAGGAAGTGGCTTCTAGACCAGCATTCAAATGAACTTCATCGTGAACTGATTATTCTAACACTGCAACTGCCACTGAGTGGGGAAACAGTTCATTTGAAGCATCAATTGCACCAAGCAGAAAAGTGGCCAGTGAAGACAATGTTTTGCAATTCAAGGAGCATGTTTCCTCTCAATCTTAAATAATTTTAAATATTCTGAGAGAGAGTTCTTTGTGTCCCAAGAAGGGAATGGCTGCCCTTCATAGCATCAAGTTTTGCCATGGCACTATTACTTTAACACTTAAGGCTTAATTTAATAAATATCAGAATATATACATGATTCCTGAAAATTTTGACGTGAAGTTGCACACCAGGTGTTCACTATAGCTGAAGGATATATGTGAGAGTCAAATGCACCAGTAGTGTAAATATACATATTATAAGAATAGCAAAATATTTGTGCTTCGTTGGTCAGAACTGGAAAGCTCGTAATGTGGGAATAGAGGGGGACATATGAACAAACAAAATACAAGAGAGGAATGCTGCAAAATAGTCCATGTCTAAATTGTAGAAAGAGACACTTGCCCATATCTTTGAGCAGATATTTTTAGCATTATTTTCATTTATTCTGTGGCTTCTGGTTCTTGCCATGGAGCTTCCAGAAGGTGATTTTTTTATGATACAGGAAGACTAAAGGCAGGGTGTGTATAATGCCACAACAATTGTGATGTTCTGGAGCATAAGGTTTGACCAAAAGCCCACAGCTCTGTTTACTTGCCTTTTTTTTTTTTTTTTGTTTAAGTGAAGATTCCTAAGCTCTGAACTATTTTCATAAAAATATTTAAAATCTTAAAAGTGACGTGGTCCATGCATCTCTGCTATTGTGTAGCATTGGATGTACTGCAGTGATCTGTTTAGTTGATAATCATATCTGATAAACAGAAATACAATTGTTGCTTCCTTTCTTACTATAGGTAAGAGTCAGATGTCTTTGACAATCTAGGCTGGCACCTTTCAAGTGCTTTTCTACTATGCTAGTGATAAAATTGTTGGGGATTGTGCAGTCTCCTTGATGGGCTCAGTGCCAGTGTCTTTGTTCTGGTCCAGTTCCCAGTGTTTTGTTTGCTTTGCTGGCCATTGTGAGTAACTGAGCAGAGCAGGTCATTTCCCCCTCACAGATCCTTTCTGTAATCTCTCCTTGGCAGACATGTAGGACCACTGTGACCTTTTATGCAGACAGTGCAATTTTTAACGTTTTTCTGTATTCAGTTCCAAAACAACTGTTATTCTCTGCCTTATCTTTTCTTCCTCATCCTCCCACATTTTTTATGGCTTTTTGGATAGTGTAGTGCTTCCCTCAGATACTGGTCCACAGGTCTCTGTAAAAATATTCCTGGTTTTAGGTCTCTTTCAAGTCACAGATGGCCATTTTACATTTCATCAGTGACAACCAGCAAGATTTCTTCCCCAAAGTTCAAGATCAATTATTAATAATTAGTAGACAAGATTCAGAAATTTCTAGGATGGATTCTTTGGCCTATGCTATGTTAAAATATGTGAACATAAGTGGTCTCTTTTGGGCCTTTCATCCTTGTAGCAGTCCACCACTTTTCTCTTATCACTTGGTTTATAATTATTTGCTGCCTCTATCTTCTTTCATTGCAGTTGAACATATTATGATATATATACAATACACTTGCATTTTTCTTTTGTGTGGGCCTTTACCAAATATTTTTGGAGGATTAAGATGTCCTTCACCTGATTGTATCACTTGCAGTGTTTAAAATATTTGATAACTATAGAAAAATAAAATAGGAAGTTAGAAAAATTATGATAATGAGAACTATTATGTTATTCTATTGATGGTTATTTTATTAAAGAAAACACATTTGATATCTGACATTTTTTAACTTTGAGCCTTTTCACAATACATACTTAATTGTGGCATCAAAAGCTTTTAACATGCATTATGTAAAATTACGCATCGGAAAAAAAGTAATCCCCTATATTCTGGTCTAAAACGTGTATGTAAAGTATTTTTGCCCAAGAGTACATGTCTTATGTTTCACCTTGTCCACTAATTCTTCAATGGAGATATCATCTGACCATTGCGAGAAAGATCCAAGGAATACCAGGCCCCTGTGGAGGTCTTATCCTCATGGTCGGAGTTTAATTTTTAAACTTGAACCATGAGATTCAGGGTGGGTTCATTTCTAGCATTAACTGTTACAATTTTGGACATAGCTCCTTTCTCAGAGACTTACTGTGACCCCAGGTTCAGCCCTGCAAAGTATTGAGTTCTGTACAGTTCTGACTTCATCAGTTGCATTATTCTGCATTCTTCTTTGTGGTGAAGCAAAATGAATCATCACTCCTTAAAAACTTCTTGTGGACTGTGGTGCACAGAAAGCCTAAATGAAACATATTGATGCTTCCCTGGTGTCCCTTCTGGTCCCTTGAACACTTTTGTGCATCAAGTCCTGCACCTTGAAGCTTCACCTTCTCCTCTTGATCTGTGGCAATGGCTGCAGTAGTTCATAAAATCCAGTGGTTTTGCTTCTATTTGTTGTTTCCTTTAAAAGATGATGATGATAGGGTATGCACCTCTCCCTCCCTCCTTGTAGAGTGCTCTTGTTACAGGTCAGTTAAAAACGACTCTCCAGGAGAAGCACACAGAGGGAGATTTGTTAGTGATCTCTTTGTCTGATTCCTCTTTGCGCTGGATTACTGAAGCCTTCTAACTGAGCTGTGTTAGGTGTAATTACATTGGGGGCTGGGGGGGCTGGACACAAGTCTCCACCTGTCTTCTCACCTATTCCCTAAATTCTCAGAAGGTAATGTAGAACCTTGTGACATTAGCTCATGACACATAATACACAATGTAGATTAGTACATAGTTGCTCTGTGTAGGAGAAAATTATACCATTCTGTGTGCAAGCAACTGTTTATGTGAACCTCTATTGCTTTGAAGAACATATTTTTGCTTCACAGAACACTACAAGACTGGGAGATGAATCGCTAAAGGAAGAGTTCCCACTCTACAAGTTAGATTCACTGAATATGAAAATAGTAACTCTTAAAATAGATTTTAAATCTGTACCATAGCTGCATGTTGTATTTACTGTGCTCATTTATTCCATTCTTTAGGTTTGAAGATGGTACAGTCTCTTTTCTTGATATCATTGCTCTGAAACATGGATTTGATGTTCTGGAAAAACTCACAGGTCAGTTAATATAACTCTAATACGAAGACAGAAGTTTCACATTTATGCTCAGGGCACAGGTCTGATCATATTTCTTATGGCTCTAGCTTAATTTTCCTTTCTAGTTTTACTATCCATGGTCACCATTGTGAAGGTGAGACTTCAGTGTAACTGGCTTATTCATGTACTCCCTATTGAATTATTCCAGTCTGGTTTGAAAGAAAAGAAAGGGTTCAGACTGTTCTGGATATGCAAGACTTGAGTACATGGAGCACTTTTCATCTGCCTCACACTTACAAAGATGCAATAGGAAAGTAACACTAGAAAGTAGCTGAGTCACTCACACTGAGTCAACCTTTAAAGTCCTTGATGTGGAGCTAACACAGAAGTCCCAAATAAAACTTCAGGCTGATCTTCAGGCCAGAACCTGTATGTGAAGGGTGACACTCACGTGCTCTGTTTACTCCAGGATAGACTGCTGCTTGTCTGGCTCAGCACCCCAAAACCACCAACTCTCTGTGTTTGCTGCCTTGGGTCAGGGATTCCCCTGAAAAGAGCAGGAGATGACACCTGGCCAGGGAAGCTTGCACCATGGGCTGTGCAGCAGGCTTGCACCACGGGCTGTGCAGCAGGCTTGCACCATGGCATGTTTCCACGTGTGGAATGTGCCAGGTTAACAAAGGATGCTCCTGAACTGGGTTTCTTGATCAGGTATGTGCACACTTAATGTGTAGTGTCTGAACCTCCCTTCTCCAGTGCACTCTTCGATTTCCTATATAAAGTCATGAAGTGCATCATGATGTAAAAGAGGCCTGAGTCCAGAGAGACTTTGGCTATGTACTTTTCAGGTTACTGTAATTTCCGCTAGTGTCTGTGGAGGTTTATTGTCATGATTTAACTGAAGGATTCTGGTTTCTTCTTCCTCCCCCTGCAAGGCTACTGTGAGGAGTATTCTGTTAGATGCTTCAGGTCTTATTCATGTGAAAATCAATAGCAGTTTTCATCCACATCAACTGTCTGACTGAGCCCAGCAAGTAAGGATGTCTTACTTTATGTTGCTCTACGTGGAGACCAGGGATCAGTAACCAGCCTTTAGTATGTGTTCTTGTAGTACAGAATGCTTCTCAAAAATGTGCAATCTTAAACAAACACGTTCGCTTGTAAAGAGGGCTTTGGTTTAATGTGTGGGAACATTGCCTGCCATGAATGTGACAGCTGATGATAGCACCTCCTCTGTTGCATTTCTCATCCTTAACCTGTTATTGGTACCTATTTTAGCTAAACAATTGAAAAATCTCTTAATACTAGACTGAGGAGAGCACTCAGCCCTGAACCTGAATAAAGTGGATATCAATGGATGACACAGTAGAAGAGAGGCATGAAAAAATAGTGTGTTGAGGTCCTTCAGTTGTCAAAGATGTGAATTGGCTTCAAATTTTCATACTTAAAACCCTTTCATAAAAAAGGAAAATCAAAAAGTTAGGAATATTTATATTTTCAATTTAAAAACTTTTTTCCCCACAGTGCTAAAATGTAGAAAGATGGGAAAACATAGACTGAACGAGCAGACAAGAAGAAACCTGTATGGAGGAGAAAATTGAAAACTGAAATAAAAAATTATTTTGATAAATACTGGAATATTAAAACTTCAGTACTGCTGGTATAGTCTAAGTATTTTAATAGTCTCTAGTCAAATTCTGGAGTGACACACTGAAAAGCAGAAGTGCCAGCACTGCCTCTTTACAGATATGAGACTAGAGAAATCCATAGTGGAAGAAAAAATTGAATTCTGTAAAGGATTTTAATCGCCACATGATCCAAGAATTTTCTGCAAAGTTGGGCTAGTCCTAGACCATTAGCCATGACAAAAGATGAATTAAGCCTGTGTTTCAGATAAGTAGGAAGTTTCAGCATGTTCATGCTAAAACTTTCGTGATTATGCTTACATGTATGTGCATGTAAATAGAAAAATTTCCATGCAATGTGTTTTTGTTAATTAAAATCTAATCATACAGAAGGGAAATGAAACAAGCCACTCAAAGGTGATAGTAGAACATGGCACAACTAAGGTCATGTTCGGATTTTTCCATCATAAAATGCATTTTGTGTGCACACTTTTCAAAGCTGATGTGAAGGGTGGCTCAGCCCTGTCAGGTCTCTTGGCCCTTCTGTGCTGGCTGTGAGACAAAGGCTTTGAGGGCCCTGCTCTTCAATTTGTGTAGGCACTGAGTGTGCCTGGCACGACTGATGCAACAAGAGATTCAGGGATTTGCAGTTGCCGTTTTCCTCTCACCATCCTTTTCTCCCCTGAATATCATTGACAACATGGAGTTTTGCAGGTTATTTAATTTCTGTCAAAGGCCCAGCATTCCTTTTGAACAGAGATTATTAGCACTTGGGTGTATACAATAAAGCCATTGCATGCTGTAGAAGCACTTCATAATCCAGAAGGACTGCAGATTTGTTTTAAGCCTCTTTATGCATAATTCTTCCACTCAACTGTCAGAGTTTTCAGTGGCAAAATGCACTGTCAAATGTGAATCACTTTTGAATCTCACTTTGCTGTCCCCAAACACAAACAATGATTCTCATTCTGGGTTGGAAATAGCCTGGAGTAGAAACAAACAAAATAAACAAAGTGTTGTTGTTATTAATCATGTCCTAATGTGTAATAAAAGCACTGCTGAAGTTCTTTGGGGATGTGGTGTAGCTGGATTATTCCGGTGTAATTATTGAAGATGGGGAGGGAAATCGCTGACAGAAGGTAACTCAGAGTTTCGGTGTTTGTCAGTGTTGTGAAACATACAGATCAGTTTCTGACTCGATATCATCTGAATACATCCTTGACCTGTCTCAACTTCCATTTAGAACAAGGCATATTTCCTACCAGAATTGCATAATGATGTGCATGTATATTTAAACCGTTCCCAGAGGTCTTACATCTATATGATTTTTTAAACTTACAGTTTATGGTATGTATTTTATTAGTAAATATTCATCTGCTTTAAAAATGTAACTAAGGCACATCATTTGCGCCTTATAGTTATAAGGTTTACTTTGATTATAATGTCTGTTCAGGAAACATTAATTCACTTCAGAAGAAAATATAATCTGTATGGGAAGAAATTTTAATGCAGACTACGTCTCCTAAGGATGATGAATTGAAAGTTGTTTTTAAATTCACCAGGTAATTGATTGGTTGTTGGAGAGTAAAGGCTATATTGGCTTTCATAAAGACAGTTGTCCCACAAAACAGCCAAAGCAAAATGTAGTGCAGGATGTTAAATGGTGATGCTAACTTAGTTTTTTAACTTAGTCTTTGGAACTTTTGTTGTGTTTTGCCCTGGTACATCAAGGACTGGTTGCAGTCAGTGGTGGGATATTTGGCAGCCTGCATTTAATGGTACTGCACAGATTCTCATGTGTGTTGTGTTTAAACACTTAAGGTTATACAAGTCATCCAGTTTAGGCACCAGAGAAGAAAAATGTTCTCCTAAGTAAGATAGTCAGGGATTACTTTTGTGTAGTTTGTGACTTCATCCTACTCTTGTCTGGTCACATCACTTAAGCTTGGACCCTGGGTGTGATACTTGTGTATTTTACTGCTTTTATCCTTAGTGCTGCTTTCATTCATAATTTTAATGGATGGGGGGTTTTACTAATGTGAACACCAGCTGTACAGTCTGCATTTCTTGCAAGTGTGCCTATCTTTCTTTCTTCATGTGGGATTATATAAGAAAGGTGGTTTTCCTGCCATCAGATGGTTGCTGTAAAACTAAGCCATGACCTACTGATAAATCAGAATCTCTACAGAGGAATTACCTGCACTTGTTCCCTATCAGATTTGCAACGTGAGACTGTGTTTCACTGTAAGGACTGTGTGGACACTGTGCTGAAGGCTTCCATTGAAGTCAATGGGGCCATGAAAAGAAGTCTAATATAATGGCCTGGGAGCTAGGCGATGAATTGGGAGACTTGAACTCCTTTCCATGGCCACAAAATTTACTTGACATTTATTAAATCACATAAATACTAATCCTAAGGGGAATGGGGAGTTAGGTAACTGAATATGTTTTCAGATCTGCATTTAACTTCTGGATGTCATTTACATTATCTTGCTGTCAACACTGATGTCTGAGATACCATTTTGATTCCCACTGAAATCAGTGGAACAGACAATGGCTTCACCAGCCTGATCCTTCTGAATTTTTAGAAATTTAGAATGAGAGGAGTTACAGCCAGCAATAGCAGTTCTTTTCTTTGTCTGTTAAAGGAGCTTAGATTATTAGCTTAGTGTGGTATAGGACATTTCTTTAATTTTATATAACTTTGCTGCTAATGATCCCTTTGGGACTAGAAAGCTCAACTGCCAGATTAGTTAAGGCGGAAACAGTGTTTTGGGATTTTTTTGCTTCCCTTAGATATGCAGCTTCTTTTGAGCAGGGCAGGTTCTACATTTCCTGTGGCTGAAATAAACCGGTAAAGCATAACAGGAAATGTTCTGGAAGAACCCTGAGGAGCGTGAAGTGAGGTTTTCTATTTGTGAAACCTTTATCAGTCCATTACTCTAGGAGTGAGTTCTGACTTCCAACATATATTTCATGCTTCAAATCCGGGTTTATTCAGGTAGATGTTGCTTTCTCTGAGGGGGAAAGGCTCACAGTCTGACAGCAAACTATCCTGCAAAGGTAAAAAATAATTTTGTCTCCAGAGTGAAAACGTGCCTGTTATGGTAAAAAAAGATGTCTGTATAAAGAACGTGTGTCTATAGCTGATTTCAGAAGTCCGCGGTGGTTTTCATTATCAAATGACTGATTACAGCAGATTAAGAGGAAAGAAAGTTCAGCTGGTTCTTTTGCATCAAAAGAAGCCATTGTTCAGACTCTGGTTAATTTATTAGGAAGAACATGCTCAACTGAGCACGCATTTACTAATGGCTACAGATGAAATTAAAACAATTACAGAGGCAGTATTACAAAATGAGCAAGGAGGTGAGGCAGCTTTGTGCAACTGCCTGGAAGTACAGCCAAGCACATACAATGTGTTTGGAAGGCAAGTTTGGATTAATAAATGGGGGCCACTTTTTATACTGTAGATACAGAATCTGTTCCCAGTTCTGCCTAAGGTAGCATGGTGAAATCCATCACTTCCAGGAAATAAAGAGGGAGAAATTGTTGTGCCCTTCACTGAGAGACAATGACTGTAAAACCAAATCTTCAATAAAGGCCATAGGAATATTAACAGCAGTCAAGTGTAATGAAACTGAGATCTACTCACTGCTGTGATGGTGCAGCATTGCCTACATATGGCCAAAGGATATCTTGGAGAAGCACTTTCTGTCTGTAATAACTTTTTCCCAAGATCATTTGCTGTGTCAGATATAGTTAGGACCTGAAGGACTTGTCATTTTCATTACAAAGTTATCATTATCACTGCTAAGAGATAAAGTTCTATGAAATCGTCTTTTTCAAAGGAGAACAGAAGTGACAGCTTTTAGACTTGGGTGCAGACCTTCCAACGACTTTTTGATGCCTCAAGTGATTGATTAGGTGAGAGACCTTGTTATTCTTAGAATACCTTTTTGAGATGGGAAAAAAAAGATCTTGTTCAGCTCTATTCCTAAAAGCTCCTTATGAAATATTCAAGAATTGTCTCTGTATAGTTCCAACTAAAACCTGTAAGGGAAATGGCAAATAAAATTACACATAAACTAGTTCCATTACATTTTAAACAGTGTAATGTATTGCTAATTATTTTTTGCCACATCTTGATATACTAACAAGGAAATAAAATGTTACCTACTAATTTCCTTTACTGATAAGGTGAACAATTTTCTCATTAACATGCACCTGGAAAATGAACCTTGACATGGTGGTGAAATAATTCAGTTTTATGAAAAACTAGAGCACACTGGGATTAGAGAAGGATCAGTATTTTGGCATTTGTGGAAAAGGTCTGGCTGGTGTTAGGAGTGCTCACTTCAGCCATCCCTCAGAGATCTCAGGGTCTCACTGTAGTGTGTGCTGGCTACCATGGCAAGGATTACCTTATTTCATTTAGTACATTTTTCATTTCCTAGCTAACTGGATCCAGCTGTTTCAGCCTTTCATGCAGTACAGAGATTTTATGCTAAATCCAAAGGGGCTAAATTAAAGCGAAATGAAATTTGCATATCGTGTAAAACTCTACTTGTTCAGCGGATCCAGATTATATGGTGCTAATCACAAACACTAGACAGAGTAAATCCTCTTGAAGTCACCCTGGGGTTAAGTCAAATGCTTTACACTCTTTGACACATACCCATGAAATATGTAATCAAGTCTGTTTGACGTCCTCTCCTAATTATGTGTGTGTATTTTAAGTGGATGCTTTTCCAGCCGAACTGTGCCTTTTGAGATCCTTTTTTTTTCATTATTAATCAGAAAATCATGCTGTATGTTAACAGCAAGTGCCAATTATGAGAAACTAATATTAGTTGCTTTGCTTAGAAGCTGTGCTTTTGCAAATAAGACCATTGACAAATAACACATAGATGTAAAGAAAATACAAGAACCTCTGAATGTTTTCCATCAGGGCCATAATTATTCTACCATGCATAGCACTATTTCAGCCTAAAACTAAAATTTATTTTTCCATATAATGGTTTTTTAGTTTGAGGCAAAAATATTTAATAAAGAAGTTCTCTGTTGTAAGTAGGAAGGACTGCTCATTTTCATAAAAGGTAGGATTTAAATGATAAAAATATTTTTTCCTGAAGACTCTAAACTCATCATTTCTTTTTTCCTGAAGACTCTAAACTCATCATTTCTGTCAAGAATGTTAATATATAAGCTTAGCCTTTCTTGACTTTCCTTACTCAGTGAGTTAGTATCAGGAGAAAAATTTCATATTTAACTAAGTTGGAATTCACTGAGTTTTAAGTAAATGCCATTTTTATTGTGACTATGTGAAAGTAGTCTTTAGAAAGGACTAGTGACCTAGTTGGTTCTACCCTGCTCTTCAGCTGAAGAATGCAAACTTCCACTTGCATTTCACTGAAGTTTCAAACTGAGTATTTTCCCTTCAATGTGTTTAGCAGAGACATCTACTGGCAAATTGTTAACTGGCATTCTCCTCCTCAGGCCCTACAATGCCATTTCTTACATTTCTGAAGGAGAGACTTGCTAATATGGAAATTACTACTTTGAAGCTTTTAGATGTGCTGCAGCGTTAAATTTATTATTTGAGAAGAAGTGTTAAGTAGTATATCCACAGATAAAAAATCAATAAAGGCAAAATAAAATTTTCCTATTTTCTTGCTAATGTTGCTTCCTGTTGAACTGTCAAGCTACTTTTAGCAGAAATGTGCGTATCAGAGAACAGGAGTTTATGGTCCATTATAGATGAACAGGACTAATTGCAAATCACGTAATAATTGTCGTCAGTCTCCATTGATTTTGATTCAGTCAATATAAAATGGAAAGAAGGAAATCACAGGATATAATTGGAAGAGCTGTTTTGCCTACAGGGACTGGTTTTCTGTCTAATGCTTGCTCTACACTCGCAGTTTATTTTTCCAATAAAGATCTGCCTCAGCTGTCACCTTTGCCCCGTTGTTAATGGCTCTCAATAGAGCCATTCTAGATATGGGTTCAGCTCTTGTGTGCTACCTGCTCTAGTTGTGGTTTAGAGACTTAGAGGCTGTCAGGGTGGAACAAGACTCACACAAACAGAGCTACCAGCAAGTCCCCCTTGGGCTTAGGCCCTGAAGGAACCCCTGGAAATACACCTGGCAGCTTTGCCTCTTCTGCAGTCCAGCCTGGCTACCCCGCCAGGAGACACTCACATACCTTGGGGTGGGTGTAGCCTTGCAGAGAAGCAAAAGCAGAACTGAAAGGACACAGATTGATTACATGACCCCAACAAAAGCTCTTTAAATATTTCAAAATTAGCTTTTGCATTTTTGGGTAACCTGTGGATTCAAGACACTAAGTAGCATCTCATCCACCCGGTTGGAGTGGGCACATTTTATCACAATCACTACTGGTAAAATATATTTTAAAGTCTTATCTGAGACCTGATTGATAAGTGAATTTTTTCAGATTGTCTTAATTCAAGTAAAATGTCCCTATTCTCTGAACCTACTGATCCTACTGAACCTACTTTGTGCATTTGTGTGCTACATTCCTAGAAACATTCATTTTATATTACTCTAGGTTTATATGTATATTTGTAATGCCGTTTCAGGTCTGTTATGCCCTCAGGACTGTGTGCACCTTGCCTAATTCCAGATTTGAGATCCACATCTGCTCATCCATATCACATCCCATATTCCCTCATTTTCATCGACATCCTAATTTCCATGGAAGGAAGACTTTATTGATAAAAGAATCTCTATTTGTAAGCTGCTTTGATTGCAATTGTTGCAATTCTATAATAGCTGGAAAAATATTTTTGGAAGTTTTTCCCTCCTTTCTCCTTTTCTTAGTTATTTCTGCAAGCAAACTAGGTTGAGTAATGTCACAGGAGCTGGTGTGAACCATCTTTATGTTAGGACTTTGCTACCATAAATACACTGGCAAAACTTTTAAGGAATGAAAAGCTGTTTGCTTCTGAGTGTCCTCAGAAGAATACTGCTCAACTCAGTATTTCAGTCATGATGTTCAAGCATTTGAACAGGCTGATTAGGGAAGTTTTGGAATCACTGTCCCTGAAAGTGTTCAAAAAGGTTCAGGTGCGGTGCTTAGGGACATGGTTTAGTGGTGGATTTGGCAGTGATGGGTTAATGGTTGGACTCGATCTTGGAGACCTTTTCCAACCTTAACGATTCTATGATTCTATGATATAAACTGTCATAGTTTATTGGCGTTAGTGGAGACATGGTAGTTGATGCCACCTGCCACTAAATCTTTGGCGAAGGTCTTGAAGATGTTGCTTGAAAAGCTGTCATTTATAGGTAGGTTTGACAAATATCTTTAGAGTACAGACCTGTAACAATTGAGCTAGTTCCACTCCTTGGATGTGACTAGTTTGTACCTTAAAAGAACTTCATCCCAGAAATTAAAGAGCTAGGCTGAGGATCAGAATTATTGAGCTGTTTTTATTTATATAAATAAGTTTTCATAAATTTTGGCAACACTCTAGAGTGGTATGATCTACCTTCTATATTGTATAAAGAAAAATTGATTCTAGGTGAGTGAATAGACAACAGGGTAGGTTGGGTGCTCACACAGTTGTGTTTGAGCCTTTTTTGGGAGGGAGGTGGAAGTCTGCCTTGAATATGGTTTTTTTCAATATAGTTCACATAGCCACAACAATGATTTATTTTCCTTCTTGTGACTATATATTAAGCTGTGAAACTCAGCTTCTAATTAGTGGAGAGCCTGGGCTCAAGGGTGAGTAATTTACCTTCTAAAGTCTACCAAAAATTGTTACATGGGCAACTGAAAGCAACAGGCCAATGCCTTTTCAGGGTGCTTCCAGGCACACTTTTAAAATTTTTTACATTCATTTTTCCCTTTTTCCCTCTTGACATTAGTGGAAGTTTTGTTGTTGTTTTTATTGGATTTTGGAAATGGTGTCATGTCTGTTAATGGAGATGTGTTCAACTAGCTTTTCAACCTATTTTCAATTGTAACAAGTATCATTAGAGTGTTTTTGTTGTAATTTCTTTCTTCTCCACTGTTTTTATTGTCTGGTGTGAGAATATCTACTTTTTATTTTTATTTTCAGATAAATAAGGTCTTCTAGAGAGACATGAAACTCACATTGTACTTAGTCTCTGGTTTGCAAGATCTGCTAATTCACCATCATCACTGCTGATTAAGTGATTAAGAGATTTCTGTTTCCAGACACCCCCCTCCAACTCTTGGCCAGAACTCATGCCTAGAGGCTGAATAGTCAGTGTACCTACTTCTCAGCTCAGGCAGGTGACAGCCCAACCTACTAACTGAAGTTTCATCCACCTCTGTCTCCATAAATAAAAATCACAAAACCCTGCAGCCAAATGCTTGAATTCACAATCCTTGTTAGGGCTGTGGGTGCCAGAGTTTGCCAATTCTGTCTCCTTTTCTGTAGCCAGAGTACCGTGTAGGCTGAAAGAGGCTGCTAAGCAGAGGCTTGAACTATATGTCAGTAGAAGCTAAAAAACATGAGTCAGGTCCAAAGGCAGTAGAGACATAGAGCCTCTGGTAATTTTGTATTAACATGGTGTGGGTAGAGAACAGAAGCTCCATGGACTATCTTGGAGAATAATGTGGAAGACACTGAAGTACCACCCTAAAATCAGTTGTTTCTTATAATCTAAAATGTGTCATGCAGTCCCGATTACCTCACCACACAAGTACATCCACAGAATTGGAGGGTGCTCAGCAATGAGCAGCAGCACAAATGAGTGCTCACATGAACAGAGACTAAAATAATCAATGGCATCCTTAGCCTCTATGGACTTTAAACCCTGTTTAGCAGAACAGAAAACTCTGTGTTTTCCCACATATCCTTGGTTTCACAGCGTTTGCTGTGTTTGAAGCATTCCCATAATGCCTCCTGTTCCTGCTGTTCCACAGGGCATTCTTAGAGGAAAGTCACCAGCAGAATTAGACCAGCGTTCAAGAAGCAGGGGGTGTAAACAGGAAAAGAAACTATGAGGACAATCCAATTGTCCCAATGCCGCTTGATTCAATAAGAAGAATAACATTAATAGGATTTGGGGTCTGCAAGCTGCTGTTGTCTGAATAATTTACCATGTGTGCAAAAGATCGATGAGGGGGCCTTGAGCTAGCCAACAGGCACTGTTGATCTGGGCAGTCAGCCTTCTGCGTACATCCAATTATTAAGGGAAACAATGAAGTTCAAACTCCAGAATATCTTTTTCTTGATGTGGGTAATGCATGCGGATGTTTGGATTGTGCAAGTTTAATTGTGAGAAACATAATGCAAAGATAATGATTACCCAGTTAAGTGGGTTGACATGTTTCTGTTAATCATTTTCATTAAATTAATAAGCCACTTATCTGTCTTTGGCATTAATACACACTATATGACTAGTGGACATTACGTTGATAACAAGTCTGGAAGGAATTCTTACCTTTTTCAAGATGTATCAGCTAAGCAAACTAGATAGCTCTGTGCATCCATCACGCATGGACAATGCAAAAGGTTGAAGCAGCTTCACTGTAACTTCAGCAACCCCATTAAGAGGTGCACAATTTGACCCAACATCATGAGATTTTGAGAAGAAACCATAACTTTTTTATTATGTTCTGAGATTTTTGCTCCTGTAAAACAGCAGTTCTATATATGTAATTTTATGTGTCTGTATTGTGTGTGATTTGTAATTGTTTTTTATCTTTTAATTGCAACAAGATGTAATATAATGGTAACTTTCAAAGCACTGGCTTTGACAGCCTCCAAATTATTTCACTGTCCAACATGAAGGTGTCAAGTCATGCTGTATGTTTAGCAAAAGGTATTCTGAGAAGGGTATGCGGTTGGCTTCCTGAGCTGTGGTTGGAGAGAGCTGGGGAGGAGCATCTCTTGTCAGCTAATCAGGGGATAAAAGGATCAGGCCAATGGCTACATCCAGCACAGAAAGTTATCAAACTGGAAAAAGGATATAATTAATATTTATGTTTTTCCCTCACTGTTTTATGTGTATAAATAAACGACAACCCTAAATCTCCCCGCTTATTTCTGTACCAGTATGTGAGACACTACTGCAAGGTGATGTCTTACAAGGACCTATGTCTGCTACATGCTGTCCTATGATAGGGCTGAGCCTGAGGTGCTGGGTTACACCTTGAAAAGGTGCCCATGGTGTTGTGCAGTTCCTTCCTCTTCACCCTGTGCACAGGCACAACTGCTTCAGTGGAGCAGCTGTGCTTGGGGTGAGAGGCTGTGTGTTCTCCAGGGTCTCCCTTCTACCATAACTTGTGTTCCTGTTTTTTTCCAAGTACAGAAGATGAGGTTTCCTGCTACTTAGCTGGTGGAAGCACAGGCAGTAGGTGTTTCAGGGCAGTGTAACAGAACAAAGGAGATTCTGAAGTGCTGCCAAATGGTTAGGGGGCAGGAAGTGCATTAGTCATTCCAACTAGAAAACTGATGTTAAAAAGGGTAAGAGTAGAGGCAGCATTTTTATTTAGTTTTGTTTGTTCTAGTTTTTGTTGGGTTTTTTCATCAAATTCCAGAGAAAAAAACTTGCTGTGATTTGATGCTCATAAAATCTAAAAGCAGTGGGGGACACAATTAAAAGATTGCTGCGATTTGTGAGGTGAAACAAGAAATAAATGTGGCTCATGGGTTTTAGTAGACCAAAGATGTTTTTATGACATCCTTTCCTGTGCTTGTGATGTTCGATAATGGCTAGACAGAATGAGATAAAGTGTAGTAAATTTTTTTGCCAGTGTGGAAGCTGCTAGAAGGCTCTGGGAGAGAGGAGCATATATAATACCACAGTAACAAAGGGCAAAAAACATCAAGGGTAAATAACTCCATTAGACAACACAGGCATGTGGTCTTTAGTATAAAGCATTGTAGATAGAGCAGCTGCTGGAGAGAATGAGAAATATCGGGATGGATCTGAATAAAGCCCAGAAATTAGATCTGTTACTAGTTCTCTGAAGTCTTGTTTACAACATAAAGTCAGATCACCAAATGATGTAATGTGATTTATGGCCTAAAAATATTAATGACATTAGTAGAGCTGAGCACCATTAGGAATCTGTCCACTAAAGTCTCCACCCACCCTGTCAAAACAAGACCAAATTCTCATTGATGCATTAAGCTTGCCTAAGCACTGTGCATCATCCAAATGGCAAGCAGTGACTAAGCAATGTCGTATTTTAATGAATATTCAAACATAGATACATTATTTTATTTCTGTTGGCTTTTTAATTTTCTAGTGCCTTTTCAAGGTCTGTGCATCTGGAAGGGGGAGGGAGACATTTGCTCGTAGAGGGAAAGAAAAAGGCACATTGCCATTTCATTTCTTTGTAGAGGTTCATAATGCGATTACCAAAATGTGAATAACAATCAAATAATGCAGAGGCTTATTCCCTATGGATAGTAAAAATAAATTTCTGTCAAACGTTTCCGGCAGAAATCTCAAATTTGTCATGCAAAGTACTTCTCTGCATTCAAACATAATGTATTTATGTGACTCAGAAACATCAAACATTAGGATAAATAGCCAGATTATAAGTACAGTCCACTTATAAAATGATTGGAATAGAAGTGCAATTAATGAAACTGGCAGAATGGCTATGAAGCAGTGCTAATGCCTTGAGATTTAAAGTAAGCATCCAGATCTGCTCTACAGCATGGGATGCAAGAGACACTTAGAGACTGTTTGCCATTCTCCCTGTTAACAATCTTTTACTATCTTTTTGTGTTTATGACTTATATTCACATCAGAAGGAAGTTAGAAACCATTTCTGCAAGATTCTCCTGGGCTCAAATTTAAAAGGGATCTTGGGCCTGAGGGACCAAAGGGAAGAAAATTAAAAGATTGGCAACATAATCAATGCTTCCCTTCTATCTCAAAGCCAGTGTACCACTACATACTTAAAAAAAAAAAAAACCAAAAATAAAGCAAACAAAACCCCCCAACAAACAAAACAGGAGTAGGGAAGAATGGTGAGTTAGTATATCTGACAAAAGTGCTGCTCTGAGCTCTTTATCCCAACTTTCCCAAATCCACTTACCTGTCAGAAGTGTTCTCTTTAAGTTGCTGCAGGACTTATTTCCCCCAGATGAGCTGTTGAGTTTCTCCTCACTTGTCTTCTCTGCATCCATGAAAAGGAGTGGATACAGTCTGAGATACCTGGATTGGATCTATTGAAGTCTGTGAGAGGTTAGGTAGGACTGGCGTAAAGCATAGGAAATGGCAGATTTTAATAGTTTTGTGGGTCCTGTGTGTTTCTGGGGCTGAAGGGTGCTTATTTGGGAAAAACAACAGGCATAAGCATTGCCTGTTCTGTATTAGACTGTGTGCATGTGGTTCTTTACTGGGCAGATATTTTGGAGATACGCATCAACAGTCTGTGATCAGTGGATTGATTATTCAGCAGATTTGGTTAATTTTCTGTGTCCATCAGCTAGTGGTGATGGAATAAACATTTAAATTTTGTAAGGAACTTGGAGAGAATGTTCAAGCAGAGGTTGCTGAGTGCAACATTAGGCTCAGTTACCATTGTCTGATGGAAGAGGCTGACATTACTTTTAAGCAGTGAGAAGTGCTGAGAGTCATCTTCATATTGCTGGAACCTCTGACACTACCTTTGTAGAGAATTTGTTGTGACTGTTCTTACTGTTTTGGTTTTTTTTTCTTCCCTCTGGTCTTATTAATTAGTATATCAATGCGACTTGATTAGCAGTAGCAGAAATTTTTGAATTTACCTTACTGTACTATTGCAGGTAAATTATAACAGCCTACTTCAAATAAATGTTAAATTAATCAGGTATTCAAATCTTAATTAAACCTACTCAGCACTAAGATTTCACAATACTTTGAATATGTTACTACTTATTTCAGTAAATGAATGTATAAATAACAAACTTCAGGATCGGTTTCATGAGCTGATGCAGGTGGAATGCAAGTCTGAGTGACCTGTGCTTAGTACTGAATTTAGAGCATATGAAAGTGGAAAAAAAAACCAAAAAAACCCAACAAAATAAAACAAAAAGTAATTTTAAAAAACCAAAACAAAGAAACAAAAAACAAAACAAAAAACCCCAACAAAAAATAATAATTAAAAAAACCCAACCAAATGGGATTAGAACACCTATATTTTGAAGCTGTACAGGATTTATTACAACTTATATAGCCTTGGAGCTAGCACAGTTTATATCCACCTATCTATAGCCTAGAGATCTTTATGAGAAGGGTTTTACCAGGAAATAGATATGTTACTCTATAGTTCATCATAGAGGAAGACTCCTCTATAAAGGAAGAAATTTTATGAGTCTCAGATCTTTCTTTTCCTGGCTTTAACAGGGCCTGAAAATGTTTTCCTCCAGGAAAACCCTCTAAAAACCTTCCCCTTTAGGTCAGCAATAATGATTTCAGGTGTCCAAGCAACCCCTGTGCACTGAAGCTATACTTCCAGTAAATGTGGAAAATTCACAAGGGCCGCATGAAATGTTATGAGCTGATATCTTACACAGGTGATTCCCTTCTCCCAGTAAGTCCCTTGTCTTCCTTGTCCCTCAGCCAGTGCCCATGATGGTTTGTGATAACGCACATTCCCAAGGAATTTTAAGACCTGCACTTCAACTGTTAAATCCTGAAACTGATTTTCTTTCTCTTTGTGTGTTGAGGCCAACTAAGAGTCTACCAAATCTCAGAAAGGTAACTCTAGAAAGAGCTGAGTCTTCTGCAAAGCTCCTTGATGACGTTGATATAGCCTTTGTTTGCAGATGTGTTGGACACCAATGTATTTACTAACCATATTATTCTCTGACATTTAATTTTCATGAAATTTAAACCTTTTTTGGAAATGTGCCATTTCTGAGCTTTTGAGTTTGTTTTTCTTTTCAAAGAAATGTGTTTGATCTTTTACCTAGAAAATGTGGAAATATTTTAATTTCTTATAAGCTTTCTTATAGCTTCAGCACTAACCAACATGGTGAGTTTTTCAGTTACATCACTCAGAAGGTACTTCGTGGAAAGCCACTTCTCTAGGACAGTGAGTTCTACATCTTCAGCAACTCCAGCAACTACTTCCTTAAAACCTGTTTATAAGTTGCTGAGAAGAGGTTTGTTCATGGGCATTAACTCTGTGGTGATTTTTGAAAATTTTCACTTCACATGAGTTCCATCACTTTATATTTGCAATTGAAATCAGAATTACTTTTCAACATGCTAGAATTTCATATACAACAGAAATTCTGTTTCTTGAGCAGCTGTGTAGAAACCCTGCTTTCCCTTCAAAGAGACTGAATTTTATAATACAATGAAGAGAGTCATAATCAAGTCTGGCTGCTCACAGGTTATTAAAACTGTTAGTCACTGTGTCCATATCAGAGAAGAATTAATATAGCATTGAAAAACTAAACTAGCAGCATAAATACATAGGCCTTTTTGCCTTTTGCTTGCATGAGTCCATATGTCTCTTCTAGGCCCACAGAGGGACTAAATGTGTTGCTCAGTTGCATGAAGAAAAAGTGCCTTCCATGCTCAAGGTTAAGGGCTTTTTGACAAGTTTTTTCTGATGTTTACATGGAATTTCCTGTTTTTCAGTTTGTGCCCATTGCCTTTTGTCCTGTCACTGGGCACCACTGAGAAGAGCCTGGCTTCATCTTCTTTACAACCTTCCCTTTGGGTATTTATGCACATCAAGAAGATCCCCAGCTAAAACATCTGTTGTCCAGACTGAACAGTTCCAACTCTCTCAGCTGCTCCTCATATTATAGATGGTCTAGTTCCTTATTCATATTTTTAATCCTTCCCTAGACTCACTCCACTATGTCTTGGGCTGTGGAGCTCAGGACTGGACATCACATCACATCATTGCAGATGTGGCCTCACCAGCACTGAACAGAGGGGAGGGATAACCTCCATTAATGCAGCCCAGGATACCATTTACCTCCTTGGCCACAAGGTGATCAGCTTGTTGTCCACTAGGAGACCCAGACCCTTTGCTAACAAAGCTGCTTTCCAGCCAGTCAGGCCCTGACCTATAGTGGTGCCTGGGTTTGTTCCTACCCAAATGCAGGATTTTGCATTTCTCTTTGTCAATCTTCATGAATTCCTCTTTACAATTCTCCAGCTTGTCGAGGTCCCTCTGGTTGGCAGGGCAATCATTAGTTGTATCATCTGGAAATTTGTTAAATGTGCATGCTGCCCCATTGTCCAAGTCATTAATGAAGTTTTTTGATGGTAAAGGATCCATTATCCACACCTGGGGTACATCACCAGTGACTAGCTTCCAGCTGGACTTTGTGCCATTGATCACTGCTCTCTAAGCCTGGCAGTTAAGCCATTTTTCAGTTCCACCTCATTGTCCACTTATCTAAGCCATACTTCATCAGTTTGCCTGTGAGGATTTTATGGAAGAGCGTGTCAAAAATTAATAAAGTCAAGATAAACAGCATCCACTGTTCTTCCCTCATTTGCCAAACTGGTCGTCTCATTGAAGAAGGCTATGAGGTTGGTTAAGCATGTTTTACTCTTTGTAAATCCATGGTGACTATTCCTGATCCTCTTCTTGTCCTTCATGTATGAAAAGGGTTTCCAGACTCATTTGCTTTATCACCTTGCCTGAGAGTGAGGTGAGGCTGATGACCTGTAATTCCCTGAATCTTCCTTCTTGTCCTTCTTGAGAATAGGAATGACATTTGCTTTCCTCCAGTCCTAATCTTTGGGAAATTCTCTCAACCACCATGATTTTTCAAAGATTATCAGGATTAGCCTTGCAAGCAACAGCAACCAGCTCCGTTGGCACCTGTGGGAGCATCCCATTAGGGTCCATTAAGTTGTTTATGCCCAGTTTATTTTAACGGTTCCATAATGTGATCCTGTTCCACTGATAGTAAATTGTTCTTGGACCAGGCTTTTCCTCTGAGCTGAGGGCCTGGGATTCCCAAAGGCAAGGCTTACCAGTAAAAAACAAGTCACAGAAGACATTGAGACCTATACCCTTTTCTGTGCCCTTCCTCAACAGGGCTTCTGCTTGTAGAAATCCTTCTTATTACTAGTTGCATTCCATACCAAATTCCTAATTGCATCCATGCATATTCGGACTGTGGCTCTGTTTTCCTCCTGGGTCACCTGGTCCTGTCTTCACCTTTCTACTTCTTGTGTTTCAGTTTAGTGCGGAGCTCCTTGTTCATCCATGGAAGTCTGCTGCCTTAACTATGTTTCCTGCTTGCTGGGATGGACCACTCCTGAGCTTGAAGAAGGTGGTCCTTGAAACCTATTTTTTTCACTTGAAATTGAATTTTTCTTGTCAGGTTAAAACCAAATGTTTGCAGTCACTAATCTTAACTGTGTTGGGGAGCATTTCTGAAAAGCTGGACAAGGACATCAGCATCTCGGTAATAATGGGCATTTGGGTATGTAGACGATGTATCTGCTTCAGGAATAATTAAAATCACTACCAAAATTTCTCCTTTTTTTTTTTCCATGAACACAGAATCAGGAAGTGGGTTATTCTTGTGGTTCATGAGATCACTGTAGCATTTGGAGAAGAATCAATCTATGCTACACCTATGCAAATGGTAGCAAGGGAAGAAGATGGAGCCTGTAAGCTCTTTATGGGCATAGTAAAAAATGGTTATTGAAACTAATCTTAAATATTTAGGGTCTAGCTCTTCCTGAAAAAGCTATCAAGGATTTAATAGAAAATAAAAGCTTTTCTATTACATTTGTAACCATATGCTAGCAATTAGAAGAGAATTATGAACTGGATATAGAATCCCATATGAAAGCATGAAGTGGCTCCAACCTCTAAAAAGGAAAAATTCTCTCTTAAACTATCTGGATTTTCACAGTAATTGCCAGGCAGCCCAATAGATTTGATTTTACTAGGTTTTTCTATAAGTAGTCTCTTACAGGCATATAGCTATTAACGATATTTAATTAATTATTTCCAAGATTGAGGTCTTAATGAAGGTTTTATTTTCAAGCAATTTAAGAGGTTAGTGCTGATGCAGTAGTTTCTTCAAGCAGAATATCTTCATTTTAGAGCAAATTTATTAAACCTTTATCTGCAATATACACCTGTTTATGCATCAAACTTAAAATTTCTTATGTACATCTACATAAATATGCTTATGTCCCTTTCACAAATTCTTTTTTATCAGTGTCTTGCTAAAAGAAGTCCAGCAGATCTTCACAAAACAAGTGCTTTCATCTTTGTTATTGGATTTTAATGTTTCCCTCAGCAAACAATACTTACAGAGATATGTTTTATGTATTGATTCTTAGCAAGAAGTGGTGTAGATCAATGCTAATTTTGAATTCTCAAGGTACTGAAGAGAAGCATAGCTATAACATGTTAGTAGTCGATGGCTTTTCTACTAACATTAGGAAGTGGACTTGATGGGATTTTTTTTTTTTTTAATGGAACAGCAGTTCCTAGTGAACATACAAGTTCAGCAGTGCATATTTTGTTCTCTCTCTGTATGGCATTCCAGGGCTGCTTGTCACTTTGGCATATTCAGTGAGCTACACATTAACTAAAAGAACATTCAGTAATTTAAAAAAACATTATTAAATCATTTATCTTTAGAGTTTTAAACGGAATTATTTTTCATCTCCAAAAAGATAATGTTTTAAAGTTACTTAAAGTTTTGGGCTGAAAATTCAAATACAATTTCATGTTAATAAACACAATTGTCATTTACATAGTGTTAAATTTCAGCAGCTGCAATTACAAATACAAATTATGAAGAAGATTAATAAAATGGGGGGAAAGTTTTTGAAGTTTACAGAGCAGAGGGAATTTTCTGCAAGGCTCTAGAGCCAGGAATTCCTATAGCTTGTATAGTTCTGCCTCACAGTAACAGTGGGAGCTGAGTAATTGAGTCATTCACCCAAAGCTAGAAGATGGGATCAGTGCCATCCAAGGGAGAACCCCCTCTGGGGGCTACAGTAGCAAAGAGAAGGCAGCTCTTCAGCCATTTCACACGTGGGAGGAGGTGAGGTACTTTCCCTCAGAGATGCCCACCACATGGCTTGGCATTCATGTTGAGCTGTGGATGGGGGGATTTGAGCATAATTAAGCAGTAGCTGTTGACCGGGCATGTTCTGTAAATAGGCCTGACACCATTTGCTACTTAGTTGTGGTCTAGCATCAAACAGCTCCCTTGAACTGCAGATCCGAGGCACAGCTCAAAGAATAATTCCGTTTGCCTGCGCCAAGCTGGGGACTGGCTGACAGAACAAGTAGCATTAGCGAGGGTGGAGACTGCCAGCATCAATAATGATTATATATGCTGCTTCTGCCTGTGATGAGCTGCCAGCTTGTAAATTCTGAACAATTGAGTGACCTTGGACAAACTGGTCCCAGTAATGATACAGCATTTGTTTTAATATGAAAGTGACAAGAAGGAAAAGATCACAGTGTGTCTCTCTTTCATGCAATCCCTCATCTCCAAAATGGATGCATAATAATTTGTTTCATATGCAAAGCCTCTTTTTCTGGTACTAAGAACATCTTCATTTCAAAGCTCAGAAAAGTTAAAGAGTGAAGGCTAGAGTCAAGAAAGGAAGATAGTTCTTAGACCTGCAGTGGCTGTCACCTGCTTAGAGATAATAAAAATACTTTCTGAAATTTAAAACTGTGCTTTATCTCAGCTTAGGTACCTGCAAGCTTTTTGTACTTGAGAGCAGTGGCAGCCTGTCCCCTGGGGGGAGGAGGCCTGGCCGTGGCTGTCCTGAGGCATTGTGTGTTGCTGCCCATGGCCCACGTGCAGGAAGAGGAGGAGGAGGAAGAGGCGTGGGATGAAAGTGGCTGCCTTGTCACAGCGTGCCCCCCGCCCCCCCCAGTGCTGGCAAGCCTGGCCTCAGAATCCAGGGAGCTCAGTATGGCCCCTTACACCAAAAGGCTCTCCCTTTTGCCCCATCCTTCTCCTGGCACCTCCTCTGAAGGCTCAGCAGCCCCTCGGCAGGCTGGGAGTTGGTGTTCTCCTAAAGGACCTCCATGGCTGTCTTTGGCATCCTCTGCCAAATGCTGCATGCTGAGAGAGGGAGCTGGGCACCCCAGGGCTCTGTGCTCCTTCAATCCCCTCGGGAGCAGGGCAGAGCCCTGCACGGTCATGGTGGTCTCTGTGCATCTCCAAGGTCCCAAGCCCTGCTTCTAGCACAGTTGTCCTGCGGCAGCAGGTTCTGGTGAAATTCATTATTTTCTTCAATAATTTAGAAAAGCTGGAGGTGAGTAAAAGGGGAAGCATGAGAATAAGAAGGGTGTAAAATAGAGTCTGAGAATCTTATAAATTGGAATTTTTAAATTGAGGGTAGCAACACCAATTCATTAATTGAATAACATCATAGGCATTTAAAAGCAATATATTTTTATGGCTCTGTTAAGTGGTTTTAAAGATATATTTTGCTCTCTTTTTCATAAATTAGTCTTGATAATATCTTCCTGTTCATGGAAGCAGAAATTCTCAAAATCTGTCTCTTGGCATTTTGCCATGTTGTGGCAGTAATAGATCATTCTCTTCTGACGGGAAGAGTTTTAAATAAATGTCAGCTCAACAAGCAGCTGTGTGAAACAGGCTGATCCAGCCTCTGTCTTTGGGTCAAATACTCACTGTCTCTGCTGCAAATGAAATACAAAAACTAAAGAGATGAAGTCCAATGGGGTGCATCCAGTTAGCATGGAAGAATTTCAAAACACTTTGAAGGATGAGTCTGCATCTCAACATCACATAGGATATGGAAAAATGTTCTTGCTGGTTACTGCAGGAGAGCTTTACAGCTGTGGAGGATCCTGTTGGCTGTAATAGGCTCTGAATACATTACTGACTAACCTGGCTTACAAGCAGCTGACATTAAAGTGCCTGATGCCCCTGACACACTCCTTCATCTCTTCCCTTCCTGTAGATGAAGAGACAAAGTCTGCAGGAAGGTAATACCAGCATAGCCAAAAAGCCAAAATATCTGAGCAGTCTAGTGATGTGTTTAAATTCTGTCTTACAGAATATTTTCAGATAAAATTACAAACATATCACACATACCCAAGTTCAGTGAATATTATCCAGAGCTGTGGAAATGAGGGAAAATAAAGAACTGTATGAGATGTGGGAAACAAATTAATCCTCTGTAACAGAGCTCATCATATGTTACAAGAAAGTGTGGTATGAGTTAAGTCGAAGCTTGTAGTTGCAGAAGAAATTAAAGACTGCAGTTGCTGTCTCTGGCTGTTGAACAAAGTGAGCCTTCAAGGTTCAGCTTTTAGTCAGAAATAATCAACATGCTGTCTTGTTACCAACACTTCTTGTTATCTGCTCTGATAAAGAAGGATCTAAGCTTTTGTATTAGATCACATACTGAACTTGACAGGATCATTCCGATAAAGAAAAAAGGGAAGAGCTGTAATGAGTACATTTGGCAAGGCCTCAAAAAGAAAGGCTTTTATTATTTTGATTGATTGATTGATCTGACCTTACAGGTGAGTGAAGTCTCTGCAGGACCATAAAACCAATTTTTCTGACCCTTCAATTTATAGTACCTTCCTTTTCCCTTTTCTGTTCTGTGTCCAACACAGGTGAAATGTTTCAACACAGCTTCTACTGATCCTAAAAATTCTGTGAGTCATCATAACTTCAGGATGTTAATCAATTTATTTCTTGCATGTTCAGAGACAGAGAAGGAAAGAAGCACTTGAGCCAACATTTCTTTACTTATCAATTTATTTATTTATTCTCCAGCTGTACAAGGGGTGTTTTATTCCTGTGAAACATCTATCTTCAGATGGCATGTGAGAGAGTAGAACTCTCTGGGACACTAGAGAGTCTCTCTTTAGATCAAAACGTAGGCTCTTCTATCACTTCTCAACACTATCTGGAAGTTTTGATATCAGAATAGCTAGGAAGAAATTAAGAAAAACGGACAGAACACAATACTATTACAAAGACTTGACAGCAAGAGATATGTCACATAAGCCTCCTCATACTCTGGAGAGCATGGTTGTCAAAGTATGTGAGAAGACAAGAAAAAAGGAAAATTGCTAACTGGTGGAAACAACCTCCCGGGCCAGTTCCAAACTGCTGAAGTTTCAGCAGCTTGCTGGAGGAGGACTTGCTGTGTAGCTGTCACTACTGCTTTGTCTCTCCTGGGGAGTTCAAGTTGACTGCCTGCCATTGCCGCAAAAGGCCAGCTCATCCAGCTCATCTTTCTGACCCCTCTTCATAGTTTGTATTGATGTCTTCTCCTTTGAGAAGGCTCACTGGTGAGTTGTAACAGGTATTTTAATGAAAGGGAAAAGGGTTGAGAAGCCGTATCACAGTCCAAGCTAATAATATCTGATAAACGCTTCATCTGATCCTGTGTCACTTTTGGTCATCCTGAAATAGAACAACACTCTAAGGTTGATGTCCTTGCAGTTCTTTTGGTCTCACTGATTTAGTAAAATTTCCCTCTCGAAAACTGCTCAGTGAATTCAAACAATTTATAATAAACGCTGAAGATGTTCTTGAACTCTTTAAAAATATTGAGGAGTTTCATGGAAAAATGTCACTAAGTACTAGTAGAAGATTTTGCGGATGGGAACCCACAAAACTGTGGGACTGTTACTGTTCTCATGAAAGAAAACAGGGCTGATTGTTTGCATATTGTTCACCCCTTATCCTACCATATCCAAGGAGGCAGAAAAGTTTCAGAGATGTGAGTGATATACCAGTTCTGCATGAAATGCAGCCACCCTAATGTTTGATACATGCAGCTGTTAAACGCATTGCCATACATTTAAATTCACACCTCTTAGTTTCCTGTTGTGTCTGCAGTCAAATGTTTGAACAGTTTGATTAATCACTCCACTTCTAATTGGTCTGAAGTTTGCTGCTGCTTTGAATTAGATGTCTTCTCTCTTCTGCAAAGTACTTCAGCAGGGTGATGTAATTCTTGTAGGATCCTCACCCAGGTATGTAAGACCACCAGAGGTGTGGTGAGGCCGGAAAGGTTGAGTCAAGAGAAATACTAGAAGCTTGGGCAGCCTGAGACAGCCATTCTGGTTAGTTCAATTCAGACAAGAATATCTGCTGCACTCTAATAAATGAAATAGATTAAATAATAATCTTTAATAGGCTTAAATAATTTCAACTGCAAACCAGAGCTCCTGACTGGTCAGCTAGAGACCCCAAACCAAGACAACATCATCTACAAGGGTGTCTTGTGTACCAGTGCAGCCATTCAAATTATCTCGTGTATTGAGTTAAGCATCTTTCAAGAAGGAAAAAAAAAAAAAAAAAGATGAACATATTTCATCAACAGGTTTTGTAATTCAAGGCTAAAGTATGAAAACAGATCCTTTGCTTTGAGTATGGCATTTGCATATCTCGTGTTGTGCAGCACCTCTGTGTAGCCCAAGGTCATGGAGCTAAGTGTGTGCCAACTTTCTTTGCCAGCAGTAGTAACACTCAATGCCTGTTAGGCATAATGGCCATATACACTATGAGTCATTTCTGAGGATTTTCTTTTCATGATGCTTTAAATAAGAAGCTCTTTTCATGGTCATACTTTCATTGACAGTAGCAAGACTGCACTTGGTGGGGCAAGAATGTAAAGGAAAGTAATAAGGATTATTTGTGTATTTATTTCCTTAAATTGCTTCTTCCCTGAATATTTCCACTTACAAATAAAGGCATTGTAGATATCTTTGGAAAGTATGCTGCATAAAAGAAAGAAAGAAATGCATGGTAGATGATACTAAATAACAAAAAAAGAACCTCAACCTTCTGATTTTTTCCTTCATTAGCCCTGAATGTGTTCTTTACCATGTTAAAATATGAAATTCATAGAACAGTCTGAAGAGCAGTAGCCACTATTACCACTTTAGTTGATCTAAGAAAAAGCATTCCAAAAACTGAGAGTTCCAAATAAACCAGGGAAATAAAATATATTGTTTTATTATTATGTGTGGTGACAAACTAGAATGTGAAGTCCCTCAAAGGAAAACATAAGTGAATCTGGGCCTCTCCACACCTCATGAGTATTGTAGCTTCATCCCTACCTCATAGGAAGGGAACCTTTGCTGTTTTGCCTTTTTCTTGTTACCTAAAAATGGAATTTTATGAACAGTGCCTTGAGCTGGACCTTCATTTCTGAAGCCTTGCTGTTGTAAAAAATACCTGAAACAGAAATGATGAGGAAAATTGGTTTTTTCAAGCCTTTTGTTTATACCTTAACTGCAAAGTCCCTCATTTGACAGAACTGCAGCAGCCCCTACTTTTTTTCCCTTCCTTCTGCAGAGCTCGTGATGTAATGGGTTGCCATGGGAAAAGGCCAGGGCTTCCTCAGTGCATGCTGCCTTGCTTCTTTTCCCTGTCAGTGGCTCCCTCTGTGTTGGCAGCACTCATCCTTCACCAGTGCCTTGCTCACATCAGTGCTTTCTTTTAACCTTGCCCAAGTCTGTCTTCAGAGGCAGTTCTCTCACCGCAGAACTTGATTTACAGCATGAGACAGTGAGGGGTGCACATAAGAATTGCTCATGTCTTCAATACTTCAACTCTTCTGAGCTGAATCTGAAGTACAGATTTTGACTGATTTATGATGTTATAGCTTATTGAAGCTGATATAAGGCCAAGAGTGGTTATTTTTTTCAGAAGCACACTACCTACAGTCTTTAGAAGGAAGCAAAAACTGCAATAAATTACTTTATAATATTAACATTTTCTACCTTGGATTTCTCTTCTAGTCTTCTGTTTAATAGATCTGCTTATTGAACTTACAGTTGAGTAAAATACCTATTTCATGCTTACGAAATTACAAATGTTCAGTCTTAATACATCACACTTTCCTATTGCTCATCAGCCCCTTGACTTGGAAACCACATAATCTTCTAGGTGAGGTAGGTTTCAGAAGCTCAGAGGAATGAGCAGTGTAGTAAAAACCTCCCAAAAGTTAATTTATGCCAGCCAACATTGCAGGACATGCTGCTTATAAAAAAACCTGGTACTGTTTTACGGGAGTGATTTCTGAGCATCCCACAGCAATGGCTATACTTTAAGAAGTACTGGCATCTCACTTTTATTGCATGAGCTCTTGAGAAGTGAGGCTGGAACTGTAACATCATTGCTGGAACCTGTGTGTTGAGAGTGTGTAACATTGTGCCAAAGTAGCCACTTTTTGCTCTCAGTTTTTCCTTTCACTATCTGTGAAATGTTTTGTGTGTGTTCACACATCTCACAAACTCAGCAATGAACTTCAAGAGGTCTGAGCCTGCTACATCCAGTCAGAAAAGAGCCACGGGAGGGAAGGTGTGTCAGTGGGTCACCTTTTCGTCCTCAAAAGAACAGTGACTGATGTAAAGCAGACTTAATGCTGTGACCTCAGGGCAGGGTCTGTAAAAATCACAGTAAAAATATTATATATTAGCTATATGTCTCTCTTGTGATGTTAGTGTAGATAATTATTAAAACAACTTTAGCCTGGTGAAAAAGCCTGGGAGAAGCCCTGGTGTGATTCAGTTTAGCCTGACGTTCCAGAACTCAGAGCACTTTTTAATATTGACTGCATGCTTCCTTATGATTAAGACATCAAATTAGAGAAATTTCAAGGCAGTTTTTGTAATTTATTGTATTTGCTTTATTACCACTGTTTCATTAATGACAACCTTCCTTCCATGGTAGCTATTATTATTATTATAACAGTACCAGGAGAGATCTAGTCTGAGAATGCAAAACAAATGGCAAAGCATCCTTTCAGGCTATTAAAAAATTATGAATATCAATAAATCCAAAATTTCGCTAAGAAAAATACTGTTCTTTTCATAAAAATGGATATAAATTGTTTTGCTAACTTCCTGTATTCCTGAATGTTACAGATAGAGAATGGGAAAATTGAGTGATTTTTTTTTCCTGTTCCATCACTATTCATCATTGTGCTTTAAGATTTGTCCTCTGGAAACTTTTCTTTTTGTGTATTGTGGTTCTTGGTTTAATTAAATGAACTTGACGTATTTTCTGCATTGCTATGATAGGAATGTTCAGTGGAGCCTTACAATAAACAGGGTACAAAGGCTGCACAAGAGCAGAGATGGAGCATCCCCACGACTTCATACATTGGCAGGAAAAGCCTTGGTTCAGAGACTGTCAGAGAAAAAGAGGAAAGGTGTCCAACCAAAATTACGAGTAAGGAAAAAGCCGTCATGCAAATCATTATGCTGCCATGGGCACCAAAGTATTTCAGTAACAGAGAGATTCCAAAAACATCATGTTAAATGTTTTGTTAATAGAAAACCTATAGGGAGGTAGAGTCAAACCCAATGGATACTGAGGTGTGAGTTCTGGGCACAGCATTAGCCATTCTTCTTCACCTAATGCAGGCAGGGTGTGCTTTGAAGCAGAACCGATTTATATCCTAGCAAGGCTTTAGGTTGGGATCTGTCATCTTAGGAAGGAAAAGAAGGAAGCTGTCAGGGTTTTCAGAATATTTTAAAGGATTCTCTTGATGCTGAGGGAAAAATTTCCTCCTATAAACCCCCGCCTCCCCCAACATTTGGATTTCTCTTTATATTCAGTCTATTTTTGGTGCAAGTTGTTTGTATCTATTGGTCTGCACCTCCCCTCAGGGGAAAATGAAAACAAACAACCCACAAAACTGCAGAGATGTTGGAAAATCATGATACTGTCAAGTAGCACTGGTTTCTGGGTCTTATAGAAAAGTGGTTTTTTGGAAGAATTCAACTTAACTGTAGATCTGATGATAGTATCAGTTTAGCTGAGCAGAAGATGACAGTTATGTTACAGTGATTAGAAAGTTGCTCCTGACTCGAATAAGTAAGTTAAAATTAATAAGTGTTCATGAAAAATCAGGGTCAGATTAGTCTTATTGGCTTGAAAACGTAAGACTTACTGCCTCATCTTACATTTCTAAATTCCCATTATATAGCTGTGAGACAAAGAAAGAGCATTGTGCTCTGCCTTAAATTAGCAGACTAGTTGTTGAGAGTTAAAAATTCCAGGGAACAAGCAGCAGTAAAGTTTCCACATGCTGACTTCAAGGAATTGTGCATAGCAGACCCCATTAAACAAAGGACAGAGACATTTCATAATAAAGCAGAAAAGAGGCCTGTATGTAACATTCAGGTTTCTAACAGCTGCCAGGAGAATTAATGTGCTTTTATAGTACAAGCTTCTCTGGCATTTCGTCCTTAAGATGACAGAATCATAAGCAGAAGTTGTTCTGCTGGACTGAGGAAAACCTTGGGAGATAAAGCCTTTAGAGGTGAAATGTGAGTATCACATAAATACATACTTTTAGGGATGATTCTGTTGTTCTCACAGAAATCTCTGTGGGCTCATGACATCCAGCACTCTGGAGGTGCAGTTTGAATGCTGCTTCCATGAGGTGTTCAAGGCACTCTGTGTTTTTGAGAAGACTCCCCAGTCATCTTTTATGTTGCTGGTTTTGTGGTTTGAAAAGTCATGCTAAAATCATTACCTCTGCTGAGAGTATGGCATGGGCAAATGGAAGAAAAGAAAGGATGGACAGAAATACATACCCTCCCCTGGCTCAAAAAAGAAATCTCTTAATAGCAAACAGTAAATTAAATGTATCTTACCTGGAGCTTATTTGAATTCTTAGATAGCTATTAGTCTTAGAAGCAGTTAACCAAAACTGAATTGTACCTGTAATTAAAATATTTATACGAAAAGTGAGTCAGACAGCTGGCATGTACAACTTTCCCACATTCATGCAACTCCCAAGAAATTTTTAAAAAAGGCAAAGTATTCCTCACTATAATGTTTGAAAATCAGGAGCTGCTTCTTTCAGAATGCACTGCTTGTTTTATTTAGAACAGAGACTTCGAACTCCCCTCACTGTGTGAAAACAGAGCTTGAATTAGCTGCTCTAAAGAAGTGGGAGATGGGGCATCAAAGAGCCTTCTGTTCATTAAGATAAACACCGAATATGTGTTTCATGTTTGGTTTCAGCATAACATTCTGAATAGAGGATTAAGCAGTTGCTTCCCACAGTCTTAAACTATTGAGATAGTGTGGGAGAAGGAGGAGAATAAAAGGATTTAAGCTATTATGCGAAGAATTAGTGTTGAGAGAGTAAAAGGTCCCCCATTACCCATTGAATGCTGCATGGATTTAATTGTGTTGAGAGTGTAACATGGCTCTCTGTTTTGGACACACAGAAAGCACGTAATTAGGTTGCAGGAGTCTATCTAAAGTTTCAGTCTGGACACCGATCTTGGGGGATGGATGCTTGCCTGTTGATTATTTACTTTCAAACAATATTATGTACTTTCCAGGGGAAAAAAAAAATATAGTTTCAGAACAATAATTTTCTTTTTATGTAATTCTTCTTGTTACATCTTAACTTTAGATAGAAGCCTGCATTATTTTTTTAGGAGCACCAATGACAACTGGAGACACAAATTTTACCCTTCTTGCTCTCAAATGCAGTCACCTTAGCTGTAGGAACAGCCATAGTCCACCCTACTTTGTGTTCCCCAAGCCAATTTTTATTACATATGTTTTATAAATCAAGTTGATTGGACTGGTCATGTGAATCAGAATAAAAGAGGGGTTTGCAATCTGTCCATGCCTCATGGCTTTTCTGTGAGTGTGGATAATAGATATTTTTATGAATTGGCTGATAAGCCATTTATGGTGGTTTATTTCAAATTAAACGAATGAGATTTTGGTAGCAATTATGATCAATATTGCGGTTCTATTACATCAGAGGAGCTCTTTTCTGTTGATGCCAAAGAAATGTTAATGTATTAATTGTAATCCTCAAGTTACCTGAGTAGTTTTTATACCCTTAGATCTGTTTTAAAAACTAATGTTTAGTTGCTGTTAGCAAACCTATCAGGACATTTTCCTTTTTTTTTTTTTTATTTTTTTTTTTTTTTTACTTCATTGTAGCTGATTAGAAATTACATGCCTTTTTCATATATTTTTCCTCTAGGCATCTGTTACTCCTCACTCTGGGAAACAGGCAGTAGCTAGATTTTGTCTTACTTAGGGCAGCTATTCTCATAATTTAGGGGGGAAAAACCCACCAGGAATGGGTATATTTAATATTTTTATTGATAAATGTGGAAGCTCTACTAAGGGATGACTGATGAAGTTGATTATATTTTCTTTTCTTTATTTTCTTTTCTTGTATTCTATTTATAACATTTTAGGGTTGCACCTTGGGGGCTGGGAGTTGGATCTTCCTAAGAATATTTCATTTTCATGTTTGCAGCATTTTCTTTAAAACAGGAGTGCTAAAGAACAGCAGTAGTTAGAATACATTGTTTAATGGGATTTAAAGCTGAAGCACTCAAATTCACAAAAAATTACCATTACCAAGTTCATTCTCAAGAGATTTTTTGTGGGAAAAATAACATTAAGTAGATGACAGACCTCAGTCAGAGACATCCAGTTCTATGCATAAAAGAACACACAGAAAAACTCAGAAATTAATCTTAATGTACGCTTCTTGGAGGAAGTGAAGGAAGGACTCCAAATGTTTGACAGGATTTCCAAGTTCCATGGCTTCATTAGCACATTGACTCACCGGTCCTGCGTGGTGATCTGTCTCATTTGGGATTCAGTAGAAGGTGGATACATCTTGGTTTCACTCCCTGCTGATTGGTTTGCCGACATTTCAGCTCATTATTTCTCTGCCTCATTGCTATCTATTAGGTGATGCTGACGAATAGTGAATCACATTGTTCTTTCTCTTATCCAAAGATATATATGTGAGATTGGATTTACTGGAGTGATACAAAATTTGTCGTGCTTAAACTTCAATTTCTGTAGCTTTTTCACACTGAGTTAGAACAATAACTGTATATTTGTTTTATGTCTCTCTTCTTCCTTATCTCCAGTATTTAGCTTCTCATAATAAGAGAGATAAAAAATTTATTTGAATGCAGATCACAGAGGTTTCTGAGTACAGCCTGAAAACCTTAAGCACCAGAGCTTTCATTCTAGAGGCTCATTTCCAGTCTCTGCTTTATCTTAATCTCTTTATTCAAAATCTTTTATAGGTGTTGACATACTCCTATTTGTCTACAGCTCTTTCAGGAAGAACTAACGTTTGAACATTTGGGCTGCTGAAATCCTGGTTCTTTTGGGGAGGAGAACGATATGTCATTACGCATTTGCCATTATGTAATGCAAGACCAGGTCCCTGCTAACTCCGAATCATTCTTCACTGAATATTTATTGGACATCTGTATATCTCAGATCTCTCTGATGAGAGAAAATTCCTGGAAAAATAAAATCTTATTCTATTTTGCATAGAACAAGCAGCTAACAAGACAGAGGTAATGCAAATACAAGATGTTATCACCAGGCAATACAAGCAGTGGATTTGCTATACCATGATGACGAATGTGAATAGTTTGAATGCACAAAGTTTGTACCCTCTTGTAAGTGTGACATAGTTTCTCCTTCTCTTCCAGATGACTTCACTGTCCCACAGTCTCTGTGGAGAGGCATATGCACATGTGAAATTCCTATGAAAGGGCTGACATTACAAATTTATCTGTGGGTTACCCAGTGCAGGGGCACTCTGAGTTCTTCATACCAGAACAGTATTAGTTTCCATAACAGTACCTGAGCTGAGGTATAATATGGGATGGTAGGTCTGAGATGGTGCTGAGCTATCAGAATGCTGTAGTGTACAAACAAACATCAGCAATATGAGGTGTAATAGCATCTCCACAGGTTTGCTAGAATACTTTGGCAAGGAGGTTTGTGCACAAAAATACAAGCTTGCTTTGTCAATCTCTTCTGCTCAAAAAGTTTACCACTGCAAATGTATATGGCATTCATTGGGGCAACAATATGTGTGAAGAATCTGGTGCTACTGGGAAGAAGAACTAAGTAAATGATCATGTCTGGCTTAATGTAATGTCAAAAAATGCACATGGAGACAAAGTAATAAGGGGCATATTAATCCACAGAAATGCAGAAGTTTCCCTTTTAACAGAGAAGTCCTTACAGTTCTGCTATAGAAAGGAGTCACTGATGAGTGCAGATTGTGGACTGTGAGCATTCTTTGTGCTGAATGTGTTCCTACACACATTACACACATAAATACAGTGGATGGTATTAGGTAGACTTCATCTGATATAATTTAGACATGGGATTAATTCTGATCCAAATTACATGCATAAAGTGTTCCTAATTTTAAAATAATTTTTAGGAGCAACTACATGCAATTCTCCTAAATGAAATAATGCAGTAGTAAGGAATAAAATCCCTAAACTGAGAAGGAGTCAGGGCACTTGAGTCCTTCCTTGTACCTTCTTGAGGTGAAGTAGCAATGATTTTTCCAAACTGTAAGTCTTCTAAAAGACTTATAATATGCTTTTATTCTCAAACAGATTTGTTCTGGTTTTTATTTTCTCTTGCTCACATTCTTGTCCCTAGAAGGGAGATGAGGTAAGCACTGGATTTATGCAATATGCAGTATAGATAATTTTGTTGAACAAAATAAAAATAAATCACAGCTATTTCCTGAATATATCCCTTTTTCTGTCAGAATAAACTTCAGATTGTTGGCAGTTTTTCTGCAAGGTTTTCTGTGACATCAGACCTAATTACCACCTATTCTGCTACTTAAAAATATGGGACCCTGGCAACACAGCTTCTCTCCTCCAATCACAGGGCAGGAAAGCAACTGCAGACTATTGCATTTGGATTTGTCAGAATAAATAATTAAAAGGCTCATCAGCTTCTTGCTAATGAACAAGGAAATGTGATTAAGAAACTTTAAAGGAGAATAGCTGAAAACAATATAGAAATGATAGCAGGATGATTGCTGTGAATGAGTGACTGAAATTTCTGAATAAGAGATTTCTTCAACCAGGCACAAGGACAGCAGTTTAATCTTCTATTAAAAGATTCCTGACAATTTGGAAAAGCTCTGAATCAGGAGATTAGACACATCTCAGAAGCTGACAAGGCAGTCACTTCTCTTAAGACAGCTATTTTCTGGCAAATGCTCAGTAATAACTTTTTTGTGTGTGTGGTTTTGGTTTTCTTTTTTGCTATTTCAAGACTCTTAACTTCTACCCAACAGTGGCTGGGACATTTCTGACTAGTCAATCTTTTATTCTCAGAGACTCTGAAAATACAAATCATCTTTCAGACCAAAATGTTCTAGAGATGCTTGCCAAGTTTTCTGTGGCTAACATCTAGAAATTGCACTGATTAGCTTCTGGCATGCTTCCTTGCAAGTGCTTTGCATGTTAGTATCTCATTAAATATCTTATTCCTCTTTATTATTCTTCAGCACCAAAAAAATGTACTTCCACCTTTAATCTGTTACTATGCTTTTAACATATGCTCTCCCAGCTTATCTAAAGGTGATAGCACATAATAGAGAAACTCAAAGAAAAGTGAAATAACAGATGCTGGTGCAGTTCTTCTGCATGTCAGGAGAAATATAACTTCTTTTTTTCCTTTATATACATTCATAAATGACACGTTCTTTTTATGAATAAAGGCACAGAAGTCAACAAGATTACAAAATTTCAATTCAAGTGTGAAACTTTCCAGACACTCAGATATAAAAGTAATATGCACAGAAGTAAGTGTGAGATTAATAGTTACAAAGATGAATTAAAAAAAAGGTAAAATAAAATGTGAAACATGCTCATGAGCCTCAAATAGGATACTCAGCATTACAGAAAATACTCTGGGTCAAAAACCGAGAAAGAAAAATGCTCTTCTACTTCAAGAGGTCTTTGGTGATTCTTTACCTGTGTTTGTTCTTTCCATATGATTAGACCCACCATGGTGCAGTGTATAGTGTGCATAATAGAAGCCCCTTCAGTAGGAACATCTAGCAAAGACACAACCTCTCTTCAAAGAGCAGAGATGTTTAAGAGATCTTCATCTGTCAGGAATTCTCTGCAGTTGTCTCTTCCAAACTGCACAGTGTAGGGGAAAAAAAAAAAAGGGTATATTTCTTCTTTGTGCTTTTTATAGGCCAAGTTCTGTGAAAACTTGTGTGCAGAGTTTCTCTTGAGCCCTCAGATTGCATGGGTGTAGTCAATGAAGAATTCACAATGCCCTTTTTCTTCTATAGAAGGAAGTCTTGGAAGAATAATTCTTCATTATTCAAGTAAATTCTTTGTAAAATGACATTTTTATTTTGTCATTACATTTAGAATTTTATTATTTTTATTTTATCTCAGACATAACTGTTTGCTTTCTGTGCTGTGTTCCCATGATCTCTGGAACTTGATCTGAAGAAAAACTTGCTTTTCAATTTATTTGTGCCAGAACATCTTCGTTTTATGTATAGGCTAGAACTATAAACATTGTAATTCCTGTAAACCATTTTAGTGAAACTTTAGCTTTCTACAGTAGATTAACTATAGATAAATCCTTGGTGCAACAGTACTTCTGAAACTTCTACATGAGGAAAGAAACATTTGAAAATTGTATATACATTTAAAGAAACACAAAACTACCAATTTGGTGCTAATTGCCTCACACTACTTGTTCTGAAAAATCATCCCTTTTTTTTTACATTGCCATAAAAATAATGAAACCTGACATGTATGTTGCACTTTTCTTTTGTAGGTGGAATGGAGAAAATAAAACAGCACACCTTTGCATTAGCTCACTACACCTATACTGTGCTGTCTAACTTAAAATATGCCAATGGGGCTCCTGTAGTACGTATTTACAGTGATACAGATTTCAGCAATCCTGATGTTCAAGGTCCAATCATTAATTTTAATGTGCTCGATGAAAATGGAGAAGTGCTCGGCTTTTCACAGGTATGTTTTCTCTTGTCTTAACTTGAGTTTATGGTTGTATTTTAAGCATATTCACAATAAATTCTTTACCCTAAAAGAGATATTTTATTCACAGTAGTCCTTTCTGAGGTTTTGGGTTTGTTTCTTCATAGGTCTGTGCCATATAATACACACACCATTTTTAAAGCAGTAGAAAGGACAATCCAATAAATAGTGCTAGCAAAATACAGAATACATAATAGCCAGGGGCAATATCTTACAGATTTATTACTTCAAAAATAGGAAGTTTGAAAGTGGGCTGTTTTAACAGAATACATTGACTAGGCAGTTTGATTTTTTTATTGGCTTCTTTCTCTAGAGTACTCAAAATTGGGAATTGAAGACCATGTCTGGGAAAGCTGATAAAGAGACTGCTTTGGAGCTTTGACATACAAGTGAAATTAGATCTCAGAATATTGCAGTCATCAATGAAAGAGAAGTTCTTTTTTCGTTTCAGTTGTAACAATAACATTCTTGTAATATTCCTAAGGGACCGTGGAATAAAGTTGAATGATCAGTGTAAAGAGTGAGATTCAAGCTCAAGAAATCCTTAAATGCTGTCTTTCTCAGCAGCTTTTTGCAGCCTTTATCTGTCAGGTATACCAAGTATCTTTAAGATGAAACTTCATTAAGCTTTTCTCCCTTCAGCAGAGAGGCAATGATGTGTGACCATAACTGTGTGTGTGGCTGTGCACCGTGTAGGCAGTGGGTCACATAGGGGAGAGTAGCTCACTTGCTCATCAGCAGAAGGCAGAAAAACCACAGTGATCTTTTTTTGCTTGCTTCTTTTTTTTTTTCCCTTGGTTTCGTGAGAGAACAGGATAATGAGGGCAACATGGAGATATGTCTACAAGAATACAAGAAGACATCCATTTCTCATAAGGGAGAACAGAAGTGAAGCACTTGTTTTGTGGCCTGCAGGTGTGGAGCTTTACATTTTTTAAAGGCATTTACCTGATGAACATGAGATGGCCAAATGTATAGTACTCAACAAGTTCTTTACATACATCTTTTTTTAGACAATGCTACCAAATCGTGATAAATATTCACCACATTTCATTTCAAAGCAGTCAACATTTTAGGAGTGAAGTAGTCATTTATATGGCCTTCAATATGTGTGACAATGTTCAGAAAAGACTGGAGATATTAACACAACTGAGTTTGTAAAACTCCCCAAAAACTTTGATGTTGCTTCTGTTCTTTGGTTAAAACCAAAACCTTTATTTTTATTTTTGATTTTCACAACTTCTTAGTAAAAATGGCTCGTCCATGTTTCATTTTTTAAGACTCAGCTGTACCCTCAAATTAAAAATTCTTTTATAGTCTTATGACTCCATTGTGCCTGTTTGCTACAGTGACTGCTCATAAAAAGCTTGTTTATTGATCTCTATCGTCTGGATTGTGCTGTTTGCCAGATTCTCAAAATTTCTGGCATATGTAGAATGAAGAACTATAAAATTTTCAAATGCATCCCAGTCACATCTGCAGTGCCTGTTAGATTACTTTGTTTAATTAAAATAATGTGCAATTTAATGACTTTTAAAAATTAACAAGCAGCAGCACTATTCTTTCCTAAGCTACAGCATGTGTGATATGTATATAATTGGCTTGTTTACAGAATTAAATTCTTTCATAAACACCTTATGGAAGTTATGGGGGAGAAAAATCTTTGCTGCTTCTTCTTTATGATTACAAAGAAAATACATACAGCAGAAAGTAAGCTTCATCAAACTGACCATGTAATCTCATCTTCATATCCGCATGCATGTCTAAATTTAGATAGGTTTATTCAAATCAAAGATAAATCCAATACTTGTGTTAATTGTTTGGAAGTGAAATAGTGTCCTCTGCTTTGGTCGTGTCTGTGGTTTGCTCATTTATGTGGATTCACTGGGCAGTCTCCAAATGCAATCTAATGGAGTCAGGAGAACATAGTTTCAGAAGGCTCCCAGAAAATGTTTTAGGGAATTGTTTATGCAGGGAAAATTGGATGGCGTTTCTGTCTGACATACGTACTACTAGTGGACACCAGTTAATGACTCACATTATCTTTGTATATTAAAAGAGAAATGACAGAGCATGCTATTCCTTTATGGATGATATCCCATCTATTATTAATTACTCATAACCAGGCATCAAAACAGTTCTAGTTGCCTGTCTGACAGGCAATTGTTATGTGCTCATTGCCTATTGTAGGGCACAGTGTGACTGGGCATTAATATTTGGTAACTTGAAAAGGACGATATGACTAACTGATTCCAGAGAAAATATTATGAGGAGGCTTGGAGCAGTTTATTTGGAACACTTGAGATTGGCAAGAGACTTCATAAGTTGACACTGTCTTCAGAGGATACCAAGCTTACATTTAAGCCTCAAGATTTGCATAATTGGCATGATATTCAAAACTCTGAACTAAGCCCAAGATATTTAGGATCTGAAAGGCATGTAGTGAAATACATGACATGTAACACCACTGCTGAAAAATGAAAACAGAGAAAAAATTGTGTCTTTCATCTGTGTAGCAATGGGGAAGAAAGTTATTCTTACCTGCTCATATGATTGAAATCCATTTCTCAATGTTATCAGCTTAATTACCAGAGCTAACAAGATTGTGCCACTAAACATGAACATTCTTCAATTACTTACATGGGGTCAATTGCACCTAGAGGAAATAGCCACAATCTCAGGTTCATCTTTGAGTAAAACCTTCATTGCAGCACTGAAGAGCAAATGAAGGCATTTCGTTAAAGTGAGAAACAAATAACCACACCATGATTGAACTGTCAGAGATGGCAGCAATTTTTATAGCCTCCTGTCCCAATATATATGATATAGAATATTTGGATGTTAAGAAGTGATAGGGTGGGAGTGAAATAATTATGGAAGTTAGTTGAATTGCTATTACTTTTTTGTTTAAATGTTTCTTTGGGACTGTTGAGTGGTAATACTGTCTTAGAATATTATACTTGGAATAAACTTGTGTTGTATACTATATGTATCATTGTTTTAACTGACAGTTTAATTACTAGTTTAGGGTTTTTTGCTCTAAATGGTAATTACAACAATTAAATAAGAGGGACTCGTGGACTCCAAACAGTAGTCACTGAGAAGCTTTGGTTTTAATTTAGATTTTTCATGAAACATTTCTTTATCTAGAAATAAAACTACCACAGTTTTGAAATTTCCATAAACCTCTCATCTGTGAGCACTAAACCTGCATTAAATTTCCTCCTTTCAGCTGCACCACATACTTTCCATGAAAATTATTTCCTTCAGTAAAGCTGTCTCATAGACTACTATTGGTAGTAATTTGTTCTTGAAATCACTTGGGAGGATACCTGTATTCTTTTCACACAAGATGCCTGTCCTCTGCAGTAGCACCTCTGTCATTTTGTTAAGTGTTTATTTGCACTGTAGCATCAAAAAGCCCCTGTTATGAACAGGAGTTGAATTATGGCAAGTACTTGACAGGCCCAGGACATAAAGATGGCCTTTTTACCAAATGGCTTTTTCATATATACTTGTCTAGTCAAGAATGGATAATTCCCCAGCATTATAGTTTTTGCTGCTAATGAAGTGTGGACAGATGACAGACTAGTAATTTGGAAAGGTGCGAAAGTGCAGGAGTAGAGATGAAGGACCTCTGCAGGATAGAAGCAGAAGAGTTGACATTAAAGCAGCAAACTGTCAATCTTCTCCTTCCTTGTGAGGCTACCAGGAAAAGAGAAGCAATCAGCCCTAGACTTTAAAGAGGGTTTGTGATGTAACAAAAAATGGTGTTAGATATACACCTGGTGCTGAGCTTATGCAGCAAACTCTTCACACAGAGAACCATCAGCAGCTTGTTTATAAGCAATGAATATCTGCAGCCTTCAGCATATATGAATGTCATGTGTTCTGTCATCCCCAAGTCTCTTCCAGCCTCTTAAACTCTGTCAGCAATGACTCAGCTTCAATTTGCATCCTTGCTGTCATTTTTTTTAGCAAAAACTTGCATAGGACTCCATGAAGTCCAACCTGGTTTGACTGCCAAAGAGATGGAACAGTCGTAAGAGAACAACATAGATTTGAAACAACAATCATGCACACAAAAAAGTGGATTTCTTATAAACTGGGTCAAAGTACAAATGCTGTTGTATGTTCTTTTCACATTTGCAGATGTGAAAAAATATCACCATCTCTGCTCTGGGAGGCCTTTTATGCTTATATTATTTATAAAATTTTCTCTTTGTTTTGCTAGAGAGACGATACCTGTGAAATTCTCCTTGTACATTCAGTATATAATTGCAGAGTGATTTTGTAATCCCTTCACATTTTATTCTATAAAGTCAGTTTGGAAGCAGGAAGAAGGGAAAGAGGTAGGAGACACAGATGGCCAGATGGAATTTTACCTGAAATATTTGTTGACTTGTATGCACTGGAGAGCTCTTACCCAGCCACAACTTTCAGTTCTGTGTTATGCCAGTAGTGAAAAATAGCCCTTCCCTTATCAAACTTTTTCTTTTCCCACTCTGATCGTCTGAGACAATATTTTTTTCTCCTCCTGTGTGTAATGGAGCCAGTAATGGGCTTTAAAAAGTGAGCAAACCATCATGGCTTTCTTTTGAGAAATGGTCATCATTTCACATTTCAGCTGTGGATTACCAGCATCCATCCCTACTCTGCTTTTTCACACTGCCTCCTTAGCTTGGAGCCTGAACCTAAGCACAAAAGTTCCCTTGGTGTACATAGATGCTTGTCATGTCTCCTGAAGACCTTGTCAGGAAGGGAATGAGCATCAGTCCATTAGCAGTCTCAGCCTTCTTGCCTACCACTTCACACTTGTGTGTGATAGACAAACTGCTATAACAGGAATAGCTGCCAAAGACAGAGAATGTAAACATTTTGGTTTGCCTAAGGAAGACTCTTCTGCAGTGTTGCATATGAATGAGTTTTTCCTCTCAAGACTGAGAACTCTGCTCGCATAGAATATAATCAGTTTTGCCTAGGAGCCTACATTAGCATGTCCTGGCTCACCCTCATCAATCCAGATAGAGTGAAGGGAGGTCTAGACTTTGAGTTGACTTTCTTCACCCATTTCTCAATTAAAAGGAAAAAAAATCAACATTTCTTAAGAGACAACTTCTAGTGTGCATCTCTTGAGTTTAAATCTATAAAACAATTTGATGACTGTTCTTATTATGGCATGTGACCACTGTCTGTCTCACCTTCCTCTATCTCAGCCGCCCCTGAATTAATGTAAGGATTGACTCGATGACCCACTGCTGGGTTTTTTCCTTTCCTCCCTTGCTTTCTCTCATTCTGGAGTGAAGACCAGGGTCTTCCATCGGAATGGCCGCAAATCACTTACATCCAATCACTCACTGTGACACCTTCTGTACTCTGGTAGCCTCTTTCTGCTAGCAGTATATGTTAGGGGTATAATCTTTAGTTCCAGATCACAGAATATTCTGAGTTGGAAGGGACCCACAAGGATCATCAAGTCCAACCCTAAGTAAATGGCCCATATGGGGATAAAACCCACAGCTTTGGTGTTATTAGCACTACGCTTGAAGAAGGCAAAATCAGAATCAGCTTCCCCCAATAAAAAATATTTTGTTTTCCTTTTAACCCCATTTATCCTTCTGTATCCAAAGCATTCTATGTTAGTGAATTGTCTTGTAAGCAGCTTAGCAGCCAAGCCAAATTCAACCCTGTGGTTTGAGATGTAGAGGGAGAAAAATGTATCTTAGAATTGTATGGTCATCTTTACCTAAACCTTTCTTACCAGAGGCAATTTGTTGTGGAACTTAGCTATATTCATTACTGCAAAATATTTCCTAGTAATTAAGCTAGTTTTCTCATGCTGCAACTAAAGTCCATTATTACATGTATTGGGCAAAGAAAGACACACCGGTTTGGACAGAAAAGCAGAAAAAAAGAGGATTTCAGACATCCAAGATGGGGGAAGAATTGGACAAGAAGCATGAAGCAGTGTTGTATGGGTGAGGTGTGACTAGGGAAGAGACAGAGCAGTAGATGCAGATAGAAGGTATTCCACTTGCTTGCATTTGGACAGGTCTGCAAACAAAAGTAACACAGGACAAAGCGGTGTGAGGCAGGATGAGAAAAGGGCAAAAAAGTAACTACTCTAGGTAAATATCATGGTGGTAGCCAGTTCTGGAAGTGCTTTCATGCTGCAAGTACACTTTCTTTGCTTTGGTTTCACAATATTCTCTTTTAAAAGCTGTTTTCCTTTAGTAATATCTTAAGGAATTGTTTAGCTGGACTTAAATTAGTAACCAGGACCTGGCAACAGCCAGGTGAAATGCCCTCCTTCTGCTGTAGGCTTTCAGTGTCACCTTGAGGGATTCAATGCTTTATCCTCCCAATTTGCTCTCACCTCACAGGAGTGGAGATATGTTAAGTATTGTCAAATCTTCAGATACCAAGTGGCGGATACATTTGTATATACACACAGCTGGTTCAATACATATTCATATCACTGCTTATCGTTACCTGATAAAAGGGACCAGGCAATACCTGAAGTGGGTAGATTTCTCGAAATAATTGCTGTCTGTGTCTCAGAAAATATTTTCAGTTTCACTAGAAGATCATCTCCAGCCCACTGCACACATGGTGTATAGGTACAGAATTAGAGCAATGGCAACATGTGAACTAGAGGAGTGAAAAAAAAAGAAATGAGCTACAGCATTTCCCATGCACAGGAAGTTGATACCATGTCCGTTGGGTCAGATTGACCAGAGCCTGGTACTACTTGTCAGTACTTGTCTGGAAATTCATACCACATCCCTACAGGAGAAAGTGGGCAATGGGCTGAGGGGGAAACCTCCTTCTACAGTTAACCTATTTGAAATAAATCTTCATAGAAAGTTATAAAGCAAGACATATTTATTGTTCTTCATATTTAATCCTTTTAGGGTTTTTTTACATCTGTTTCTTTTTACTTCCATGTAAAACAATAATTCAGTTTTGTAAGTGCAGCATTTTTTCATCTGGGACACAGAAAATGGAAATCCAGCATTTTTTAATTCCAGCTAAGAATGGCTTTGCAGCAATGGTCATATGACTCTGAGCTGGTTACACTAATGCTTTTAGAAGCATAACCACTCATTATATTAATTTTGATGACTCAGGGAAAGAAAAATGTTCTCTAACTTGCTTAATGGGATTTTTGGCCATCTTCCCAATAGCTACCTAAAAATTGCTGAGGTGATTACTCACTATTGATTTTAGCTATTGATTTAGCCATTGATTTCAGGAAGCCAGGAATGGCAGATGGACCAGCACAATAAAATGCAAACAGGATTATAAGGACAAAAAGATTGTTGTGAAGATTCCTGTTGAACATATACTGATTTCCTTGGTTCCAATTAGTTTCCAATTGTACTGTGGATGTCTTGGACCAAGGAGATAGCAGCAATGCAGTAAACCACACTGGTGTGTCAATAAATGGCACGTTGTTTCTTCAAACTGGTGAGAAATCATTACAATCTGGATCTTTGCTTTTGTGACATGGCACTGGGTGCTCAAAGACAGCCCTTGCAAAACGTAGCTCGCAATATAGGAGGCTGAGTTCTTTCAGTTCTCTCTCATTGCAGAGGGACAAAGACACATGTGAGTTAGTGTGCTTGAAATTGCCTACTATTAAACTGCACATCAGAGCTGATCAAGGTTAGAAAGCCTCATGAAAGACTAGACTGAAGGTGTTGCCTGACACTGTTTCTCTGGAGTGTCCTTGCATGTTGCTAAGGAAACGAAAAGAGATAAAACAAAGATGCTCATAGATGTTCAGATGAAAGAAACAGATGAATGAGGGAGGCTAAGTATTTTCTCTTTGGTAGCAGGGCCAGACTGTGGCTCTAAACTACAGACCTTGTCATATGGGAGAAATGTGAAAAGAAACCACATAGTAGCAGGAAAAGAACTGCACTTTTGACAGCTTCCACTGGATCCCCCTTTCCTTGATCTTGGTAAAAGCAGATCAGCTGCCTTTGAATGCACGCAGTGTCTAGTTTTAGTCCACCATCTGAATCCTTTGAAGACAAAAAGAGCCTGGCCCCATGTCTTAGTTTAGGGCAAATCTGGGAGGAAACCTCCTCAGGGGGTTCCCCCAGAAAAGCAGATCCAAGCCACCCCTCCCCCCAGCTGGTTCGGGAAACAGAGTTTCTTGGAGAAAAGTGGAAAAAACTATTTATTTAACAAACAAAACACCCACAAGCACAAAGGATGAACAACACTACACAACAAAACCTCTCGCCGTTCTGAAGAGATGGCAAACCCAGAAAAAAGTCTTTTCCGTGGGTGTGTCTTTGGGTTTTCTCTCAGTCTCTCTCTCTCCGAGGCTCGGGCCCGGTGTCCCGGCTGCAGTGCCGCTTGCGGGGAGCCCCCCCCTCCAGGTGATGGTCCTGGTGTCCCCGGATCGAACAACAGCAGAACAGTCCAAAAAAAAAAAAATCTTTGGTCTCAGCTAATTAAAAAAATGAGCCAAAAAACAAAAGAGGGGGAAAAACTGAAGGAGAGCTCTCCGCTGTCTGTGCAGACAACTCTGAGTCCAGGAGCAGGAATGCTGAAGGTGTTATCTCTATGTTTTGAAAACAACTGCCTCAGATGTTTCACCGCTTGCTTCTCCTTCTACCCCCTTTGCTCTCAGATGCAGTCTTAAAGGTGCAAAACTTATTTCTGGGCTAAACAGACAAAATGGGGATAAAAGCATCATACAGTCAGCCTAGGACACCCCACCTTCTCTATTACTCTGCTTCCTTGTTTGCATCTTCCTGCCCTGACACTGCTCTACCCCACCACACTACTGTATAGGATCCTGTGGCTGTAATTAAAGTAATATGGGATTTTGACCTCACAACCTCCCTGTGTTCTATTATCCCTGTTTTCAGGGGTTAAATACAGACAGAAGAGGATTTAACTGCTTTAAAAGAAAGAGGAAAAGGTGGAGAAGATTTCCACTGCGACATGAATTAAACCTATGTCACTAGACTTCTAGTATCGTGCACTGCACATTTTTATTCCTAAGCATTGTTTCCACTTGTATTAGTCGGCTACATTCCCCTTTATCCCTCTCAGTATGAGTTATAGCTTCATCTTCTGTGTGGTTTTCCTCTGGTTTCCACATTTCTGACTAGCAGCAGTTCAACCAGCAAGCCTTTAGCCTACAAAATAGCTGGAGTTATTCAAGGGGTTGGAGAGATACAGATGTTTTTCTGTGACTCACAAGAGGATACTTCGTTGAAGTCAGTTAGGAAACCACAGAGGGCTTGAGTTCCTTGACTTTGCTTTCTTCCTGAAATCCATCCTTTCCCTGATGTCATTTTAGCAAGCCAGATTTTTCATGGTCAATGAATGCAGTTTGAACTGGAGGTTAAAAAAAACCCCAAAAAACAGAATAGAAAGTATCATTAATTGGAGAGACCAATGCCATTAAGATACCAAATGAAAGAAAGAAAACCAAGGTGTTTAGCCTACTCATCAGTCAGTTCAATTTCAAATAGCTGGATCTTGAACTCATGAAGTTTACATATGTTCTAATAGGTCCATGCCAAATTCATCTGCATATACAGCAGGAAAGACAAAAGCAGTTGAAAAAAATGTTAGGTTGTCCATTAACAAGACTGTGTTTCATTGTTTCATTTCTTTTTTATAGCCTTGCTGTCCCCAAGAAGTCTTCTAGCTTCTGGTTCTCAGAAATGTAAAATTGTTACTCGTTTAATCATGAAGAACCTGCAGTTCACTATGTATATGGCATCTTCTAAGTGAGAATTCCTGCAGCGTGGCAACCCACATATTTTGAATTATGCTAAAATTTCCAGCCTGCTTCTCTCTCATGCAATCTTACCTGCTATTTGACTGTCTTTAAAACTAGCCAAGAAAATTATGACATTGACTGTAAAGTTTCTGATAAGATAGCATTTATACTCTCAGGACACTGAACTTGACAATTCTAGTAAATTTCAATATCTCTGTCTAATACTTCACTGCCTTCTACCAAAGGGATTTTGGTCAGACTAAGTGAATGGATGAAGACTGAATAGAGATATATATCCTCTCTTCGGTTTATTTAAACCATTGTCAACAACTAGAGAGGCAAAAAGGAGAGGATCAGATTACTCAATACTGAGGGAATCTGCCCACATAGAAATTATTTCTCTGAGACAGAAAAAAAATGCCTTTGTTGCAGAAAACCATGCAATGAAAACAGTTAATGATACTGTAACTCAACTAAAATTCTCCCTCTTCCCTCCCCCCACCCCCCCAGTAAATGCTTTGGAAACAACTGCTGATTTTTTTTTCCTTCTGACCTACTTCTTATTAAATTGTATTAAACAAGATTAAGTATGCATTTGCATCAGCAACAGCATTTCACAGTCAAATGCTGGATGACAGAAAGAGCTAGCTTACTTTCTCTCCAATTCCATGCCATGAATCAGTGAATTAATTTACCAGTGGATGTGGAGAACAGTGTCATGAAGCCTGTTTTATAACGAGCCATCAGTGGTGTGCAGTGAAATTCTTGTAATGAGCAAATCCATCAGATAGACAAAGTGCTCTGATATTTGGGCATTGGCACAGTAGAAAGCAGAATGAGAAGTCCTAATCACAATTCCTAAAGGACAGTACTTGCCAGTATTGAATTATATGATTTTTTTTTCAGAACACTTCATGAGGCATTATAAAAAGTTCCTTTATTCATGTGAATAATTCTTGTGATACTCAGTAAGATAACTTACACAAATAAATACTTGCTAGAATAAGAGCTACAGAATTGCATCCTGTGGGAATGACTTCAGCAGGGGTTTTGAAAGCATTCATCATTCTTAGTGAAAGTCTTAGACATAGTTGATTAGGAATAATGCAAAATTATGTGCTATTTGTAAATCTTTACTTTCATTTAGTATACACGTACCTACAGCAAGTATCATTCTCAGACTTATTTCAGTGGAACCTGAAGCCAGAGAAAAGCGAAGAGCTTTCACTGAGTGCCCCAGAAGCCCTGACGTGAATGGTTAGCAGAAGTCAGTCATTTAGCAAACACAGAGAAGTCACCACTGCATTGTGTGACAGGGAATGGGAAAGCAGAACAGACCACAAAAAGGACAACAGACCTTTCCAGCTGATGAATGTCAACTAAAATACCAGATTTCCAAGAGGGGACTCCTGTATGGTAATGCATTAAAATGAAAGCTCTCCACTTCAATATTTTCTATATTAAAAAAAAAAAAAGTATTTATCAGATAGGGCACTACGAAAAAAAGCCCAAATCTCAGCCTTTGATCAATCTGGCAACAGTAAAGAAATGCTCACTGATGGAAAAAAAATTAACTGTTTTTAAAAATTAGTTCAGGTGAACTTCTTTTATGTATCTTTATTAAATTGGAAGACCGTGACTTGGAAGTGTGAAAAGCACATTTTGCTTGTCAAAAATCAAGACAATGTAACATAGGAAGTGTTGGGGTGTGAAGGAGTCTACAGGGCCAGGTCCACAGTAAAGAGCCTCAGAAAAAGTAATGAGTGCCAAGGGACTTTGAGAGACAGAAGGGACTCTAAGATAGCATGATGGCTTGATTGCCTTGTCCTCACTGACTGAAATCAGTAAAAATGCTGCGAGATTTCTGCATTTGTTTTGCATTTAATTGTAGTCTTTAATCTCTAAAAGACCAAGGCACAATAATTCCAAGTATCAGACCCAGGGAACCACCAAAATTGACAATCCAAGTACATTAAGCTGTGTATTTATCATTAATACCATCCATGCTTCTGTGCCTTCATTGATGAACGCATTCCTGGCTCCCAAAAGTCAGCCTCTGTTGTTACAGACAGAGCTGCAAGTGACGTTCTGTATTTCATAACCCTCAATATCCATTATTGCTCCTTATGGCAATTTTAGAGATGTGCTTTATTTAAGGAAGCTTTTTTTCATCGAAATAACTGTAACAGATGTTTTATGTTCTCTTTGTTTTGCTATGTGGTAGCACTGCAGAGAGAGATTAAATTAACTCCCCAAGTATTGTATTTCCAGGGTAAAACTAAACGAGAAGAAATCAAAACACATGTCCAAGGGAAAACCAAGCATCTAGTCAAGGGACAGATATTTTTGCAGTGCTGCCTTTACTGGTTCTTTACATGGTGTCATTGTTTCCAGTGAGAAGTGTGCATCACATTCCCAAGATCTGTGCACATTATCACATTGGTAATAATAAACTTCATTTAATACTAAACCTGTTCATAACTTACCTTTTTTCTCCTGAAACACAATTCCCATATTCCTTTAATGACCATGTTTTTATGTCTCAGTAATCCTTGTCTAATGTACAGATTAATATACATTACAATTAAAGTATTATTGTAGAAGAGGATTGGATTGCATGGCTAGGATGAAATTACTCTTCATTAAAGAACAGTAATAATTTATTTGACAAAATTAAAAACATTTTTTTTTAAATCTTGTTTGTAATTCCTTGAAGATGTGTCATGGAAACTATATTGCACTACATACATTTTGGTAAAAAAGGCTGCCTCAGGAATGTTTCTTTTTAAAATAGTAATAGTAAAAAGATTATATATTTTAAAGGTTTTTGTATACTGAGTAAATAAGCCCAAACACTGTACAATTTCAGTAGTGAAGTATGTCATGATTTTTGCCTTGCTTATCATCATTAACAGAACAACAGATCCTCCCACAAGTCCCTAGCACCATGACAAACCATGCTATGGCAGAATGACAATTTTTCTCATCTAAATGAAAAAAAGACGTCAAGAAAATGTCACTGTTCTCATATTGAAGTCTTCTGACAAAACAAAGCTAGCGGCACCACAACAGCCCCTCTCAACAGATGCCTTTTACTGAAACTTCAATTTGAGAAACTTGCTTTAAACACAAGTTATGCTCCAAGACATTAATCATCAATAGAGATCTTGGTGCTGACTGTATTCTCTGCTTTCCAAGTCTGTATATATGGAGTTATTTTAATTATATCTCTGTTGGAGAATCAAGCAATTTTGAACTAAACTAGTGGTACAGAACATATTTAAATGTGAACTTGAGAACTTATGTGCTATAACAATGTAGAATATTTTTGTATATAGCACATTTTTGTGCAGAGAGCCTTTTGCTCCACACATGAAAAAAAAAAACAAACAAGAACTCTGAACAGCTTTTAGCAGTGCTAAATAGTATTTAGGTTTAATTACTTCAGCACAAAGTAAGTTCTAAGAGCAGGCTTAGTTTTGTAGCTGCCAAGATAGTGACTTTAAAGGTGCTTGGTGCCTCACACAGTTAAACTGCAGGTGTCAGAAGACAGAAGATTGATATGTCAAGATACACTGAATTATACCAGAAGGTGTTTGGCATATGTATTAGGCCATTATCCTGTACAGAGGAAATTTATGTTAAAAATAATAATGGCCAGTAGAGATTTAGCCAGCTAGAAAAGCTAGGTTGAACATTTATAGCGATACCTCAGACGAAGCATGAGCTCACAGTTAGAGAAGTGGTTAGTATGAGTTGGTTGACACTCCCTTTCTTGCCCCTTTAGGCTGAGCTGTTGCTGTGCATCCAGCTGAGCCTGAGCTTCCTGCATGGAGGATTCTGTCCCTGGTACAGCAGTGTCCCCTGAGTCTGCAGTGTGGTCAGTTGCAGGGCTTTCAGCTCTCCCTTTGTAGAAAAGGAGCAGAAGCACAGAGGGGTAAATGCAAGTTGTGCAAGGTTGTTCTGGGACTCTGTGGTGGAGGTGGGATCAGATTTCGTGCATTTATCTGTCCTTTCTTGCAGTCTTGACCAGGAATGTTCATTTTTGGTCAAAGAAATAACTGGTGGTAGCTCAGCTAATCTTAGCTGCTGCTGCTGCTGCTGCTTTTTGAGATCAATATAAAGCATTTCCAGGTCCCTCCAATGAGGTTCCATGGTTTCTCAGCTGTGCTATGAAACCCTGACAATCCGTATCCCTTGCAGTGCTGTCCTCCCAGTGCATGCATACATATGTCTCCTTCTGAGGTACATATGGGCATGTTCTTCTGTTCTCTTTGCACATCATTTTCATTCTTTCCCATAATTTATTCATGCTAGTTTGTCATCAAGTATTGTATTTCTGCCCATTCATTATTCAGTGGATGATAAAGAAATGGTGTTATACCAAACAGCACCAGTAAGAAATGCACCAGGAACTTGATAGATTGGGGGTTTGTATGTGCAAGACTCAAGGAGACATTCCAGTTCATTTCCTATCCTGGCAGATATTATTGCTTACTGAGGGGCTGATCCTTCCAGCATTTGTGTGCCAAAATCCCACAGATGCAATCAGTTTCTGTAATGAGGACTTGCAGTTTCAGATCCTTGGACCACAAGGTTTTCTTTAGCTACCTGAAAAGGTGCCCCAGGCTTCTCTTCAGTCTCTTCAGAGGCAGTTAAAGGTGGTGGCTCTGTGAAGACATCGAGTAACTGCAGGTCTATAATTAGAAATACTGATGTGAATAAACCTGTTCCCAGCTTTAAAAATCAGCAGATGTACTGGCATTTACAGGATCAGGATTTGATTGTGTTTTGTGTGAAGTAGTCTCTCAATGCTAAGGTAAATATCTCTGGTTCTACCACTGTGTTCTTCTAGCTGAAATAACAAAGTTGAAAAATACTAAATCTGTATGGGAATAGTGAAAGCTACAGTAAGTTGTTAGTTGTTTAGAGACATAATTTACCTCCATTAATTTCTACCTTTAAAACATTGTATCTTGTTGACCACAACTTTAAAATGTCTATTTTTCATTCTTCTCCTGTGTCTTCTGCTGGATTGGGAAGGTGGACAACATGGCCAGTCTCCACAACATACATGTTCGCACAGGCTGCTTCTGTAACACGGGAGCCTGCCAGATGCATTTGGATATGAGCAACGAGGACATCCAAAGGAACCTGCAGGTTAGTTTCTGAATGTGACTAGCAGTTAAAAGCTAAAGTAAGTGTATCATGTCCCATGGTTTCGAGTTTCTGTAACTTTTACAAAAGAAGTTAAATTTGATTTGCATTCTGTGGACTTTCAACTCACTTGCCGTGTTAAAGGACTAAATTAACTGAACTTCAGTTCATTGAAATGAGGTACTGAAACAAAATCATTTGATGGACACAGAGAAGTATGTGTTGCTTGTTATTATTCCTTTGGAGAATAGGAAATTGGGACTTCTTGTTTGGTTTTGGAATTGCATGATATCCAGACTTCCAGCAGAACAGAATTTCCTGGACATTTCCTCTCATGTTTTTTTAAGTATTCTTAATTAATTATTGTACATAATAATATTCAAATCCTATAAATATATTGCTGTTGGTTGTTACACTTTAAAATACATATACATATTGGACAGGAAACAGTAAAGACAAATACACAGTGACTCTCAGAGAAGGAAGTAAATTTAGATGACATCTACTTAGATTACTGGTGTGTTAGGTTGTTAGAATATGAATGTAAAGACTGTTTGCAAGATTACTAATGTTTTCCATAAGCTGTCATTAAAAGATGTATAGCAGGATGTATTACAGTGAAGTGGAGGAGGCTTCCTGTCTGCATATTTGTTAGAGTTTGAAATTACAGTAAATTAATTCAGAACAATCAAAAAATTTCATTAACGGTGTTCTTCAAAAGGTAAAAAAAAAAGAAAATCTGATGTCTGTAATGATATTATAACTCCCTTATAATTTCTCACAGACATATAGATAATTTTGCAAACACATTTACATGCAGGACTGATAGCACAAGTTCTTAAAGGCTGCTGCAGTTCTTTAATACCTTCCTTGGCAAAACGGTGCTTTGATTTGCCATGGAAATTCTCTCCTCTGAGAAAGAAAAAAAGGATCTACCCTTCTGCTGAAGTGAAAAATGCCAAATAACCAGCTACAATGCTCTTGGATCTCCTTATACAAGGAGGATTTTGCTAAGGAGTGAGTAACTTCTTTTAGGTCTGTATCATTTAAATGGAGATAGGCTAAAGTTAAATTTATGGAGACACTTAATCTGCCAAAGGTTGTATAATGAGGTGGTACGATTACACACTCATTATTTTGGGACATTCCATTCGCATCAGTGCTTTGAGAAGGATCAGGATGAGTTATTGACAACATTACTGTGTGGAGGAAGGCATCTTTTATCACATTATTTGCACATATACTTCAGTTTCATCTTTTCCCGGGGTGCTGGCTGTATTCTTCCTCCCCTGATGAAGATTTACATGATAAAATGCCTGTGAGGGAGGGCCTTCTGTCCTCAAGGGTCCCTAGAGAAGCATGGTTAATTTTCTTAGAATGTTATGTAGGAACTCCTTTACTTATTTGCACAGCAGGAACATCTCTCCTCAGTCAGTCAAGGAATACTTGGCAGAAGTGTTAGAGAAGGGTATATTAACAGACGCAACCTAATTTTGCAAATGTTGCTTCTGCTCTGTTGTCAAGGATAAAAACTACATCATACTGCAATAAAATATTTACTACTGCATTGCATGCTTTGACATAGATGTAGGGTTTTTATTTCTCCTTGCATAAATGGCATCTGTGTTCACTGTACTGTGACATTCCTTGGTTAAAAAAAGCCCTCATATAAATAAACTATTCACATGTCCATTTTCAATGTAACAGAAATGTGTAAATAAATTAAATTCTGAGAAAAAACCCCAACAGCTACCGCACTTAGGGAATAGGATGCTGAGTTAGGACTAAATCTAATGTCCATTGGTGACCTAATATTAGCTGATTGAACAAAGAGGGCTCTAGCTTGCTTCACTGGTGGTGAGTGGCAGCACTCACTGACTCACTTAAAGAATGGGAAACTTTTGCTCTTAAGGGAGAGTTTTCCTTAGAGTCTTGTATGAGAGATGTATCAGATGGGTATCTACATAGAGGTCACTCTAGGGCATTCAAAGAATTTTTCAACAAAAGTTTTTCAAGTGGAAACTTGTGCTCTTCAAGGGAGGAAGTGTTAGAGGAAAGATTAGTTCCTTTCATCCTGAAAGCAATGTGTTGACTGGATCAGCAAGACAGATATGATGAATATTTCAATGTCACTTTGGATGTCTGAACTCTAGATTGAAGTCTTTGCTGATATCCCAGATGAGTTAGTTCTCTGCTGTTTGGACTACTTAACACAGTGAATAAGCCACTGATGGTATAAAATGGAACTCTTCTGACAGTGAATATCAAGAAAACTGCCCTAGAAAAATCATCCATCCTGTGGTTTGTTCACTTATCAGAACATAATATTGCAGTTTAAATCCCAGTGAGCTATGCAGGTGAGACTGGATATCCCTGGAGATTGTCCTAGCTAACAATCATGGGACCTACAACCTTTTTGTGATTCTTGATATGTTTTTGAGAAGTATCTCTTCCCCTAGAGTAGGACAAGCAGCTCAAAATTATCTTCTCCATAGTCTGAGTAAATCATAAGATGACTGAGGGGTTTTTCTCCATTTTTGCTTGGTATTGATGAGTTAACCTTCTATTTTTACAACACTTTTTTAGGTTAGAATTAAGAGATTCATAAATAACCAGGTAAAATTAGAGAGAAATAAAGCAAAGTATCATGACATCTCTCTGGTTTTCTTCCTATTTCAAATTAGGCTGGCCATGTCTGTGGAGATAACATAGACCTGGTTAATGGACGTCCCACTGGTTCTGTGAGAATATCCTTTGGCTACATGTCTTCTTTTGAAGATGCACAGACTTTTTTGAATTTCATCATAACCACCAGGCTCTCCAAATTGGATGCTGAGATTCCTTTCCAGTCAGTTACAAAGCCGACGACAGAATCTGTTCCAGATGACCACGTTTCTTTTAAGAATGCAGATAAATTGTCTCCAATACTGCAAATCTCTGACAGAGAACTCAGGAATATTCCATCTGAGACAGAGACAAGTGGCAGCTGGCAGCCACCAGAGCCTGAGGCAGAAAGCATAAGGGCAGCTGTTTCTGAGACTGCAGTGCCAATGTGTAGAAAAGGTGGCAAGCCCATCACTGTCACCAAAATTTACCTCTACCCTATCAAATCCTGCTCTGCATTTGAGGTATGTGCTTTGAACCATTTGGAAGTATTTGTTCAGCTCAGCCTTGTGTTTTTCCTCTGACATGTATGTGTAAGAGATACTAGGAAGCGGTATGTGGGTACCTATGTTTCTTTTTTTCCAGTTTCTGGGATCAAGTCCCACATGTTAGGCTACCTTGAAGGATTTTCAATTGGGCTGAAGTTATGGGGAGGGGTAAATATGTCTTCTGTTCTTCCCTCCCCCACAGCAGGCAAATCTGCACATAATATGCTGTCTCAAAGAAAACAGTTGGATTTGCAAAACTTGACTAAAATATAATCAAGTAATTAGTATGCTTTTACAGAATGACATGTGATGGACTTGTAGGCATTGATGGGTACGCAGCAATTGAGAAATAACTTGATTAACATGTTATAATTGAGAGGCGGCTGATTTACATTACAAAGAAATGTTATCATTAAAAATACATTTGCAACAGAAATATGACATTTAAGTGTTGCTGCACTATTTGAAAGTTCACTCTTTGAAGATTTTAATTGCTTTTTTACCAAGTTAATGATATCATCACCTTAGCTGTGACTTTTTTTTAAATAATGCATGATGAAATAGGTGTATGGCCCACACATGACCTAGAATGTCACTCTGCTTAGTACCATACTGGGAAGTGATTTAATGAATGTCAATAATGGTATAACTTTCCCTATGAAAACTTACTGGTGTAGGTCAGTGTCTCACATCTGAGAGAAAATTGGGATTAAATCCAGTGACGAATCCCCTGCATTTCAAATAGGGCTTCTCAGCTTGATTTGATCATGTTTTGATTTTTTTCTTTCTCAGTGCAGAAGGATTGGGCAATTAAACACTATTAGATGATCAACAAAACATCTGTGTTTTTAAATTTGGGTTGGCTTATGATGTCTTTAATTCAGAGGCACAATCCTGAGCATTAAATGAGACCTGAACAAACAATTTCCACCCCTTATTAACCTCCCTCTAGATCAAACTGTTTAGAAAATCAAATTAATTGCCCATTTCATGTGAAAATTTTTTAACCTTTGTTGAAGTGTAGCAGTTTCCATAGCTGTATTACAGAAGCCCAGTACAGAAGCTGCTGAAATACCTTGGCAGTATTCAGATGCCTTTGGGGTTAAATTCTGGTTTTGACATGCAGGCTGGTGTTGTGAGATACATGCCACAACATTCAGCACTAGGAAGGCTTTGAAGTGATTGTGCCCAGGAGCAGGTAAGGCATACCTCAGCATGAAAGAAAGCTTATGTTTCCCCACGAGCTGAGCTGGGTTTCTCCTCTTCAAGCTCTGTGAGGGCAAACAGCTTTAGGTGATAAATTCACCCAAGCCTGGTACTCCCTGGCAGACAGGACTGCAATTCTATACGGTGGGGGGAAATCCCCATGCCTCCTGCATAGTGCTTGTGCCAGGCATGTGTTAGTGGGCCCAGAGTGAAAACAGGGCTCATCTTACCTCAGCTTCCACATCTACTGTTCAACACTGTTCTGTAAGTGGTGAGAGATGGATACCTCATTATTCATTTTATCATAAAATGGTCATCTGGAGAAATAAATCGTTCCTGGATATTTCTGTTTCTTTTCGTTGACTACAAGAGGAATCCAAGGCAACTTAGATTATGCAGCTAACACTAGCTGATCTGAATGATTTAAAAGTAGATATAAAAACTGCCACTACATTATGAGGTTTAATTTTGCATGTCTGGAGTAATTTTTGAAGGCTGTTTTGATTTTTTTATGATAAAGCCTCAGCCACATTAGAACCCTGTAATCTAAGCACTGTCAGAGCCTGTACTGCCAAAGAGTAATAGAAAATTAAATAAATACTGGATTTACTGTATGGTATTGGAAGGGATTGGAATTTCACTATAAAGAGCATTTAGCTCTTCTCGTCCTCTTTTTAAAAAGTATTTTTTGTGCATTTCCACATGGTTTCCATGTGGTTTGTAGAAGATACATGAGTGCATTTGAAAGAAGTTGAGCTAACAAATCCACCAGGAAAGGGCTTTCACTGCATTGAGAGAACAGGCCAGGAGTTGAGGTCACAAGAGTATTTTGATTTTGATGGGTTTTTAATATTTAAATAAAACCCTGCAAAAAATATGTTTGCTTTTGTGACCTTCTTCCTGTCCACCAGATGTTCTTCATGTTTTTTCTTCCCAAACTTCTAACTTGCACTTCTAGACCTGTCATACATTTGTAACCAGCCTGTGAAAGATCTGCCAATCTCACTGTCTGCCTATAGAAGAGATAAAAATGTCATCTTACACACCACCATTTGTAAAATGAACTTTAAAACTCAGTTAATCCCATTCTAAATCACCAAGTGGCTTAGTCTCTTCCCAATGGGTAAGAGTAGGATAGAAAGCCATGGCTGCCAGGACCCAGACCCTGCAGAGTGCACTAACCTCCAATATATATCTATATACATTTCTTTATGTGTCATTACTGCAGCTTCAGCCTGTATCACCTGGAAACAGGAAAACAATGGATGTCACATGCACTGGAGTTTGAAGCAAGACATGCTAGAGAAGAAACCTTACTACAATTAAATGGAATCAAATCCTGAAAATCATTTTGCCTTCTAAGATACTGGTTATACCAGAATCTCTAGGCTTTCTCTTGAAAAGACTGAATCGTAAGCAAAACTAGTCTTTTGCCATTTGTTTAGTGGTTTTTTTTTTTCATACAGACTTCACACTTAGCATTATATTATCTCCTTACTTCAGGAAATGCATAAACTTCTGAAGTAGTAATCATGTAGCTTTAGTCTTTGATTGGAATCCAAGAATTGAAATTCAATGTCTTGTTTTAAATCTAAAATAGCTTTAGATGCTTTGTAGTTGCTGGAAATTTAGAACAGTATTTTCCCAATTAAAAAATTGATCTCCATGTTAATCAGTTATAGGGTAACACTCTATAAGCTGATGTGAAAAGGCAAAAGTGGTTTAAATACTGACCTGTAGTCAATTCATTCACCTTGTGGTACTTTGATACTTGAGATGAGAAGCTCATAGATTTGTAGGTTCAAGTGCAGGTCTCCAGCTCGTATGGGAGGTCAGATCTTTATCATGTGTAGTAACTAGGCTTTATTGTAAATACATGATCACGTGAGTTTTCCTAAAATAGTATGTGCAGTAGAAAATTCCAGCTAACCACGTGTGCAGGACCCAGCCCATCTGCCAGTGAAACCTGCCCACTGACTTGCTGGTTGCAGGATACATGATTAGTGGCAGGAGGACAAACTCGAAGAGGATGCGAGTGCAAACTCACAGCTGTTTGATCTCCTCTTTAGAGTCACATAATCTCCTCCTCTCCTAAACTCTGATTTCTCTGTTCTATTCTAAGTGGTTTAGTATGAGAGGTTCTTGACCTCTGGAGAAAATGAGAGTGCAGAGTGCTTTGGCAGCTGGGAGGATGAAACTTGGCATGAAGATTGTCAGCTCACTGTAGGTCGAGTGGTTTCTGCAGAATTTTATGGAGTGTTCCTGGCCACTGTTGTCCCATGGTTTTTGTACGCATGGTGCAGGAAGCAGAGGGCAGAATTTTCTAACTCAACTTCCCAAATGTGGTTTTTTTTTCCCTACAATGATTTTATTAAATGGAGAAAAGCAGAGGAGTAATCTCTATCCCAGACCACTTGCTTTTTTCCAACATAAAAATGTGTTTTAAACATGCATTTTTAAACAGGAACATCTCTCATGTCAATGACTTTTGCATAATTATATAATGCAATGTGCCCAGTGAAAGAGGTTAGGAATTTAAACTAATAACTAATTAATAACTTTATTATTCTTGCAGTAGATTTCAGAGTATAAAAAATTGCATCTCAAAAGAGAAGACAAACTAGCTTTTAATTTAAAATACAATGCAAATTCCTAGTGATCAGTGGATAAATTATATGTAAGACCACTAATATTTTTAAACTTAGATAATTTAATGCCTTTTTGGTGATTCCTTTAATGTGTTCAAAAACTGTATTAGCCTTCATGATGACATTACTGTGAACTATGCTTGAAATGCAGCCCAAAATGTTTTACAGAAAATGCTGAAAAAAAGAAAAAACCAAACAACCCTACATGTTTTTGCAGTGGATCTTTTTATTTTGTGATAAGAAAACATGGACTAAAGCAGATGGGACAATACCAAGTACTGGCTGTATTATGCAGTGATCCTTCTGACAGGTAGAGAAGACCTTACACTGAATAATCCTGGAATGCATCATCACCTGCCATGCTTGGAATGAAAGTGTATGCTGATATCTATCAGTAAAACCATGCTCTCCCTGCTTTCCTTCTGTCCTCCCACTTTTAATTTGTCTCGGTAGCCAGAGATGGCCAGGCAACTTCAGGGAGTCATGTTACAGGCTATATAATGCACTATTGCTCACTGCCATGTATGCTAACCTGCTCTATTTTACTTTATTTAACAATCCCTTCAGCCTCTTTGAAGTAAGGGCAGGACATGCTCTGCACAGGCTACAAGCCCTAAGTGCTGAGAGGAGGAATGAATGTGTTCTTCCATGCTCATTTCCAGTGTCAGTATTAGCAACAAACCAGCCCTGGCTGTTTAGAGTCATCTCTGACTCTCCATCCAAGGCAGGGCACACAATTATTTTGCTGTTGCAACTTTCTTTACCACGGTCCTAGCAACTTGTGCAATACAGTGAGCTGAAAAGTGGAGAGGGAGTTGGGCACTTGACAGTGCATACAGGACATCCCTGACAGGACAGGGACCCACTGCAGGGCACGTGTGTGTCACTCTCCCTACAGTGCCAAATACCCAGAGGAAGGGGGAAAAATGGGCTGAGGAGCTGTAGCCATGTGCTGCATCACATTTGTGGTGTGAGTGAAGCATGGAGTTAATTGCCACCACTTTGGACCTGTCAGAGGTATTTTGAGTGGCAGATGTTGATTATTTCGAAATATTTGCTACCTAGTTAGCTGGGCTTACCCTTTAATGCCTGTCAACATGTAAAAACTACCTGAAGCTCTGATTAAAGAGAGGTTTTGCTTTGCTCATAAAATCTCTTGCCTTTAGTGAAGGGTAAGCAAACACTTAAGCTATTTCCTAAATAAGGTTGCTGTCCTGAAGTGGAACCAAAACAACTGAATGTTACAATAGAGAAATAAGAACCTCTGTGCTCTTTTTCTATTTTTCTGCTTTTCTAGTTTATTCTGCTCTCCATATCTTGCAAATCCTGTAAAGATCTGTTGGATTAATGGGAGGATGTGTTACCAATTAATGATCTTCTTTTTTGGAAGGGAGATTTGTTAGCAGGAAATTCTTGCAGCTCTCAGATGATCACCAGCTGTTCAAATGCATTTTGTGGCCTAATTATACAGGATAACCAAAAATGCTGGTCTCTCCAAAGAATAATTTCCACTAAGAACAAAAGTGTGTTCTTCAGCTGATATTGCAGTCTTTGGGCTATGATTCCTCTCCTAAAAAAGACAGGACAAAGGTTCACATAACTGAGGTGCTGACAGTTTGAGGTACTTTGATAATTTCATTTCAGATTACACTGTCAGACATAAAAATTCTATTTATCATCATGAATTTGTCATCCACACTTGCATAAAAAAATTGTCAAATAATATTACAAATCAAGTGGGTTGATAGAACACATTTCTTCTCTTTTTTTTTTTTTTTTTAATTTTCTGTATTCAATATAGGTAGCACTGTGGTGAAATTATTTGGAGTTCAGCTTTAATGCTTTAAGTTTTCAGTTCTAGCATGCCTGCCTTCAGCTTTCTGTACTCAGGCTGTCAATGTCAACTGCTGCTGCAGGCTTTTATAAAAACGGGAAAAGTTTATAAGAATGATATATTTCGGTTCTGTTGAGTTTTGGGTCGATCACATGATAAACAAAAAAGTGATTTTTAATTAATCTAACCAGTGCTTCCAGACATGCTTTTCCTCAGAACATCAGGTTGAGCACCATCTTTTACTCAGTAGTTTTTTGCTGAAGTCTTTTGTCAGCTAATTCATGTGAGATGTACTCAGCTTTTCTGTAAGAATTCAACGAAGTTCAGCTGTAAACTTTTCTCCATATTCAACTGTGACTAGAAAGCGTATGTGAGCTGAAGAATATGCTTAAGTGGCCAGCTTTATATTACAAGAATGGTATTAATATTTTAACATTCTGGAGAAGAAAGCAGATATTAATGTCACCCAAAGGCATTACTAAAATTGCTCTCTTTTTGGGTTTCAAGACTACCATCTGTGTAGCATCAGAAACAGATGTTCTTTTCACCACAAAAATGTATGTGAAAGCAAGGACAATATGCTTGTATGGGCTGTTGAATGTAAAGACTGTTATAGAAGTAATGGAAGAACAGATAGCAAAGAAGACAGTGTGTTTTGTTGTAAGGGGATCTAAAGAAACTATTATTCTCCCAACTATACCAGAAGCTTCAATGGCGGAGATTTTCTCAAATGGACTAATTGATAAAGTGGTCCCATTATATGAAAACCAAGCTTTTTCAGAATTTTGGATTTCACAGTTTTCCTGCTTTCTGTTTGTTTGGTTTTGCCTTAATTCATGAAATTCCTGTAAAATTTCATTGCTTTGTAAATTAAATTAATATTTCTGGGGGAATAGGTCCTAAAAATGGATGCATATAAAATTGAACACAGTTTTCAGAGTTTTTTAGAGATTGTTTATTCTCTGTTAAACTGTATGATAATATGTAGCAAATTACAGTAATTTGATTTTTTTTGGTCAGCTTTGTGCAGTGGTATCTTTATCTTTGATTTGCAATTCAGGTTTCTCTCATAAATAGCTGACATTGGCTTACATGAGTTTTCCTGATTTCAATGAGTTTCATTAAAGGATCCTTTCCCCTTTCTTTCAGCATGAATCTATTATTGCAGCTAACATTTTTTAAACCCTTTTACCCCCTTCTAATGTTTTTCAGGTTACAGAATGGCCAGTAGGAAACCAGGGTTTGCTGTATGACCGAAACTGGATGGTTGTAAACCAGAATGGAGTCTGCATGACTCAGAAGCAGGAGCCAATGTTGTGTCTTGTGAATCCCTCAATTGATCTGAAGCAAAAAATGATGGTCATTCAGGCTGAAGGTTAGTAAACAATATCCTTCCTTTCCCTTCTTTATTGACTTCTAGGCAGGGACACCTGCATGCACCCACCAAACTACTGAATGCATGTATACTGTGCATGCTTACTTGGGACTTTAGGGACAAGTTCTGTGCCAGCTGTGGGCAATGAAACCCCAATCTTTTAAAGGCAGCCCTGGAGGGGTTCTTAACTTATTGTTGAGGTAGGCAGAGAGTAGACAGTGATTCCCTATGTGTAATCATAAAGTGGATACTCCAGGATGGAGAAAGGAACAGACAGATGTGGAAATTTATTGGCTAGTGTCTCTCCATATCATGAACTCCCATAGCCTGAAGGGATTGTTATTGCTGCAAAGGTAAAGGAATAGAAGTCTAACATTAAACACTCAGGCCATAAACCTTCCCATTTTGTATCTCTCTTCCTCCTTCCATCTGTGGGATTAGAGGGGTAGAGTCTTCAGTGGAAATTAGTATGAATTAAAATAAGGAGCAGACATTATTTAACTCAGTTAAATACTTGCACTAGCAGGCAAATATTTCATGATGTTTGAACTTCCTGGGAATTACCAAAATCCTTTTATTCTTTGCTGGGAGGGGTGCAAAATAAAAAAATTATGTAAAGTGTTAAAGAAAGCCCTTTGCTACTCCGGGGTGATAATTATTTAGTTTCATAACAGTGCCATTGGCACTGAGCACTGGAACAGGTCTGTATTCCACAAAAATCATTACAAATGCTAAGTTTGCCTGTGTCTGAATGGTGTTCATCATTTCTCTGGGGATTCATCATTACCCTGTTGGGGTCCAACATTTACTCAGCCTGTATGTCTTAACCATTAATAATATATGTGCCCACATTTTCAGCAGCTAGAGCAAAACAAGGGAACCTATCTTCAGATTTTTCACCCTTTATTAGAAATCCATATGAGTGGATCTGTAACCACAGTCTCGTTTCTGTGTGTACGTTAGGGTCGTTGTCATCTCCAACTGTCTAAGCACTCTTCATAGAATTAAATCTGACTCATTGGTTCTTTTTGTCTGAAATAGGTTTCTCAAATGAACATTTTAATACTTCCACTAATCATGTGCTATTTTCTGTGTTTCCAGTCCCAAACACAATCTACTCTTTTCTTAGGGATTCCAGACTTGCTCACTGGCACACAGAGCTGCTTTCCCCTCTTTCCTCCATACTATTTCTCTGAAAATATATCATTAATTCATTACAATTCTATGTGGAACACCGTGGACCTCAAATTTTTGTAGTACAGTTGCACACACAGCTTTCTCCCACAACTTTTAAGTTATCAAGTGCTTCAGAACTATTTCTAGAAATTTATTTCCTTACCATCTCTCTTCCTTTCTGACCTTTCTGAGTCTGTTCTTCATTTTTTTTCCCTTGCTAGCACTCGTTCAGACAAGTGCATACCCATTAGTATGTTCACCTGTCAATAACACCTGTCAATAACACCTGCACTAACATACTTCAGGGAGTCAGGAGGAAGTTTTCTCAGACAAAATGACAGTCAAGACACCCATTTCACACTGAGATTTACAATCTCCTGCCACAGTTAGTGCCAGGGTGAAATTTGCCTTTAGATTCTACATTTTACTTTGTGTCTTTTTGGAGTTTTCACTGTCATTTGCCTTCCTTCCAATGAAAGTGAGAACCATTTCCACACAGAAGTGATTGTCCTAGGCTATTGATCATTTTTCTACCCAAAAGTAATTGATCCGTGTGCTCTAACAGGAATGTCATTGCTATTTATTTACAGCCTGCTTTGGTACAGCCAGTGTGTAAGAATGGAGTAATTTTATTCTTTGTATAATGACTCTAGCCACCAAAATCCTAGCCCTTGAGGTAGACTGGGCCCTCTCTTATAGTAGTCCCGCTTTTTTTTTACTCTCGTGGTGTTCTTGCAACCTGTGGCATTTTTAAAAATTCTTGACAGTGAAATAATGGCTCTCTTTTCCTTGTGGAGTCTATTCCAGAGCTTGCTGCTCCTAAGATGGCACAAGGATGGGAGCACATACAAACCAGCAGGGTAAGACTGAGCAGATAAATCTGTAGGGAGTTGTTTCAATATTTATTATGTTTTATTTCTTCTCACCTGCAGTCTAAATCCATTATTTGTTTGTTGGTGTTAAATTTTTAATTTTTTTCCTTTTATCCCTTCACAAACATAGGTCAGTGTTATATCTCCCACTTAAATCATTTCATGGCAGGCAAATTTAATTTAATAAATTGATTCTTTCCCTGAAAATCCCATGTTAATCCCTGCTGCTTTTCTCACCACTCTCACCAGCCTGTCCCGATGTTATTTCAGATCCGTAGCTCTTGGCCTGCTGTCCAACAGCCACCTCCAGGTCTCTTCCTGCTTTGCTCCTTCATCCACATGGAAGGCCACCCACCCAAACTGCCTTTCCTGAGCCACAGCAGCATGTATCATTCCAAGAGGAGTTTTGTTTCCTCCACCTTTCCTGCCCCTGCCCCCCGAGTCCCTGTGCTGAGTGTCCCTGTTCCTCCCATTTCGGCAGTGCCCTTGCTGGGCTGCCTGTGCAGGCCCAGCGGCTCGCAGCTGACCCGTGACCAGCGCAGTGGGGCCGGCTGCCTGCCCCGTGCTGCTCTGCAAGGAGCTCTAACCACTGTGTCTTCTCTGCCAGTTCTGCGGCTGTCTGCGCGCTTTTCTCGCTGTGAGAGCAGGCTGTGGAGCACATCTCTACCCACAGCGTGCTTTGCTGGCTGGAGGCGCCTCTCTCCAAAGGAGAGAGCTTAAGGCAACCGTGTTGCTGGAATAGGTGCCTCTGGTAAGTGCCTAAAGCTGAGTGGGCTAAATCCCACGGAGCTGAAGTACACAGCATTTTTTAAGAGCATTTTGCTGTTACACTATTAGATTGTGGTGAAGACTTTATCCGTGCCACTTTTAAAACATAATGAGTCTGTTCTGTCTTCCCCTCCAGGCACATGCTTTCCTCTCCCTCTAGAAATTCTCATTAGCTGAAATTTTGTTTTTGGCTTTTCTATTTCAATGTGGCTTAATATTCCTGTCTTCTCTGTCTAAGAAAAAATTGTCAGCATTATTTAGTGTGACAGTAACTACTTTAAGACCTTTTGCTGAATTCTCTGTGTGCTGAGACACCCTTTCAGGGTTGTTCTTTAAGCCCTGCATGTTGGGTGTCTCTGGAGCCCATCTGACCCCCCAGCTGTAGATGGGCAGAACGCGCTGTCTGACTGACCCAGCTGTGCAATCCTGCAGCCACTGTGGGCAGCAAGGATGGCAGAGGGGGGCTCTGCACAAGCCCAAAGCTGCCTGAAGGCTTAGGATATGGCATGCCTGCAAAGTTAGTTGGCTTGCATGGCAGCTGGGGAACTCCAGGTATTGCCCAGATTCCTGACGAAAGGGTTAAGTGAGAGCAGAGGGAGAGGAAGGGCTTGTGCTTACTGTCTCACTGGCTGTACTTTTCTTCAGCAGAGGGAGTGGGATTTTAATTTTGAGAAATGGCATTTATTAATTTTGTCAGAATTATTTTCTTAGGCTATGTGATTGCTAAGAGGCATTTCCTATTTTGTTTAATATTAAGAGTGTAACAAAGCCTTGCTATCACAGAACCCACTTTGAGAAAATCAGTGTACCTAACTCTAAATCAGCCCCCATGGAAAGAAACAATTTTTCATGTCTTGGCTGAAGTTATTAGTGATTTGGCTCCCAGTAACTTATAGGTGGGCAGGAGCAAGTGCCTTTATTTCCAGAAATCCTATTACTTGAGTGAGAATCAAGGGAAATCTTCTTGTCCTCCTCCATCAAATATGTGGGAGCACAGATTACATTGCACTTGTTCCTGACCTACACAAATGTGTAGCAAAACAGAATTTGGCTGAGAATAGATTTCTGGAAAAGACTAATTTCTCTCTTTCCATTTTAGCTAACAATCAGCATTACTCTGGCAAGATGGGCATTAGTTTGCCACTGCACAGTGGGAGTAATTCTGAGTGTTGAGGAGGCACTTTAAAATATTGGAGTAGAAAGATGCTAGCAAAACTGAGCAGCTAATTGCACTTTATGGAGTTTATTGTGCCTTCAAATAGTCATGTGTTGCTGCCAATAAAAATAATGGGAATTAAGTGCATACACTGATGCAAGAATATACATGAATAGTTTATATTTCAGTCTATTGAAATAACAGATCTCTAATTTTCATCATTGACTGAAAATAGGAGCTATAATGATTTTTTTTTTAATACTAATACTGTGAGCACATCTGTGAATTTTATTATCAAGCAAATGACCATGGAGAATGACAGCTTTTACATTTTAGTAACTGGCAATATTCTACTTTATTTTTTTCATTAAAGACAGAATAAAATTGTAATTAACAATGTTTAACTGACCTAAACATCACTGTAAAATTTGTACCATTCAATAAAAATGTGATACACTTGCTGGTGTATAAAAGCAGGGCTTTTTAAAGCCCTGAAATTCTATCTTAAGAAATTTTGAGTATGCCTTTCTTCAAAAGTATTTGAAAGATATGACAGTTAAGAGTGCATGCAGGATGAAATATTTCAAACTCTTTTTTTCCAGAAGGAATGGTGCTAATGTTTAATTGTTTCAAAGTCCAAGAGTTCTAGTCAATAAGACGATAACATTGGCTTCTTTTCTAGGTTGTTTCAGGGTAGTTCAAAGCATTTATTATATGTATTATTTTCTTAACTGAACTCAGCTTTTCCCCTTCTGTCTTCACTTATGACGTATATGAACATAATTAACCAAAGAAATTGGCACTTTCTATTTTGTAAAACATGCATGAAACAGAGTTGATAGTCATGTTATAATGAATCTGAACCACATTTCATTACTCTTCAGAGGAAAATAAACCAACTTCATTTCACCATATCACAGAGCTGGTAGAGTTTGATTCTTACTTGTTTTACAATATTATATAATATCAAAATGTGTGGTTATAATTCTGGGAAATGAGGGTGGCCAGAGTCTTGCTTAGTGTATGCTGCAGTACAGTGGAAAAGCTGGATTCATTGCAGCCACACAGTAAAACACTTTGTTCTTCGTTTAAGATTATTGTTTTCAATTAACAGAAAGAAAAGTAGTACAGTTTTTCTTTTTGTTTCTAATAAAATACAGTACCCTTTCCATCTCTTTGGCTCATTCTGATCAAGATGAGAAAAATGTAGGAGAAGTTGTTAGGATAGATCATTACCAGGGAATCCTCAGCTGGTTTAAACTTGGAGATGAATAGATAGGAATAATTCTCTCATTCGCAGTTTTCCATACACTTAGTCTTTAAATTAACGTAGCTTTATCTCACTGTATATTTCTTTTTTTACGCAGACTGTGCCTCTTTTTTTATTTCCCCCTCCTCCATCTTTCATCTTTCATATCACTCAATCCCTCTACTCCAAAAAACCCAACGTGACAGTGTTTAACATCATCTCCTGACTTGTTAGAGTCAAAAGAAGTCGTGGCTGAGGCCATAATTCTGTGCCAGTTTCGTTACCTGAGATAAACAGAGAATGAAGTTACTCAAAGCTGAAATTGTGTATTTCTGAATATGGTTTGAGTACCAAGGTCATCTGCAGCCTTTGCACTTTATTTTGTCATTTGGAGCCACCTGCCGGCAGAGAATATAACTCTAGCAAAAAGAAAAAGGATTTTTTTGATTTGCTGTTTGTGAGGCTGCTGTGGCTGTGAAAAGGAGCAAAAATAAGAACCTTTTTCATGACCCTATCATTCTTCATAAATTTTTTATTTAAATATGGCTTGCTCTCTGTCTATCTAGGCATGGACCCAATATCTGTGCCATTAGAAGACAATGCTGGAAAAGAGGCTGTGATCTGTGAGAGTAAAGTCTGTTCACACAGGTAAGTGAGATTGGGAGGTACTGAAGCTGAAAATCACTGTAGTGACACTCAGGATGTGAACAGATGTGCACACAGACAGAAGTCCTTGAAAAAATGGTGGAAAGCAATGAATGATTAGTGGGCTGGGAGAGTGGTCCTATTTAAATAAGTTGTCATGCCCAGCATGTCTGATAGAAAACAGTAAAAAAAAAATTAAAATTCAAAAGGAGAGGAAGGACGGTACAATAAACTGACTTTGTACTCACTTGAATGAGTGAGATTTTTTTTTTTTCACTTGGTCCAAGTATGAGAAAAGGAGAAGGTGTCCCCGTTTACCTTCAAATGCCAGCTGGGGGTCTCAGCTGGACTTGAATTCAGTTCCCTCATTTAATAGTAATGATGCTGGCAACTTTGCCCGTTTCATACTGCATGGATTTAAAATTGCTAGAATCCTCTGAAGTTATAAACAGCTTTCCATATTTACAACCCTTTTTAATTTTGTTTTGGCCACCCATGTTGTTCAGTGTCCCCTTAACAATCTTGACTGCAGGTATGTAAGTTAAATAACAGTAATTCTAATCAAGAGACATACCACTTCAGTGAATATAAGATTATGAATAAATTTATTTCCTATCCATAAACTTAAGTATTTATTCATCATATTTTCTAAGAACTTCCTGCCATCTCATTAAGGTTTCTGAGTGGCAGTGTATCAAGTGCCTTCCTAAAGTACATGTGCATTATCTACTGTGTTTCTTTTCAATGAGTCTCTTGGTGAGTCCAACTCAAAGAGCCACTTAAAGATTTATGTCTTCCTTTCACCAAGGTGTACTAATTCTTCGTAACCCTCTACATTTGCTTCTCTGAGTAACACATAAACAAAGCAGCAGAAGATCTGGCAATTTCCCCATGGAGCCATGCAGAAAATTATCTTCTCCTTCCTTTCTACTAGCTATTCAGATGATAAAGAGGATCTTTTCCTCAGAAGTGTATTTTCCTCAGGTAGTGGAATCCACCCAAGAGTCATTTGTTTTAACCATCTGTCCCACTTCCCTTAGTGTTGACTCATACCTAGCCTCCTCATGGTAAGCCTGTCTATTACAGGCTGTAAAAGAGCCTGAGTTATCTTTCTCTCTGCGTGCATAAAATTTGTTGTCATACTGTTTATTGTAGCTTCTCTTTCATGTAACTGACTGTGTCATTTTTATTGTATCAAATTGGAAGTTTTCATGGAAAATTTGTTAGAGTTCTGTGAAGGAAGGAGAGGGCAGAATGAATAAAGAAAGGGGATATGAAGGTAAATTGCACTAAGTGGACTGTGGCTAGGAAATAAACAAGACAGGAAGTCAGGCAGGACAAGTGAACAACATTGATGAGGCTCTGAAACTGCTCAGAGATCCAATAGCAGTTGATGCCAGTTTCCAGTGTTTCAGCAGAGGAGCCTTCAGGGCCGAAAATAATGAGGAGAGCAGTGCTTTGCAGGAGGATAGCAGGTGATTTGTGGTCTGGGGTCTTTCCTGCAAAGTGTCTAAAGTGAGCAGTGGGACCAAAAGTCTTTGTTAAAAGGCTTTTATTCAAAAGAAACACCCAGTGAATGCATTTTCTATTTATTAATTCTGTGCTCTGATGCTGTTATTTCATCCAGTTCTGTTGGCTTACTCTGAATTTAGACTGAGCAAAGTACATGATGTAGAATCTGCAAGCAGTCATGTGAGGAAGTTTAATTTCGCAGCAGCTGCGGAAGTTTAATGAGCCCAAATTTCCCTTCTGAAGCAATTCATCAGCGTTAGCCTTCATCCCAGCAGGGGCTGCCCATCAGCAGGTGCTGCTCGCATCAGAGGGACATGGCTTTCTGGTACAATGTCTTAACAGTGGACAGATGAAAGTAGAAACTAATGCTGATAGGATTGATGTCGTAGAAGACCTTAAATGCTCAAGGTTGCTGCTCTACTGAAACAGGTAGGGACACAGCCTTCTCTTTGACAGGTTGCAATATCAAAGAGATCAAGGGAAGTGTAGCAGTGGTAGAAGACAAAGGTGTGGTTAAAAACAAGGTGAACTGAGCCCGTTGTATCATACCCCTTGGGATCAATATTCAGACTTCATCTGTCCTTGTTTCTTGTTCTGTAAATTACCCTGCTAGAAGGACCAGTTGTAATGTACTGAAGTTAAATGACATAATAGAAAGATGAGTGGGAAACTCAAGGCAAACAGCAAGTGAAATCAGAGAGAAATAGGCTCTCCTTTATAAATTGCCTGACATGTGCCAAATGAAATGTAATGCTGACAGATGTAAAGTTATACTCCACAAAAATAAACACAAGTAGAAAACAAGTAGAATTGAGCTACAACAGAATGACTTTGACTGAGACCTTGAAGAGATGATGGTACTTGCTCAGAAAATGGTCTGACAATAAGGGAAAGCAATTTGAAAACACAGGAGTCTTGGAATACAAAAACTACATGGTGACATTTGATGAAATACCAAGAACGGTGTGAGTCTCTAACTCAGCCACTGTGACTCAAAAAAGTAAGTGTGTAAAAAGAGGGCAAAATTTTCTTCCTGATTTACAAAGTATTAATCTTCAACAGGCTGCTAGAGAGATTACTCAGGAGAGATTTTAAACACCCCTAGTAGCTCTGTGAAAGTGGAAAAAATTATTGGAGGAATTTGTTTCACCTGCACTGTTACCAGGAAAAATTCATGTATTCTCATTAGCAGCCTTCTCCCTAACACAGTGGTGGGCAAGAGCACAGTTCAGAGTTTGAAATCTCATATGGGCACTCACCTTTTGGCCTCTTTCTTGACACAGTGCCTGCATCTCATACCAGAACACCATAGGACATCGCTGGCTAGATGCAGCTGTGGTTGACATCTGTCCACTCTGAGTGGGGAGAGGGATGCAGAGCTGCACCATAAATCAAAATTCAGAACAAGCACTGAAGAGATACCTGACCCATGCAGGATTATGAAATCTCCTTGGTTTCACTTGTGCTGGCTTTGTACCTGTGTAATTCAGCTGAACCCTACAGAGCATTTTGTAAAGCCAAGCCACCTCCTCTCAATGCTGGGGCTTAGCACCTTTTGCTGTGAGTGGCTGTTTTTTGTTTCACAAAGCAGAGGGTTTCCATGCAGATCAACTTTTTTGGCTGGGTAGGACAACAAGGTGAGCATAGGAACATGACTACTTCACTTTCCTTGTTACAGGAATCCTCCCTAGATCAGCATAAGAATTCACATTCCTCTTACATTTAAAGTTAGGTATTAGTCGAATCTCTTTACGTACTCAACAGAGAGTTGAATATTCCCACAGTGAGAGTCATCCCATCCTGAGGTCTAATATCAAAGGGAACTACTTTCTTCTTTCAATTATCTGTGAGTGAAACCAAGACAACTGATTTAAACTAGATGCCTGGATTTTGGAAGATTGAGATTAAGTTTACTCAGAGCTGAGGAATCTAATGTCAAACAGGATCAATTTCCAGTGGTCTGGTCTGTGGCCTCCTTGGATTGAAAGAGGTGATTTCAAAATCCGTCTAGGAAAGATTACATCCAGGTAAAGAAGGCAATTCTATTGCCAGCTTGCATAACTCACTAGACATTTTACAAGTAATGGAAATCATCTTTGGAGAGATACTTGGCCTCTGTTAGTGGAGCCATGTTTTAATGTGGAATGTCTTTACTAACATAAATTAAATTAAGGAAATAACATCATTGTACCTGATGGGATCATTAAAAATTACACACAGTGGAGCAATCTTAAATTGAACTCAGATCATACATCTCTGGTTTTAGTAGAAAGCACAGACCAGAGTGTAACTATTTCATAATTCTGTATTGCAGTATTGTTATATGGGTGACCACATATTGTACTTCAGAGTCAGTGTCCTCAGCGTTATGATTATTTAATCCTTTATTCCACAGTAATTTTCTGTACTAAACAAAATTAGATCTTGTGAAAGTTGACTTCAAGAGGAATGGAGTAAAGTTGAGGAAATGGGGAGTTAGAGTCATCCTTCACATCAGACGTTCATCAGACAATATGGATTCTGTACTTTGTATTGAAGGAAGCTGACTTAACATCTTCACAATTTGACTTCTGTTTTGCAAATTAATGCCTGGGAAATCAAATTTAACCTCCCTCTCTTCTTGTAATAGGGTAAAAACATATGACTGTGGAGAGAGAATTGCTGGCTGGCTCTCTACATTTCTTGGTCGTCCATGTCGCTTGATAAGACAAAGTTCAGACATGAAAAGCAAGTCACATCAGAAAAATACAAAAGGTACGTTGTCATTCTGAAAAATATTTGTGACTCCTCATGTAAACATCAGGTTCATGGACTTCACACTGAGTGTATAGGTACCGTGATAAAGGCTGAAAGAGTTATCCAGTGTTGATCTAGTCGTTATGTTTATACCCAAACGGACTTTTTGCTGCCCTTCTACTTGTGAAATTTGGTGAAAACATACAGATGCACCAGTATAGGGGGAGTTATCATCATGACCATGATTTTGCCTAGAAACTCAAAGACCATTTGGAAAAATGATGGTGAAAAATCTAAAAATCAAAGAATTTATTCAGACACTAAATTTCATTATAAAAATAATTGAAAGAGGATTGAAAATGCATAGATATTGCTCTTGTAAACTATTTTACAAATTTAGGAAAATCTCAACTCTATCTCAGTTTCTAACTTCATTGCATCATCATCATTTGCAGGTTTGAGGGCGTCCTTGGAATATTTCCGTAGTGCCTGGAACCAAATGAATAAACTAGTAATGAGAATGCGTAGGAGGTCAAAGGAAAGATGAGGTGAAATTACTAATTTTTATGATCATTTTAGAATGTTGGATTGATTTTTTTTAGGGCTGTCATCTGCTACAAACATCTCACTCTCTCTTGTGAATGAAGCACAATACCTCCTGATAAATGTAGCAAGCATTCTGCAGCTGAAAGAACACATTTCTGCAAGGTAAGATGCTTCTGTCTCCAAATGTCTCTCAGTGATCTTGGATTCCAGAATCTTGCCATAAGATGCCAACATAGGTGTTTTATGTGGAAATTTAGAGATAGTTACTTTTCAACATTCAAAAAATAAATAGCTACTAAACTTCTGTAGTTACTAATTATTTTATGATTTCTGAAAATTTGGATTAAATGCATGAGTATAATCTGTCTACCAATCATCTATAGGAAAATTTAAAGGAAATTTTTGTCAAATTATTTAGTGGAAAGATATTATTGAGAACCAGCCAACTTCTATTTGTTAGAAGAACAAAGATAAATAAGTTTTCTCAGCGTAAATTGTCTGGCAGGTAAAAATATAAAGTCTTACTGCTGGCTGAACTATTTCTCTCCCATGGGAATTATTAAGATTTACAGTAAATATGCACAACAGAAATACTTAAAAGTATTTTCAGGACTGAAATAATTTTATTTCTTAATTGAATTTGGCTTTACTTAAGTGGGAGATAGAAGCATCAAATAAAACACTGAGTCAGCCCATAGTTCAAAGAGAGCAAACCCATTGCCAACCAAATTTTCCTATACTGACAGTAGGAAATTGTTGTTTCTTTTTTCAGAAAATCTTCCCTCAAGGCCTCTATTATAGCTGTGCATCCCACAGTCCCAAAATTTGTCTCTGAGCCCCATTTTCCTGTCTTACAAAACTCTCTTGCTTCTTCCTGGAGTCATCTCTCCTCTTAGTCATCCACCAAACATGTCCCCTGCATTGAAAATTCCTGCTTTGAGTAGAAGAGGAATATATATATACATATGTATGTGTGTGTGTATGTGTGTGTGTGTGTATGTGTATATATCTGTAGGAGAATATATATATAGCTTCAGGATTTAAAACCACTGACTGAATGAAGCATCACAAAGACCACTGAAGCTTGCATTGTCAGAGGGTTTTCCTTCTTTAGGAGAAGACAGGGAGAAGACATGTAATTGTAGAATATCATGGGAAATGTGTGTAGAAAAGGTTTAAATCAGTCCATCTCAGTGTTTTGACTGCCCTTTCTCAGTGACAGTTAATGCTTTCTTGTGAGGCTTGACTGGCTGCATTACATCTCCTTGGGAGGACATTTCTTGCAGACATCCCTTACTTAGTCTGGGCTTTTCCCATGGTAAGACTCAGTGAGGAGCCTTCCAGATATGGGATTTGAGTGCAAGATAAAGAGTAAAAAGCAGCAAGTGAGGACAAAGGGGAACAAGAAACTTCAGTAAAACATTCAACGTCAGATGATACACGGATTTTTCACCTATTATCTTCCAGCACAACTAGGCTTGTAATCTTCCTTTCCTCAAAGGAAACTCCAGATGTGCAGTGGTGACTGAGAAGCGTCTTGCTTCCCGCTCTGCAGTGTGAGTTGGAAGTGTCCTCCTTTCCATGCATTTTGCCGTGCAGTGCCTTCTCCAGGTGCTGGAGAAATAAATTCAGATATACAGCATCCTCATTCTGCACTGTTACTAAATCATGATACTGAACTATCCAATATACTTTCAAGAACTGCGCTTATGGGTCTTTATTAAATATTGGAGGGTTTTTACAAAGTATTATTTAGCTTCTTGGCATGTGGATTTGTTTTTGCTTAATGGAAACCTGCTAAGTTTTATAAAACAACTTCAATTTCCATTAAGTTTTCATAATTTCTCTTTGTCTCTTCCAGAAGTAAAAACTAGTCTTCCAGTTTGCACTTGGCTCTTGAGAGGTGATCTGAAACAGAAACAACAATTGAATTAATTAAGAATGCAGCCTACTCTTGGAGAGCTACATGTACCTGCAGACATTTGTCTCTCTGGTGTTTCCATTACAGGTCACCTCCATGAAAGTCCCTATGGCCTGGCCTAATGCGCAAATGTTCTTATTAAAAATACAACCCTGGAGATATAAATATTAATTTTCAAGTTTTCCTGTTAAATATATCATTCTTCATTGTTAAATAATGCATTGTTCATCTCAGAGCACACTGCTGTAAAAATCCAAAGCACCTAGGCTGTCTTTGGCACATTACACTGATTTTCCAAACAGACCTGTGTTGAGATTTGCAGGTACCTGCCACTCCATCCAACCAATGCATGTTTTGTAGGAGGAGAAATAATGGAAATTTACTCCGATACATGTTGCCAAGTAATTATAAGCATTTCTGAGGGCTGGGGGAGGTGCAAGAGAGGTGAGGTGTTCTGGATGCGAGAGCTGAGCAGGTTGAAGGCAGAGAGATCAGGGGTAGGGGCATTGCAGTCTTTGAGTTCAGCAGCAAGGGGTAGATTACTAGAAGCTTGAAGTTTCTTCAGCAGCTGGCTCAGAACACTGCAGACCGAGCTCTGAGGTTACTGGGGCTTTTGATGCCCCCACCATTACAGGCTGGGGTGGCAGGCACGTAGATTTTGCAAAACACATTCAAAACCAGGGGCTCCACAGCAGCCAAGCTCCAAGAACCCACAGCAAAGCTGGGAAGCACAGCAGCGTAATTGAACGTATTCACAAGTGACTGCTATTTTCCTCCTTGTTTGTATGAGGACTGGCGTAATCTACTCTTCCTGTTGGCTCCCACCTCCTGCACTCATTACAAATTGTGTCTCAGCCATGGGATTACCTGTGGGATCTTGAGAGAAAACCTGTAACATTGCAGCTTCCCATCCCACCTTCTACCCCGAGGCTGCTGGAGCCCTTATGAGCACCGAGGCTTGGTGGAACTGGGCTTCTGTGGTGTGACTGAAAGCCTGCACAGGCAGTTTATCCTTATGCACTTCTGTCTGCTAGAGAAGATCATCCAGACTGTTTTAAATAAAACTAAGCTCTTTTTTTTCTACCAAACAGGCCTTCTCTGCCAAGACTGCTTGATGTGAAGTTTTCTCTGTACTTTGATTTTGCATATTTTTTCTCCTTTTAACTAAAACACATTTTAAACTGTATGTCCTTTCTTTCCTTACTTCTTTTTTTTTTTTTTTTGGGGTGGTGGGGACAGAAATGCCTCTCTTCACTGCTTACCCAGGTTTCTGCCTCTGCTGTAGGATGTCATACCCCAAAGTTGTCAGACTGCAGTTTATGGAGTATCAAAAATGGTTCATGTCCTTAACAGTTAATGCAAAGAGAAGTGTTCTTCTCCACTAACAGGGGCACTGAGAGAACCCTCTGGCAAATTTTATGGTCTTTTTTTTTTTTTTTTTTTTCTTGGTACTGTTCAAGTTCTCCTTTAGAAGAAGAGTGAAGAATGACAATTCGAAGATGCAGCAAGATTTCTGATATTTGTATGCAGTCTGTTTCTCTTTCTGTCTCATATATATTCTCCACACTGACACAAATCTACACTCTAGCAGTTCAAATGCTTGTAAAGAGGGAGAGATATCACCGCACAGAGATGAATTTTTTTTAAAATACCTATCGTTTGGTTCAATCTGCTGCCTTCCAAAGGCAAATAATAATAATATGAGGGATATATTCTCTCATAAAATTATTTTACTGGCCTTTTTCAACTTCAGCTACTGCTGGTTTTGTCCCTTCTGACATTGCAGCATGTGCAGAATAAATTTTTATTTGCCTTTGGTTCTAGAAGCTTCTATTTCTGCAATAATTAACAAGTCCAATGATTAATAACTGAAAAGATTTTTTTATTTGTTACCATTAGCTTTACATATGATAACAAATTCAGAATTTTCTCATATGCAGGGTTCACAATCACCTGTCTACATGTTTTCATACCTACAGTTCCAGGTGAAGAAGCCACCTAGAGGGTTACATATTATAGCTGAGAGGTTACAAATGATAGTTAAATACCTTGTGCCATTTCCATAGCCTTTGTAATAAAACTTGGTCCAGGTTATTCTAGAGAAGCATTTGCTAATCACATGAGCCACCAGATTCTTGCAGCACAAACATCTAGTGCAAAATTAGTTAATAATTTTATTTTTTTCTTTTTCTCTGTCAAATCTGTGAGACAGATTGAAGGAGCCATTGGAAATAGAGGAATTGATCCGACGTTTCCGTGCCAACATTGTCATCAGTGCACCAGCGTCCTTTGAAGAAGAAGAGTGGGCTGAGATTTCAATAGGTGCTCTGCAATTCCAGGTGTGACCTTTTCTCTCTTGTCCATGTCCCAGTCTATCACAAAGCATTTTGATTCCTGGAGACAAACCAGTTTTTGCAAGGCTTTGACTAGAATATGGGCAGCCTGCTTTGTGCAGGTGAAATTTATGAAGTGTGTAAAAAAAGAAAATGTGATGTGTCCTGTGACAAACATACTTCAATATATTTGAGAGGTTTTGACATATTTCTCCACACTTTTATTGAATTTCATAGTTCATAGCATTTCTTATCTTTATCTATCTGAACCGAATAATAATCAGGTTTTTTGAGGCAGAGTTTACAGCACATATTTAGCCAGCACGTCATCAGAGAGTACTTGTTGCTGTTATAGCACAGTAGTCCAAATGTAACCTCACATTACTGCAAATCAAGCAACTGATTGCCAAAAGACTGGACATAAATACAAGTGAGCACTCATGGTCTGTTGCCCTCTGTTGTAAGGTGGCAACAGAGGAGTAAGTGGGGACATCTTATCCTAGTCTCCACTCAAGGAATGTTTCTAATTCTAGCCTGGTAGGGTTTTTTGGTATGTTATGCTTCATATCATAGCTAACAACATAATGTCCTTTGTACTGTAAGGAAAATGCTGGAGAGTCACACCTTGTTTGCGAATACATTCTTTTAAGAAAAACTCTTAACAAAGAATCTGTAGAAGCTACAGATGAAACCTAAGGGAATAATAAACACATGTATTACATGTTCTGTTGAATTTGGCTGGCCTAGAGATATGAACTATGTATTTGAAGATGCTTTGCCTAGGGTGTGAAAGTGGCTTATTCTTTGTTTTCTTAGAGATTATAATTAAGGTGTGAATGACAGGAGTGCCGAGGTTAAATCTAGAAGTTGTGATTAGCATTGCTTCTGGGTTCTTTTTTTCTGGTCAGCATGCTGTAAGAAACTTTTTCAGCATGGGTGGAAAATATTGGTTATCTACTGTCTTCTTATGTGTACTTCGATCAGTAAGCTGCAATATGACTTACAGAAAATTGAGGAAAAATTCCTGTAAGTAAGAAATGAGGAACAAAAAGGACAACATCTGTGGTGTATTGCTTGTTGGAGGCTGGAGTTACACTGGGGAGCTCAGCTGAGGATCCAGTTGATAAATTACTGTAAAACTACAAAATAAAAAGGCATTCCTATTTCTGGCATTGATATACTTCAGAAATACAAGGTAAAAATAGAAAGGGTTATGCAACTTACATTGTCTTTTCCCATCTCTGCTAGGTCCTTTTTCAGATACTGATGTAGTAACAGTAGAAATTATGTTAATACTCCTTGATGCCCCAAAAATGGTAGAAGCTGTTGAGCAAAGTAAAGCAGGGAAAAATATTTCCTTCTCTGTCTTGTTGTTCTTTTAATAAAAAAAATTAAAGCTGTGGAAAATCATTTTCTAAAAGAGTTGATGTTTGGTGTTGATGATTACACTGAAGAATTATACAAGCAGTTCTAGATGCATCTCAAAAACCTGAAATATCACTTCAGATCAGCACATTAAATGTTTGAAGTGTACAGTTTAATTATTTGCCTTATTTGAAAGTCATGACACATTTTACAAAAGTAGAATGTGTGTACTGGGATACTGTAAGACAATTTCTGTAATATACAGCTTTGCTAAAGTTAGGGATGCAGTGTTAAGTGAAAGTGCAATATGTTGTCCTTCTCCATTTTAAAGCTTTAAGAAGAAATTTGTTGCAGGGTTTGTTTTTTTGTACCTAAAAACACATCTTAGTTCAAACAACAATTAACTTTAAAACAATTACATATGATGTTAACATCATGTAATAGGTGATAGAGGATGAATTATTTCTTCTGATCAGGTAAACTTGTATATTTAAACATTTTACATTCTGTTTATCTAAAAGTGCTATGCATATAAGAAATACATTTTGCCTTCTAGCTGAACTAAAACAGTCCCAAGAAAATCCTCCTTGGGTTGAATCCTGAGGCATTGGCTTAATTTTGTATTCAGTTCTTTGGGCAAGCAGCCCTGCTAACCCACAGAAGCCATCAGGAAATACAAATATGTAAATGTCTGGTATTTCTCAGATTTTGTCTCTGAGAAAGTTTTCCTTAAGAAAAGAAAAAAGTGAATTAAAAATTCAGTGAGACTTTTGCAAATAGACCTACTACATTAGGTGAACAGACTTGACCTTTTATATAATGAAAGCTTGGAAAACCACAGGAAAAGTATGCAAAAGGTGTGTGTTTAAGATATTATGATGGTCAGAAGCCTATACTGTTCAATGTCATACTGCTTTGATAAACAGCCATGAACTTTCTTTAACTAAAATTTCAGGTTGTGGGTCCTTGTAGCAGATGTCAAATAATATGCATTGATCAACAGTCTGGGGAACGAAACAAAGAAATTCTGCAGTCCCTGTCTGCTGCCAGAGGTAGAAAGGTCAGTACAGTACTTCAAAATAGCTGTAATGAAAGATGTAGTGACTTTATTGCATGGGTAGTGACATATCTGCTGAAAGAATATTCACAGTTAAGTTGCTCTGCTAATTGTTACCATTTGTATTTTTTCTGTAAAAAGAGGATGCAATTACAACCCAGATATGACATGTTTTATTTCCATAAAAAGGTCAATACATTTTTTATTCAGAAATGGACTATTAATATGCATTATTTTTAATTGTGCTTGCTTTTATTCAGTATGTACTTCTTTACACCGTGTTTATTTTGGTCTTAAAAACACAAGCTGATGCACTGATGCCTTTTACAAAAATATGCAGAAAAATCAGAAAGTGTTTGAAATTACACCGTTGGTGTATAAGACTAAACTTTATTCTTACCCTGAGAAATTAGTTAGCAAGAAAAACAGAGCAGATGTGAATATAGCCAAAGTGGAGAGTAATTGCTTAGGAAAGTGACCAGAAAGTAAGTGTGAAATACAGGTGTTTATTTGAGGTCCTGCTTCCTAATGTTGCATTGCTTCTTGGAATTGAGAGTGCTCAGATGATGGCTAGACAGTTCGGCATCCCAAAAGCTCCACAGATCTCCTCCTACGTATTTATTTAGCTGAAAATCCTTATTCAAAATTCATTGCTTCCTGTTGGTTAAGCTTCTGTCGTTAAAGTGTCTCGGGCAGTCGGGGCTCGGGAAACTCGCCAGTGCCCGCCAAACAGCAGAGATGGGGCACAGCACTGGCACAGAGCAATAACAAATAGGCTGAAAATCGTTCACCCAGACAATGCACAAACAAGTTACAAATGCTGCATTCTATGTTTGGACAAAAAAAAACCTTAATAAATTGATTCGTCTCAGTGTCTCATTATGCAAACAAAGGGCTTTCTTTTCGTTGGCTGTTATCCTTAGTGCATAGCTGCTCCGGCTCCGTGTGGGAGCCAGCCCGATGCAGCGAGCTGGGGAGAGGCACAGGCCGGGCCGGCTGTCGAGGCACAGCTTCCCGCTGACCCGAGGTGACTTAGGCTTGCACAGCAGGCTCTGCTCCAGGTCATGAGCCTTTGTGAGATGAGCTCGGTGGGTAGCCTGAGGACAGGAGCCCTTTCCAAGTAATGGTGAGCCACAGCTGGAGCATCTGGGACATTTCAGAGAACGTTTGGGCACTCTGGGCAGGGATGCTCCCTGCGGCCACCTGGGGTGTAGTACGCAGAGGGCTTTTTCTGCCCATATGGGTTTTACTGGATTATGACTTGAAACCTCTGTAGAGAGAAAGCACTCTCTGTTCAGCGAGAAAATGGCAACAAAACCTCACTCAGGATACAGATTCTCAGGAGAGGCAAAGCATCTTCTGCATGTTTCCCACAGCAAAGATGAGCTCCTCTTTCATTCTGATTAACTCAGCAATGCAGAGATTTTCTTGATGCGCTGCTAGAAACAAGTGACTCGTTCAAACAGGACTAAGGCAAAGAGAGCAATCCAGCCTCTCGAGAAGAAGCTGGCGCCGGATAAAAGTCGCATGGCGAGGCGAGGCAAGCGCTGCTGATCACCGCGGGGGAGTGCTCTGTCTCCCTCAGCTGCGCCGATATTCACGCTGCAAAGACACGGGCATTCAGCTTTTTTAATTTTTCCCAGCCTTCAGCGCTGCTGGCAGATGGGGTCTTGTGAGCATGCCTTGCTCTGCACAAGGATGAGTCCTCTGGGTTAGCAGAAATTCAAAGGCAGAGTTTGTACCGGTAGCTTTGACTGGTCTGGTCTGAGAAGGTCTCTCAGCCCATCCCTCCTGCAGGTCACCTCTGTGGTGATGGGCACCAGCTGATTATCAGTCAGCAGCACCCAGGAAGAACCTTGGCATTTCCAGTGTGCTCAGCAGACCTAGCAGAGGACATTGATCCAAGCCTTTCACAGCTCACACTGGGGAGAGAGAAAGAACATCGAGTTCATGTGACTGTGTTAAATTGCAGAGCTAATCCTTTGGTGACTCATATCCCTAGCATGTGCTTTTCTGCTAAGGAGTCATTTAATAGACTTCATTCTCTTTTTTTTTTTTTTTAATCAGATGCAGATTCAATGAAGGAGTTCAGCAGTGTTTGCTTCCATCTGTCCATAACCTGATTCACACTACAAAAAAAACTATTGCAGAAAAATAAGATTTAAGATATTTTCTGAGGTTTTTGGGAAGCTGCTGCAGCTAGTTGATTGCCAAAACATTAAAGATACTGCACATAGAAAAGACAGCCAGATGTCAATATTTACCTTTTTTTTTTTTCCCAAGAACACCAACCTGAAAAAATTACATTAAAATTTATCAAACAAGTAGCCCAAATAGCAGTACTGCCAATGAACTTCAATAATGAGCTAAATAATGTAAGGCCTGTAAGAGGTAGTTCAATATTTATTTCTAAAATCCTGTTCTTCTCCATTCCTCTGAGACTCTGAGAACCTGGTGCTTCAAATTGAAAGATGGAGCCTTTGCATAGATGGATTGCAGCTGAAGGTCAGAACCAGCTACTGTAACCAGCCACACAAGCAATTTGCATGTCTCCTGATAAATGTAAAGCATGGTCCTGAAGCCTTGCCAGCTGCTTTTTATGAAACCTTTTATGTCATTGCTTGACGTAAAATGCAAACACCTCTACAAAGTAAACTTGAATTCTGCTTTCTGAGGAAACACCCATTAAGGATCCCTTCTGTAATTTTTGACTGGAAAGATGAGCTCTCCTTGTGTGACAGAGTGCTCTCTCTTACTGCGGGAGATTAGGAAAGACTAGATAACTACATTAAGCAAATGGCCACATGCTGTTTCACATGCCTCACCACCTGATGCAAAACACACATGGATGGAAAAGGGAGAACACAGAATTCCTGCCTCTCTGTGGTGTTTTGCATTATTAGTGCTGTTTAGCACTAATAATAGCAGAAGCCCTGTGGGCAGATTTGCAGCAGTGCTATAAGCTGGGACTTGCTGTCAAGGTAGCAAAAGGAATTATTACATCAGCAGTCTGCCCTGGTCTAAATGTATGGATAGCAGTACATCAAGGGAAATCCATTATGTTTGCACATGCCTTCGTACACTAAAAGGCTTGTGTTTTTTCTTGGGGGCTGTTGATCCTCCTTTGTGTATCTCCTTGTGCCTTGGGAGAGCTTCTCTTCCTGCACATTTAGTTGCTGTGCTTTTGGATTGCTTACTGAAATATTAGCAAGGATAGCAAATGACCTCTCATATCTGATGTGTCATTATTGTTATTTTCATAGTAATGCAGAGTTTTACACCATGCAATGCTTTTCATTCAAATATGTGGAACATTTGAGAACAGTGATTGTTGTCATTAATAGGCCTCTGAAATAATATGGTTCTCTTTTCTCATTGGTGACTGAACTGGAAAATGCGTTTATTTAAGGTAGAGCAAAGGAAAATCAGTTCTTAAGAAAACCTTCTACAGTCCAGATATTTTCAACAGAACAATATGGGGTTTTATTGACACCAACTTAAAAATTCCCATTTTCCAATATAAAAAATCAGCATGTCAAAAGTGAGTACATCCACTCTCCTATTTTGTAAAGCTTTAAGTTCTAGTAAATCTAAAGCTAATAAAATATTCTTCCATTAAAAAAAAATCAATTTTGATTGCATCTCCCAAATCTTTGGATGAGAGGAAGGTTATGTTAGTGTATGAATAAATTATCAGACCTGGACAGGTAAATTTATCGGCTGGGATATGGCAGCTGAGAGCTAATTGTGGGGGCAAAATCTAGAACTCATCCATCCAAAGCTAAGTATTAGCATGCAGTATGTTTTATGTGCTTGTTAGCACATTCTATCAGGGTATTTCCCTACCAACTTCTAGTCTGTGTTAACTGATTCTTAAAGAGCTGTAGCTCAAAAGCATCTCACCTCAGGCCTTTGTCAGATGTAGCCCCTCAGGTTTCAGTCTTACAAAAGGGGATAGTGTGCTGCAGCGGTTTTTATTGATTAATTGTATTTTGGTTTGTTCCATGTACCCTTGTTTGGACCCTTGTATGCTCTCCCTGTCAATTATCTGTCCCCTCCCCTGGTCGGGTGAGAGAATCCCTCTCTCTCCCCTGTCATTCTCCTTTCACCCCTGCCCCAAGTTCTAGAAAGGTCTCTGTCATTTGGCTATGCATTGGCCTTCACAGGCGTAACCCCACTCCCCTGTTCTCCCGTTTGCTGTGTAACCTGTCCCTCAGCCCTGGACCACACCCTTGGGCTTTTCCAATTGGGCATGTTTGTGCCTCCACCCCTGGGGTCTGAGGGGTAGAAAACCCCCTGTCACCTGTGTTTCGGGGTCTCCCGGAGCAGAGCATAGGACGTTCGGTCCTTCTATGTGAAACTCCTGGTGGCCTGACTCAGTCAGTCTCTCCCCATCAGCTAAATAAATCTTAGTTGGTATGCAGAGCTGCTGGGTCCTCCCTGCTTGGCTTCTCCTCGCGGTGGTCACCTGCTCTTCACGCTGCTATCGGCTCTGCTCTCTGTGGCTGCGATAGGGTTCTGGGGATCAGAGAAGGTCCCCAGAGAGATTGCCTTCGACCGGCGCAGTTACAGCACCCCGGGCAGCAGAGCTATTAGCGATTATAGTGCACATAGGGTATTTCTCTGTCAGTGAATTTCTGAGCAGAGCATATTACTGTTGATCCAGTAAATTAACTTGAAACAACATGCAAGAATGACAGCATTTCACAGCTCCTCCTTTAAGTGAGTGTGATGACTATCATATGATTCATTGTTGGCAAGAATATGTATGTTTTCTCTATTTCTCCCAGCAGTGAAGTGGTCTGCTTTTTTCTTATCAAGAAGCTTTAAATTTTTTGTCCCTGTAACATTTTACAGTGATGGGAAGAGTCTCTACTGCCAGAGAATGCCATGGTGCTCACAATTTTGCACTCCCTGCCCAGTTCTTGGTGTGTTCTGGGAAGATTATAGGCAGAATAAAATGCCCTTGAAGTCAGGAAAAGGTAGCAGCAGCAGGCAGAGATTATGCAGTTCACTGTAATAACTCTGCAGGCTGTAACCTCTGTGTCTGAAAGTGTCATTTTTCATCAGAAATGTGAGAAGGGCCGATTTCTGCATTTTGTCTTTTTCTTGAAACAGAGCTGAAGTGGCAGATGCAGCTTATGTGGTTGCTTGGTAGGGGTATGTGTGTGATTGCTATTATCAGTACTTGCTGAGTCATTATTTGTAATTATTGAAGAAAACAGGGACGGGAATTTAGTTAAAAGATGTTAAAACCACTTCCGTCAGTCACAGGCTAAATTTTAGTTTTAAGAGGAAAAAAAAAAAAAAAAGGTCAACAATTTCAAATAGCCATTAGTACTAAAATATGTATACCATCAGTATATCATCACCTTGGAAACTCCTTAGGCATTACTTAGTGAAAAAAACCACTGAGACTTTAGATGCCCAGTCAGAGAAGGAAAATACTAAGGACCAGTATTAAAACAGTATTTGGGAACTCCTGAAGACAAGATGCATTGAGACATGCATTTTCTGAAATAATTCTGAATGTTTGAAGGTGCATTAAAAAAAGAAATCCTGCTAAATGATTTTCAATAATGAAAATTGATAAATTAAGTTCTTCACAGTGAACATGCTGCCCAGATTTATTTTAGGCTCATTTTAAGATACATCAAGATGACAATACAGTAAATATAAATAAAAACTTCTCATGCATCAAATAAGTTCATTTACATGGATGAGTTATAAAATTCCTTCCTGTGTGAAATATGGTGTAGCATGAACTAATATTAATTTTACAGTATTTGTTTTATAATTGCCTGCTTTTTTAAAAAAAAACGAAATCATGGCAACTGTCATTTTTGTGCTAGGGTATAGGAGGTGAATCCAGATTATTACCCAGAAGGCTGAAAAAAATACAGCATTTATGCCAATAGAGAAACTTGTCAACAAAGGAGAGAAAAGCAAAAATGGAAAAATAAGACTAGGTACTTCAATATTTTAAATGCAACAGTTGCTAACACTATTATGACATCATGGCTGATCCAGCACAGTCACAGCGCTAGAGGGTTGGGATCTGACAGTGCTGCAGTTGTTCCTCGGCATTAACGTTAGAACACTGACCATAAGGGTATACCCTGTGTCCACCAAACATTGACACCATTTGGTACCCAAAAAGTGCCAGCAATAGGGTAGGCCTGATAGGTCCAGCTCATGCCCTCTACTTGTGACATGCCAGTGAGATGAAGGAATAGCAAAGGTAGCCAAAAATACCTAAGCTTAGGGCCCATTTTTCTCACTGATGCTTAGGATTACAAATAAAACAGAAAGACCCAAATTCAAAGTCTGAGGCCATGGTTGGATAGATCTCCACTTTATCTCCATCTCTCTTATTTGGGAGTAGGTCTCAATCTTACCTCTTATGAGTTCTTCAAAGACTAAAAGCTGTTCTGCGTTACCTCATTGCTGCATCTTTATTTAATTACACAGTGCAAGTATAGGAGACAACATACTGCCTTCATATTTAGTCTGTGAAATATGCTCCCTTAAATTCATCTAAAACTATTTTTTTTTATTATTCATTGCAATCCCTTTTACCTACTATTTTTTTTAAACCTTCTCTAAATGTAATTCACTCAATTTCAGGATCATTGAGCTGAACAATGGCAGTAAATGTAATCAGGAAATAAAGAAGGATAATAGAATTTTGTTTTTAAGTAATTTCATTTGCTTACTTATTTACTTTGCACTCTATAATGACTTGTACATTTTGGCTGTAGTCTACCAAAGCAAAATACTTTTTTCTGAAATCTACAAAAAGAGAGAAGAAAATTAGTATTGGGTTTCCAAGCTCCTCACTTTAAAGAGCAAAGACTTTCTGAAGTGTAAAAATCTGTTATCAGTTTAACATGGTCTTCAGCATCCTTTTTTTTTTTTCCTACTTTACGTATTTTTTTATTAACTAGTATCTAATTCTTTGGAAAATATCGTCATGAGATGTCAAATCTTTTTCTTGCATATTTCTAAATTCTCCACTGCTAGAAAACAAAACCACACCAGTCTCTTCCTGTGACCTTTCCAGTTTGCACCTACAACTGTAATATTCAACTGCTTGAGATAAAGACCTCACATAAGAATGCAGATACTCAGATCAGGTTTTTGGCACCTGTGAGGGTTGCATGGTCAATGGGCAAAGTGGATATTCTGTTCTTCTTTGCTTTATTACTCAAGTATCACAAAGACATATTCAAAGTATTTCTAATATTTATGCAGGATGGATTCACAGATAATGACGCTTAAAAAGTGGAAGCAACAATAAAACAAACTTTCTGAATATTTTCTGTAGAACATACTAAAATATTCATAAAAACAAATGAAGGGAAACTCACAGAGGCTAGACAGAATAAAGTTCTGTTAACAGAGCAAATAATTCATAGTAGGAGATGCAAGACTTCCTCGTTGTTGGAACATACCAGTGTTCCTATGCTGCAGAGCCTTTGTTTGTGACAATGCATTAACTGTATTTGTCAAGGAGTCAGAGCAGTCATTAAATAACAAGATTGTGAGGGAGTGTGAATTACATACATGATACTATGGAGCTCATGATGAAATGCTGTGTTATTTATCCACTTACTTAAGTTATTCTTCTTGAATAGCGTGGCATTAGCTTTTGTTTACCAGTCTATTATAATTAAAGAGTTAGGAATGTTCTTAATTACATGGATATAATGCATACCTCCTTATTCTTAAAGATATATTGTTCTTCTAAACATATCTGAGTTGTGAGATCCTCTATATTGATTACCTTAATATGCCTTGCATCTTAATAAATATTTTCCTTTTTTTCAGACAAATTTTGGTATATACCTGATGAACCAGCCCTTGCACTCATCCTTTTCAGGTATTTTATCAATTGGGTCTCAAGTACTTCCTGTGCTGAAGGAGAATACAGAAATTCAACCTCCCACATCCAGCAAAGAAAAATGTTCAGGATAGATTCTCTGGTGGAGATTAAATCTTTATGCAACTACAAGGAAAAGGCAGTAGTCAGGTACTCAAAAGAAAAAGAAAAAGCTTCCACTCATTTGCTTCTGGTAATTTTCTGTTTGCTGTAAATGTTATCAGATGGCAAAACTGTTGATAATTACAGCTCACTTACATGTTTTTGCTTGTGATTAGGTTGCAGCAGCCATAACTCTATTTTGCACAATTGCTTCAGGATGCAACAGGTTTGATCAAGTCTTACTGGTGGATGACTCCCAAAACAAGCCCAACGTTGTTGTCAGAAAGCCACATCTCAATGAAGGAAAGTAAACACAATAACAGACTACTTCCTTCTGCTGCTTTGTCAAAACCCCAATTAGGAGAGAGGATACAAGACATATTTTAGAAACTATGTGGGTGGGAAGAGAACAGTGGGAGAGTGGCATGAGAGTAGCAGTGCATTCTGCTTTTCCAAAAGGAAACTGAAGGTGATGTGTAGATAGGCTGAAAGCAATGGCAAAGAGGGAATTCTCAGGAAATCTGTGTCTCCCCCTTCAGAAGTGATGTGTGAGGATGCCAACAAGGCACAAAGATAATGAAGATTCAGGATGCCGTTTGCAAAACACGTTCCCTGTGAAGGAATTCCATCCATTTGTTCTCAACTTCTTTCTCTTCCATTTGTTACTTTTCCATCTGATTTATTTTATGCTATGTCTTCCCTGGGATTTTTTATGTGATGGTGTCCCTACCTATGGAAGGGGAGTTGGAGCTAAATGGTCTTTAAGAGCCCTTCCAACCCAAGCCATTCCATGATTCTATGAGTTCCACACTCTTGTTTCCTGATATATTTGTGAGTGCTGACACCTTATTTCTAATTAGAGATTTTTCAAGTAATACAGTCATTTTCTATACAAACTTTGTTTATCCTCAGCAATCTTTGATGGCCACTTAACAGAACTCTTAAAAGTTTGGATGCTTCTCCATCACAAACAGATCAAAAGTATTCTTTTTTCTTACTCTTTGTTCATTTCATAATGCCCTTCTTAATCAGCTGTTGGAAGCTCCTAAACAAGACTCATGCTTCCTGATTTCTGAGAGCAAATGTCTGAAACCTAAGACTTAGTCTGAAATATCAATTATTGTGAAAATTACAAAAAAATAGATAAAGGAAACCACAGAGCAAAAAAGAAAACCCACATGGAAAGTCTGTGTAAATCAAGACTGAATACATTGAGGCCAGGTGTTTTATGACCCTCAACATGTGTCCAGCTAGCTATGGGATGATTTCATGCTTCCAGGAAGTCCTTCTGGAAGTCGAAATTCTCCCAGATTGGCTGCTCTATTGCCATCTGGGAAGTGAAATTTTGACCCCGCTAAAAGCACCGTCAAAACTCTCATCCAATATGATTTAGATCTTCCTTGAGGCAATTTTGGCTCCAGCTGTGTGAAAATGCTTCTGGCTGAAGCAATCCTTGAGTTGTTTGAGCATATCCCCGCAGGGAGGCAGGCAGCTTTGTGAAAGAGTTGGTCAAACAGTCATTCTGAAAGGGGAGCGACTATCACAGAGCACCATAGAATGGGAAAAGGGAAGCTCATCACCCAGTGCACAAATCAGAATTCAAAAATGTTCTTTCTTCTTTCTCTCTTTCCCTTTTTTTTCCTTTTTTTTTTTTTTTTTAATGTATAATGGTTTCTTTTTTCTTTTATTCTTTTGAAGAACTGGTTTTACTCACTTCAGCTGGAGCAGTCTCTCAGCAGAGCTTTGTAATGGAAATGAAAAGAAACGTTATCTGTTTCTTACTATCTGCCATAAAATACATGGAAGGAGAGAGGTTTTTCATATGTATATAAACTGAGAATCAGTTTTGAGGGTTGTACCTTCCTCTTCAGAGCCCAAGGTCTACTCCTTGATGCCTGCTTTGAAAACCAGGGGGTTTATCTCTCTAATAGTCAATTATCGGAGGTTGTAATGAGCAGGCTTTTTGGAACCTTGAAAAGCGGTTTCCAGGTATCTAAATCTCTTAACTGCTTCACTCTTTGCCTTTCTGTTATGCAGAATATTGCTTTGTTGGGTAGAAAGCCAGCACAGCTCTGGCAAATTTAGTATGAAGAGACCTGTTGTATGCTGACCTTCAGGTGATCTCTGGTGCTCTGCTCTGTTCTCCTCACCTCACCACTGTGTCATTTGTTAAAATGGCACAGAAGCTGGAAAAGGAAATTGAAAGCAACCTTAATGAGCACTGTTTCACTCGTTATTGCATTTAGTACAAAATAAGTCACTTTGGTACACAGTGACTTGACAAATACTGTTTGTGAATATCCATAATGCAATGTATGATAACCACGGATGAGAGGATTTGAACTTTAAAAATGTCATGCTTGGTCATTTTGACCTATTATTTACAGTCAATTACACATTCTCTTTGCTGTGTCTTAGTAATATTAGATCAAGAATAATTTTGCCATTTTACAGGGGGAAAAGAAAGATTTTCTCTGATGTATGAACATACTCATTAGTATAGTCTGTGCATTTCCCAGAAGGAACATCCTTGTGGTACCATGGTAGGAAATGTCACAATGCTTCAGATTGATGGAAGATATATAAGGAATCTTTCAGCTAAATAAAAGGTAGTATTTCCCTTCTAGTAAGTGGAGTGTTCCCACCAGTACTGATATGTCTTTCCATCGATGAAGACAAATTCTTGTCAGTGCCAAAACTCTGTGGAAAATCTTGAAGTACAAAGAGTCACTTTTAAAATGGCATACATTGTTAGTTGGCAGAAAGAACATCCCTCCCATAATGTGAAAAAATAATTCAAAGGAAGAAGAAATTTAGCATACTGCAACCCCAAGGACTGCAGATACAAAAGGGGCATAAACACTTTAAAACACTATATAAAAAGAGTATATGTACTATAAGGGTTTATTTCTTAACTTTTCAAGTACATAGAAAATAAGGCCATTTCATATGAATGCAGGCTCTTTGATCTAAATACTCCAATTACTGCAAAATTAAATCTTTGGACTAATTGCAGATATATGTTTGCCTTATATGGATAAGAAATGTACTTAATACAGTATTTCCAAAGTGCTAGATGTAGAAAGTCCTCTATATATTTGAAAACCAAATCCTTATTTGCTTGCAATGAATTATTCAGAAACATTCCATTCTCTGTGAGACTTAGCTGCTTCTCAAATCTCAAGGTAAAAATTGTGATTGTTACAAGCTCTAATAATAGCCAGGAGGCTGAAATAAAAAAACAGAAATCAGCATGTTTAGGAGAAGTTTCTGAGCTCTGTGTTTTCTGATATGACTGGGATATTTCAGATTAGTTTATGATTTACTTTCAATGGTGTCCTTCAAAGTATGTTAAAAATTTTAGGTCATCTTTCTGTCAAAATTACACCCAAATCAAAATTAAATGCATAAAAAATGTGATTATTCTTCATAAATTGTAGAGATTATACTATGCAAGTCTTTGTTCATCTGCTTTTTAACTTTCTTGGAAATTAAAGCAATAAAATATGTATGGTGTTTGATGTGTCTGTTGGTGATGGTTGCATTCCTGACCTGCGAGCTCATGAGGTGTTCAATTCTGCTTGGAGGCATTGCTGGACACATGGATGAGTACTGGCTCCGGACTGAAGGGATGTCTCATTGCTGCTGGGATTCACAGGTGAGGTGTTCCCTCCATCTGTGTAGCCACATGCCAGTCAGCTGCACTCAGGCCCTGCACAAAATGAACTCACAATCACTGGTTTCCTTTAAAATATGTACAGTCAGTCCTGTTGAAGCAATCTCTGTTGTCCAGAGGTTGGAGCTTTCACCAAGGGTGAGATGGTGACAGAAGGGAAGGTTTATTTCCCTCTCCTTTGCCTGTAGGTCTCTAACACTCTTTTTCCCCACTGTCTAACCTGTCACTCAGTAGGGGAGACTAAACAGTAGTTGGTGTGTGTAGGAATCTCAGGGAAGGCCTGTCCCTCCCTTCTCACGAAGTCTACATGGAAATGATCTGTGACTCACAGTGCCAGCAAGAGACAGACATGAGCACGGTGAGGCAGTATCCACACGTGACTTCGAGCTACTTGTTCATGCATTTTTTGATTCACTGAGCGTGGGAGGGGAAGAAGAGCAGGACTCTGTAACCCAACAGGTAGGTCACTCCCATGGAGCTTAAATGTGGGTACGTCCCTGTCTCTCTATTATACAGCTGTCATGAGGCAACTGCTTGGGGAAAACACAGGCACAGCCCCCAGAGAGGGGAGGAGAAGGCAGGGTGCTCCTCTCCACAGGGCATTGCGAGACAGTGGGTGTGCAGAGGCAGCATTGTCTCCTTTCTTTGGCCACCAGTGTTTAAGTAGAAGGTGGAACTTCATCAAAAATAGAGAAGAACCTCCCAAGTGTGTTTTGGAATAGGCCGTTAGGGGAAATATGAGTTTGAGTTACCAAGAGATTAAATCAAAATGTACCCACATTTCTGACTTCTTGGTAGGTGTGCCAGTGGCAAGGCCGGAGTGAACAGGAAAAAATGTGGGAGAGAAAGAAAAGTGGCATTTCCTATAGTCAAGAGTTTAAGAGAAAGTTGTGATGCACATGCTTTCATCACCCAGTTTGTGATTATTTTTTCCAGAAAATAAAGGACATAGGTATCCTCAGGCCTATAAATCATATTCTGAGAACTTGAAGTCATTGACAGGGAGGTACCTCTTAAGCAAGGCACCATATAAGAAGCTTCTCTTCCCTCCTTTTCATGCCAACCAGCTTGCTTTGCTGGTCACTTGGTGAGGTGGTGGTTGTGGGTCCCTTCCAGTGGGAAAGGAAATAGGCAGGTTTCCTGCATGAGGAGTGGAGGGATGCACTCAGGACTATGGACAGGGAGAGATGTTAGGGAAGTTTGAGATGGGGCATCTTTGAGCATCACTGCCATGGGCAGAGTACATCAGAAACCTCCCTAACAATCCCAGAAATATGTGTTACAGAAAAAGTTATCATTTTTTCTGCTGGTGCTGTGATGTCTTCCTGTAAGGGTGATATTCAGGAATTGTGTTGTTGAGGAACAGATCATTGTAAAGGCAGGATGGGGAAAGGGGACAAACAAAAATAATGCAAGTTGTAGCATTTGCCACTCAAAATTGCTGAGGGATTTCTTAAATACCCACCAAGACAAAATGTGAGAAATGAGGGAATTTGATTTAGTACAGCAGTTTCATGCCAAATTTGAAAGGACACTGATATCAAATGTAGAGCCCCTTCCCTTGCATGGCTCATACATAGCCTATAACTAGGTGCATTTCTAAACCAAATTTGTTCTGTGAGCCAATCTATTCCAAACCTGCAACTAAAACTTGTCAACACATTTCAAATCTGGATCTCAACATCAGCTTCTCCTAGATAACCAGTCTATTCCACATTTGAGCCCCTCTCATGCTTTTTGCTGGCTTTCAGAGATAAATGTCCCATCTGGATTAAAGCAATTTGGCTAGGATTGTTAATGCAGAGATGATTCCTCAGGAATCTCTGGAACATTCCAGAAGTGAAATCAGCTTTTTATTTCTGAAAGGGCTGTGTTTTCCATGAGGCTGTGCTTGAAAAGCCAGCAGTGATCTAATATCAAGTCTGTTGTTTCCTGGTACTTGGTACTTATGATAGATGAATCAAATAAAGCTGTTGAAAATTTTGTGAGTTATTATTTCCAGAAGCTACAGAAAACTAGAAGACTAAAGAAGGCCCTGCAGTGCTGAATGCATTCTACAAATGGAGAAGAGCCTCTGTGGTGTCCATCATTCATAGATGTAATTCCCGTGAGTCATGTATTAAATATTTGTAATTTCACTGGTTTAGCCAAATGCTTTCAATTATTTCTTACCCTCAGAGCCTTTGTATTTTCTGTCAAAGTTTCTCCCAGCAAACCCTTTAATACTGAAAAGAAATTAAGTTTTTCTTGGGTCAAATCTTTGTTTTTATTCTCCTTTAAGGAATAAGAGGAGACAATCTCGAGTTGTGCCACAGGAGGTTTACATTGGATATTAGGAAAAATTTCTTCATGGAAAGAGTTGTCAAGAATTGGAATGGGCTGTCCAGGGAAGTGGCTGAGTCACCATCCCTGGAGGTATTTAAAAGACACACAGATGTGGTGCTGAGGGATGTGGTTTAGTGGTGTGGACTTGGCTGTGCTGTGTTAACTGTTGGACATGATGATCTTAAGGGTGTTTTCCAGCTTAAATGGCTCTATGATTTTAAGAATGTAAGTTTTCTGTGTTTGACTTGCTATCCAAAGCTTGATGTAGTGATTTAATACGCTTGTAAAGAGGAGGTTGTTGTCTGAGTTGCTTCATCTGTCAGTCAGAACTTTGTAAAAAGCTAAAGTGTTCCTTCAGAAATGTCTGGTCAGTTAGAAAAGAAGACAGAGAGAGAGAGTGAGAGAGAGAGAGCACAGTGGACCAGGGACAATGTTTGAATGCTGCCACTGCTGCCCTGTGCTGTAGCACAGAAGTTGTATATCGTGGACAGAGACTTTTAGAACAATTAAAAGCCAACAGTCATTGCTATTTTAGCTTACCAACCTCGGAGCTCTTTTCATTAACTAGTTGGGCACGTTTGGTTTTTTTTTTTTTTTTTGAGGGAAGGACTTTGTCATGTTCTTAGACTATTTTATGTCTCCTACTGGCATCATGGACTCGCTTGGTATTCATTCAGTCTCCCTTACCCTTTCCCCTGGCACAGCATAGTAATTTGGAGTTATTTATGTGCAAAGTGAAGACTGTGTTGAGGAAGAGAAAATCTGAGGTTTCATTGAATTGGTAATCTGAAACAATTGGTTAAATCAGTCAAACAAGACTGAGAGCTGTGTGAAGCAGGGACCTGCATGAAACATTGGGAAAAATGTAAGTGAACTCCTACCAGCCGTTTTTGTTAAGTGCAAAGACCATAAAAACCATCAATCATGTATTTAAGAAGCTATATGTGATCTAAATGAGACTGTCAGGTATTGCAATTAGCATATTTATCTGCACTTCTATTAAATCAATATTCTGCTTCAAATAAGAATGTTTGGATTGGGAGGGTCATTATAACCTGTGTTGTCTTTCTTCTAATTTCATCTATCATCCCCAAAACATTGATGGGCAAAATATTTGTTTAAATTATAATTTCTATCTAGTAAGAGGAGTTGAACTTTGAAAACACCTGAACAAGGCACAGCTTTCTGAATTGAGAGGCTACAAGTAAGGTGAATGGTGATATTACACAACCAGCCATTTGGGGAAATGGCCGTGACACTTGTCAAAGAGAAGAAAATTGGGAGTGATTCAGCACTTAAGAGGAGGCATACACTCAGACATCATGTTATGGCTAGAGAGGAATGCTTGCTGGAAGAGAAATCCCTTAACGTACACACACATCTCTCTCAGAACCTGCCCAAATTAGGACATTTACTTTAAGTAGGTGTTCCTGTTTTTCTGAAATCTCTGGTGATAAGCTTTATGCCAGAAGGAACAGGTAGGGATTGAGAGGCAAAGCAGTGTAAAGTGACAGATGGCAAGTGACAGAACACAGCAAAATAATGGATTTTTTTTTTTTTAATGAAAATGGCATGCTTTGACTTTCTACAACTTTCTCAGTAGGAAAAAATTAAGTTTAAAAAGAGTATGAAAAAAGTACAAAAGTGAATAATGGAACTAAATAAAACCATCTAAGCTTTCTAGAATGCAGTAATATAAATAAAAGCAATTTCTTGGGTTTTGAACATCCAAACCACAGTTCATCTTACCAGTTCCTGTTATTACAGCCCCCTAACTGTCAGATCATGGACAGAAGTCACTGAAATAGTGATGTTATCTGCTTATTCTTGACAAAGATATTCATGCTGGGTGTGGATATGGAGATAAAGTTGCTAATCAATGTAGTTATATGACAAAGTAAACACCTAAGTGAAGGCCTCATGAAGAGCTGCACTCTTTCTCAGAAAGAAGAAACTTCTGACCTGAATACTGCAATGAAAAGCTGAAAATCTTTCTAGCTATAGCAAGACTTATTGGTTCAGAAACATCATGATTTTTGACCTCTTGATGCTGGCATTATTGCAACATGCACTCAGCCTTTCTTAACCTGGATTTTCTGTGGAAGAAGGAACTGCAGCTGACAGGAAGAGGATGTCTGAACATGAATGGCAGAGGAGATTAAACCTCTTAAGAGCCTGTAAGTAGAACAAGACCCCTTGGTGCCCTTAGGGCAATAGGAGCCATGAGCCCATCTGGAAACGCAGCCACGGATTCATGAATGGACTTGAGAATGGGGAAGTGCTGCCTTAAAAGTGAACTCACCCCTCCATCTTTCAGCTATTTCTCATTTCTGTCTAAAAATAAAGCTGGATGGAAACACCATGGGATTAGAAAGCTGTGTATTTCAATGTGATTCCTTTTTCATTATAAGCCAGTTGTTTTCTCATTTCATGAGCCAAAATATCGCCATGAAATAGCAGCTTAATAAATTTTTAAAAAATTGTATGATGGGCTTTACATGAATTCATTCATGTGAAATTTTGTTTTGAGTGCTATTGGCATTCATTAATTTCTGGTTAGCCTCTTGGTAATGGAGCTGTCAATGTCAGGGTAACTGTATTTGAAGGGACTTCTGAAGGGTCCCTAGTTCAAAACACTGCTTCAAGCTTCAGGGCTAGATCAGATCTCTCAGGGTTGTATCCCCTGAGGTATCAGTTGAGTTTTGCATCTCTCCAACAATGTTTCTGGGCAACCTCTTCCCGTATTTTTCTATCCTCTGATGAAGAAGTCTTTCTTTAGAATGAAATTCAGCTTCAGGCTGTTGCTTCTTATCCTTTCACTCTGCATCTTTTTGAAGACTGGTCTTGTTTCTACCCCTGGCCCATAGGTAATTGTGCACCCTGCCCTATGTTTTCACTTCTCTAGGCTGAAGAAACCCACTTCCTCAACTTCTCCTCCTACATCATGTGCTGTAATCCTCAGACCTTGCTCTCCAGTGAGAAGTATCATGTGTGACTTCAAATATCCTGTGCTAAATGCTGGACGATTTTTACCAGAGAACTGAAAAAAATCGCTGCCTGACCTGTAGGGCTGGATAGCATTCTCCTATCTGTTCTTTTGGTGAATTAGTGAGAAAGGCCACACAGTTCGTGCAGGCACCGTTTCCCTGGTAAGCTGGTCAAAAAAGTTACATTATTATCAGTTTAGAGACTTGACTGTGGTACATCCATTTTTGCTCCTCAGAGAGTGCCTCTGAATTTAGTTTGAAATGAAACCTTACACTGAGTTCAGGGTATAAGTCTGTTACTATTGACTTACTGGCTGATTCCCTTTTTGAGTTAATCAAGGAAAATTTGAGGATTTATTTTCAAGGATAGGGAGACAGGGGGTGTTTAGTACATTCTTTGTAAAACTGGAATGTAGTTGAAATCTTGGTCTGAGTGAAGTCAGCAGCAGAACTAGACTCCTCTCTGCTGAGTAAACTCGCATTTCCTCTCTAGGTTGGTGGTAATCATATTTGCTTCCCTCAATATGTTCTAAATGGATCTCCACAATATTCAGAAATTTCTGTGGAACTGAGGCCATTCCATTTCTGCATGCCCAGTTTTAGATACTTAACAAATTTGATTTTCTAAAAGCATGAGCTGAAGCTGAACACTCAATAAAAATTGGGTTGACTGAACAGTGCGACAGTCAAATATCCATGCAACCCGAGTACTTCTGAAACTTTAGACAAAGATGTACCACTTCCTAATTTACTAAATGAACCACATCTGAAAGCAGTTAATCAGCTGTTTCACTGCCAGCAGGCAAGAGAAAGTTGACAGCTGTTCACAACTTTGTGCTTCTCTCTTTAGTATGTACAGTGCAAAAAGTGTGAATCAGGCAGAATAGGTTAATGAGATTTTCAGGCAATCACAGGAATGAAATAAGACCTGAACTGCTGAGCAGCCTGATTTTTCTTTCCCTGGCACCTGGCATGCTTATTTGTCCCAGGGCAGCACATGGATAAAAATTAGAATCGCATGGGAGCAGAGAACTCTCCTTCGAGTATTGTTCTGAAATCCCCATGCTTAGGTGATGAATAACCTACATGAATTCCAAGGTGATGAAGCACCAGAATCAGTAGGATGTTTGTATTGTGAAGAAGTTGAGAAGATGTTAGAACCAAAGTTCTTTGTTTGCTGAGGTGGCAAAGCTCAAAATAATTCCCAATTGGTTTTTTGGAGGTTTTTTTACTTTTTTTTTTTTTTCTGTTGTATTAGGCTAATGTTGCAAGCATAGCTGCTGAGGTTTGTGAATCTGAAAATCCTTGCAGCCAAGTCTTTTATTACCAGGCAGAGGTTGTTAGTAGGTCAGCCAACATTTCTTGCTTTCATGGGCTCCTCTTCTCTTTGATGGGATATCCTCATATGCATGTTATCTAGCTGAACTACAGAGGAGTTGTACAAAGTCAGGCTTTTCCAGAAGATCACTTGGAAGATTCCCAAGAATTCAGTATTTGCAGTGATTTGCAACTGGTCTCAAGGATGAACATAATCCGGGTGTATTTGAGAAGAGCAGCAAAATGGAGGGAGAACAGTCTTTGGGAGGTTATCAAATATTTCCCTCAGCCCTAGGCCAGCACCAAATATAGCAGCACAACACCGGACAGGTGACAAAGGGACCAAAAAGGGTCCCCTAATTCCAGCATTCTTCATCCCCAGCCTGTTGCAGCAGAGGGGAGTGCTGAACAGAGAGCTCAGGTGGAGTCGAGACAGGTCTCGGGCTGAGCAGGGATAGAAGGGGCTCCTGGGACACTGCTCAGAGCAACTGAGATATATCAGTGCCCTCAAGGCCTGAACCTAGGGACAATCAATCGCTCTTGAAAACACAGCTCTCTCTGTGACAATCAGGATCATTCTTCATCCGGCACAGAAAGCAGCAGTAACTATTTTGATTAAGGACCGAAGTGATCAGTCTGCTTCTGCACAAGCCTGGACACCTCAGTCAGTCAGTTCCGCTGATTTTCTCCCTGACTTTTACTTTCTGCCAGGTAACTGATGTGGGCCAAAGACCAAGGTGATTATTTTTCAACTAATAGCAGAACTTGGAGCCTTCTGTTGTCCCTATGCTCTTTGTGCTTGTAATTTCTCAGATGAAGGCTGTGTGTTGCTCATCTTTTATCAGCAGAACTTTAGCTATTCTTAAAATTTCCAAAGCAGAATATAAAAAGGAAGATTCTTGTCAGACAGATGTTTACCACCACTGATTGATGCTCTTGCAAGGGCTAATGTCACCTGAAAGGCATCAATTAGCAGTGTTTTTGTTGCTTTCATCACAAAAGTCAGTAAAGCAGGAAATAGTGTGAAACTTGAGAGAAAGATAAATGAGTCTCATTAAGACGAGTGAGGTATGATTAAACAATAGGGTACAGCAGGGTGGGTGAAATATGAGGCCAGCACTTATCTGGGGACAACTCATCTAATTGTTACCAGTTTCCCAGCCCAAAGGAGTGGTAATTCAGAAGTTAAACATAGGTACTGAGGTATGTCATTGTAAGGCTAAAAATTAGGTTTGGAGGGTCAACCACGCTGGTCCCTAAAAGTGAAAGAATCCTTAAACTGATGAGTTCGTAATTAGCCTGAGGGATGACAGCTCATGATCAGTCGTGTCCGCCCCGGTGTAAGTTGGCAGCATCTCACTGACTTCCATCGACGTGACTCTTCTGATATCAATGTGACTGTGAAAAGGCAAAAGCACAGTGACCACTTTTCTATTTTTAATTCTTGTAAACTGTAAAACTCCTTTTGGTTTCAAGAGAAGCAGGACAGGGCCATTTGCTTAATTATATGAAGTTCTCCTTGCCAAATGTAATGGAAATTCATTTTGTGAAGCTCTGTTTATTTTTGCTAGGCCTAAAGCTGGAAGAATGTATTTCTTTCCAGTCAGTGAAATGAGAGTGGTACTCATTCTTCTCATGATCTCTTTGAAGCATCTGCACTCGAGGCAGAAGCTAAGGTCTGAAATTGAGGCAATTTAACAAACAGTGTCACTGACCTTGTGCCCAGTATCCAGACAAATAATTGCACCACTGCTGGTGCTTACGTAACACACGCTTATGCAAGAGAAAGTGACTGGAGTCACTTTGTGCGTTTGGCCAGGGTGAGTGGCACAGCAGCCTCGACTGGATTGCACACAGCCAGGGCAGCTTGCTTTCACCTCAAGATTTTCCTTTCTGCCTAGACACATTCATGCCTGCCCACTGCGGCCACCTTCCTTCCACTCCAATCCACGCAGCTTTGGAAATCCCATCAACTTTACCAAGCAAGTCATATGTGGCTGCTCTGTGACTCCCACCAAGTGGCATTTCCTACCCAGGAACTGCAATGTACCTCTGAGATTTTAGCAGCTGTACCATCCTAATCTTGCTTCATCAACAGCATTTTTCAGGCAGCTCCAATACCTTGTGGCCTTTTCTGTCCCTGTGATCCTCTTCATAGTCTAAACACTGTCTGTGTTGAGCAGAGAATGATGTCCTGGAAAAGGGAGAGGCTGATATTTCAGTCTCTTGATGCATTTCCCTCGCCTATCCTCCAGACTCCACCTCAGCAAAATCTCAGGGCAGGGATTCACCCCTCTGCTGTCCCTTCTCATTATTACACAGAAAGTGTGGTAGGAATATCACCATGGAGTAATTGTGGAAGCAAGATGAGCAGGGATCTTTATACTGGGTACAAAAGGAGGGAGAAGTTGGATGGCAAAAAAACCAAACTGAAGGCAAGTCTCCCTATCATCTTGTTCCAATCTCTTTGGTAGTTGGTGAGTTATGATCAATACTAAAATATGTCACTTGCTTTTGTTGGTCTGCTAACGCTCACACTCAAATGCGTAACTGCAAGAACAGATTCAGTAGGAAGAAAAGTGGATTTCTGTATAGTTCCTCTAGATGGCAAGCTTTATCTGTTCTACTTATCTTATCTGTTCAAAAGTGAGCATGTTCAGGCTCAGCCACACTGGAAAAAACTTCCTACATTACTCAGACCATTCTGTCAGATCTGGAATATCAGCTCCTAGAGTTCTAAGCAAGTTTCTGTAAGAAAACAGAATTGTGAATGATGCACCAATTTCTTGAGAAATGTATTTAGTTGTGGAATATAATTTGTAAGTAGAACAATGAAATTTTTTTGGAAAGATGGTGTATTTTGCAAACTTTGTTACTTCACCTAGTGATGAAGATGTGGGTCGGTTTACTCCCAGAGGCATTTTGCTGTGCTGAATATAAGGGAATTCTCTCTCTCTCAGCCCCAACTTTTCTAGGCATTAACACTGATCATTACTTTCACTGCTGCTAAGTCAGTGAGAAATGAGTGTAAGGAATCAGAAATAGAATTAAGAAATCAATAAAATTGCCCTGAGAGCTGATCCCAATCCAGGTCCTGTGTAATTAGCAATTATACCAGTGGACTTCCTGGCATAAAATTCCTGTAATATGGTCTTGTGTGCATCCAATATTTCAATATTAGAGGAAAATTTTACTAAAGAACAGCTATTTTGCATCGTGGGTTGTCTTTTGAACAGCTATAAAGTAAACATGATAGTAATGTTGGGACACAGAATCATATTACAGATTTCATGGTATTAGATGATTTACTGGGAAGCAAGATGACAAAGAATCAAGCCCATATCTCTCTGGAAAGCAGGATACAGGCCCAGCCCTTATGCCTGACACAACAGAAAGAGCTTACAAAAACATGCTTGGTGTTTATGAAAACCCCAGTTGAGCGATATATCACTGGTGTAATGGGTCTATTATATGACAGTGGTTGTTCTGCATTTTCTGTGGACAAATGAGACAATGTCCATAGAGACCAATGCTTGTGTCCAATGCTCTGCTGTTTGCATTGTTTCTGCATTCTCCTTGCTGAGACCCCATCTCTGTTCCTTCTCCTGTGTGAAAGAGTTTGTGAATTCCTCTAGGGAGAAATCATTTCTTGCATTTTGCAAGTGATACTATACATGACATTTTGCACAGGTGTGATAAATGGAATAGTTAATCAGTTTTCTTGGATGATTTTGCAATGGCCTTAATGATCTATTTTAATTTTAATTTAAGTTTGTCCTGTCATAGTTTCAGTGCATTACTTATTATTATATCCCTCAATCTCCATTTTCTTGCCTTTCACTCTTTCAGTCGTGCATCCTGTCATGCCTCTGACTAGAGCATAAGGGTCTCAGACTATGGATTTTTATTTGTTTTATAAAATGTCTGATCACTCTTTAAGTGCTGTAGAAGTACATAATGATCTGGCCATAGTGCTTGCCCTGCCTTAGATGATCTGTCTCCCTTTTTCACCTATGCCCTTCAAATAATCTTGTCACAGAAATTGCCTGTAGCTTACCCAAGCTCTCCTAATTTTCTTCAAGTCAGTTTTCCCAGCTTGGACAAGTCACTCTTCCCAGCCCAGAAAACATTGCTGGCATCACTTGACCTCCCTCTGGTCAGGGATTTGACAGAAATTAGAAAGCAGGCTTTGCTTTCTAGAAGAGGGGTGCCCAGACCTCTGTGCAGTTTTGCTGATCACACCTCGGCTGAGTCACCTGGAGAAAGTTACTCATCTCTCCTCCCTGACAAGGAGCCTCTTTGGTCGCTGCCTTCTGCTGCCACATTGCATCTCGCACTCCGCCCCTGACAACACCTCTCCTTCTTGCCTCAAGCTCCCCGCCTTTCCCTTCCCTGGGGACGGTGCCTGCCCTAGATAATGAAGTGGTTTGTGCCTGGTTCTTGCATAACTATTCCAGTCAGGGCACCAGGAGACCTGTTTTCTCCATTTCCTCTGCTTAGGGTCACCACGCACCTCTGAGCACTTTGTGATCAGATATCAACTGTCCTCCAAAATAGCAGGGGAAGTGGTTTAACATAATTCTTTCATCTTTTATTGAACCAGAGTTTTGACTGATAATGAACAGGAGAATGTGCCGTGTGCATAAAATTCATGGCAATATAATCGTGGCCACTACTGTCCATAAACATGATTGAATTCTTGTATTGTCCACGACAATTATTTCCCCCTATATTGACAAGAGACCTCTGATAACTTAATCCATCCTGATCTGAGCCAATAGACTTTCTTTTCTCTTGATTTTACCCCTAATTTTACTGCTGAAGGAGAGGAAAAAAAGGCTTACTGTCTCTGCTTAGCAGCAAGGACACAGCAATCATGACCCAGGGCACATGGTGTCCCGAGGAGCCTTTTTCTTCCTCCTTGAGGCAATGGCACAGTGCAGCCTTCTAGAAGGTCCCCAGATAATCAGCCTTCCCTTTCCCTATTCCATCTGATTTCATAGCCTTTGCATACATTTAGCGTATCCCTTTGAACTGAGGTGGGGTGGTGGGAATCCCTGCCCTCTGGCTCTCAGCAGCTGAGAGTCAGTGACAAACGAGGCGCTAAGCCCTTCTCCCCGGAGTGAGGCTGAGCCGTGCCCTGGGACCGAACCGCCCGCAGGTTCCTGCAATGTGCTCTTGCACAAGAAGCCCTTGGTCTTGCCTCATGGTGGGGAGGAATAACCAACACCTGAACTGCCTGTTTTCCCACAGCAGGCGTTCCTTTCACCCCGCTCAAAAGATGCCCCTGGCTGACAGGTAGGTGCCCATGGAGACCTTCAAGGTCAGAGTGTCCCAAAGCATCCAGATAAATGCCGGAAAGTCTTTATCAGATAAGCGTGTGTGGCTGCTGAGAAAAATGGTGATGTTACAGACTCTTATGTAGAAGCAGCTGTGAAGGAAACAGTGGCCTCTGACAATGTGCCCCCTTGGGAATTTGAGGATCCTCATGGATTTGTGTGTGAAATATGAAGTGGTTACTGTGTATTGCAGCAGAGCTTTACTCAAGCTTAAGGCCTCTCTTCCTATTTTTTTAATCTTGATACTTTGAATATACATGTAATCATCCATGCTCTGACTTTTTAGGCACTTTTATTTCCTCTCTTCTTCATGCTGTTTGGAAGAGGATCTGTGAGCAGTGCTTGAATATTTATATACCATGTATTGTATTTTTACAGCACCTTCAAGTAAGAATCTATGGAAAGACCCCGAGGAAATTATTTTTGGCCTGTTTTTCTAGTTGCAAAGGAGTAGGTCATGCAAACTAAACACACCCCTACATCCTTCACTTCAGGCTATGCCCTGGGGCTGGAGCAGACCCAAAGAACAGGATCTCTCACAAGGAGCTCAGTGCATGGAAGCTGTATTATCCTTTTGTGGGGTGCGGAAGCACTCACATAAGTAAATTGTCCAGCCTGATAGGAAGAGGGAGGAACAAATTAGAAGGGCAAATTGCAATCTCCTTCTTCCACTTACAGTGGAAGTCTCTTACAATTTAGACATTGTTTTCATCTCCCTTGCATTGCTCTAACTGAGATGCAGTTTAAGCACAGCATGGGTTAAATCTGATCTTGTGTTCTACTGTCTCCCTCATTAAATGTGCCGTAGTGGGGAGGTTTGCAGTACTTCATGAGTTGGGTTCATCCCCAACTTTTCTGATAAAATATATTTTAAGAACATTCTATAAATGCATGTGTAGGGATATCTTATGAAACTCCTCACATATCAGAAACGTCTCATAATACTGATGAAATGGAGCTTTAGAATAAAGAATTTCTTTACCTCTCTCAGTAACACATATGATGGACATCTTACCCTATCCTGCACTGCAGTATATATTGATAGCTGTGGATCATACTTCTAAATGTGTGATGAAGGCAAGCTAAAAAATTCTGTGCCTTTGAAAAAGTCATGCTTTGCAAGTCCAGCCTATATATCTTAAACTGTGTTCACTGATAGCAAATGCTGAGTGTATTTCATTACCAGGAGGGTGAGACTGGCAGCCAGCTGGATGGCATTTGCAAATGAACCATCCCTAATCTGCTCTTCCAGACCATGACCTACATCTTGTTGCTATCTTTCCTCTTTTTCTTTGAATGATTAACTCTCAGTTCATGAGACTTTTCCAAGCAGGACCTATCCTTCAGGGTGCCTAGTTAGGCAAAATGCTTTTGTCTGCTTGCGCTCAGCTTCCAGCTCCCCAGAGCAGAAGCATCCCAGATCTCATTAAAAGCATCATAATTTTAACCCAAAGTCCCAGAGACCCAGCATAAAACTGTGATGGAAATTCATCAGTAATGCACTGTCACAGTCAGTTATTTTCCTGTTCTCAGCGATAGGTGGGCATTATGGACAGGAGCTGGCATCTAAAGGCCAGTCCAACATTCAGAGCCAAGCCAGGGCTGCCGAGTATCACCAGAGATGTGAAGGGAGGGAGAAGGCCCCACATAAGGCTATCCAGTTCTCATAACCCAGCCTGGGCTTCGCTGTGAGAAGGTTTTCTAATGTAAACAGTGTTCTTTGTGTTTCAAGGAAGCCCGGGGGAAAATGGCTGGCTGTACAAAGGACTTCTGTTGTTGCTTGACCAGTTGGCTCACTCAGCATCTTACACCTCCCCACTGCCCTTTGGCCAGAGTCATGTTATTATGAGTATATAATTGTGTATTTAGCTCCTCTGTTAGGGCTACAATTTAAAATAATGAAGGAATCCAATTTAGATCAGTGTGTTCTCCATATGAGCTCAACACAAAGCTATAATAAGCCAATTTATAAATGACACATATTTCCCCTAAACTCAGACAGAATGAAAAATATAAATATGAGAGGGACTGACTGTTAATGTGTTCATGAGAGCTCATTCAAAAAATAGATCTGGGCTGATCGAAAAGTATTTGCGTACGAGCAATTTAAAGGTTTCTTTATAGTTTTCACAGGAAAATTAGACCAGTGCATGAATAACTGAGTCACAGGGCATTGTGACTGGCTGCTCCTTAGCAAGAGTTAGAAGTAATATCTGCTTTGCTCACAGTGTTGGCAAACTGATTTTATTTGCAATTTGATTTTTGGAAACAAGTCAAGCCAAGGGTTAAGTGAAAACTCTTAGACATGGGCAGATTCCAAAGCAATCTGAGAGTCCATTCACTAATTGAAGTTGGTGTCAGGAAGCATGTCTTAATATCACCTTCAGGAAGGTCTTTAATTTTTTGCTAATATATCAGCCTTTTCCTTTCTCTCCAGTATAAACAGCAACTTTAAACATGTATGTATATACACATATATAATTATTTTTTATCACCAAGCCCCAGCAAAGGCAGGAAAAGGAGCTGCTGAAACTGAACCAGGAGAAAAGGAAGCTGGCCATTCCCGGAGAAGATACCTCTCTCTCCCTAAAAAGCATGACACAGCAGCGTGGCTACCCACAGATTAAGAAACTGTTGAAAACCTTGGAATTACTCAAATGAGGTTATTGCCTTTGGGTTACCCAAACGGCCACAGCAGGTCAGCCCCGGCACTTCCACCCCTGCTGCCAAGGCGGCTGAGTCAGGCCTTCTGTGGCCTCAAATCATCCCACTGCCTCTCATGTATGGTAGTTCATGGTATCAAGCCTCAGCTCTTGTCACTCATGGTACCATAACAAAAAACATTCCTGGTTTCTTTCGGGTTGCCTTTGCCTGAACCATTTCAGTCGAGCACCACTGCCTTAATCCTGAGCATCTTTCCCCTCTCTGGTCCCAGCTTCCTTGGGGGGATCCCTCTCTTCCTCAGTGTCCAAGCTGAAATCACAGGAGGGCTTTGTTTTACTGGAAATTCTTACCTTCCTTCTGGGTGGCAAGAGGGAGAAGTTGCACAGAAACTGAGCTAAGACAGTGCCCAATAAAACCAGAATGCCTGCAGACAAATGTCGATAACTGGGGTCAAACACTACGCCTATTCCTGATCTTAGATGCTCTACCAAAATGTCCAAACCCTGTTGTATAAGCACAAAATTGTCCATGCACTATCCTGAAAAAAAATTGCATTGTAGCATCCACTGACTCCTGTCTGGGAACAGCACTATCCTGCAGTAGCAGGATTTAAAAATGCACTATAATATTTACCACAATAAAAGTGGTGCAACCCAAATAAATTAGAAACTATAAATCTTTCCACTGCCTTGGCAGGGCAGGTGAGCTCCATGCTCTCCAAGATTCACACACCTTCATGTTAATGTTTTTAATGCCACATCTTTCAGGTTGAGAAGAGAAACAACTGCCATTTTTGACCTTGGGAGGAGTCCAAATGTTGTGGGTGGTGGCAAGACATTAGGTGAGGAAAGGAAGGGAATATATGCTGTTCTGCCTGCTCAGAAATGTTCTTCCTTGGAAGTGGCAGAGCCTGCACCACTAGAAAGAAATTTGTTTTCTTTTGACTCTTTGAAAACGCACAAAACGTCATGAATGCAGAGCACTGTAGAATTTATTTTTTGCAGGAGAACCAGCTAACGGGAGCAAAGGTGAGGCTCCTGGGGCATTTACCACAAATCTGGATGTACAAGTTAATTTTCTGCTACCTTTTCCTGGGAAATAATAGCTCACAGCAGAGAGAGGGGTTGCAAGGTGGCAGCAGCTATTGAAAGGAATCGGAGTATATGGTTTTGTTCTGAAACATGTGCTTGGCCATAACTGGTATAGTTGTGCCAGTTCAGAAATAGTTTAAGCAAAGAGCTTCCTTGAAAATGGAATCTAGTCCTATAAGAAACTCTGGTGTTTCAAAATCATGGAAGTTTTTTTATGGATTTAGATGATAAATTGGTTTTGTTCATTAACTGGTTGGTTGGTTTGGTTTGGTTTGGTTTGGTTTTTTTTTTAAATTAATTTTGAGGTAATATATTCTCATTTGGAAACAGAATAATAACTTGAAAATATATTTTTGATAAAGCTAAAATACTCTGATTCTTAGCTTAATATGTAGAAAATCTAAAACACTGTAATAAATTGGAACCAAGTCAATAAAAAAGCTGCCAACATCCACACCCCAGTCAGTTCCACGGTACTGAATTGTTTTGATGATCCTGCCAACCCTTCCCTCCATTAATATGGTCTGTTCCCCCCAAGACCTTTTGTTTTAAAGAAACATATACTGTCAGAGGTGATATGATTTTATCACCAAAAAACCCATCAATATTTTACTGAAGTAGCAACACTGAGCACTCCGAGGTCATGTCTACAATCAGTGCAGAGCAAGAGGAGGGGCTCTACAGAACATGCCCAAAATCCCTGTCACAGGGATTGTTTTACTCCATCGACTGAATGCTTTTTTGTGGCTGGAGTTTGAGCCAATTGGTGCTCTCCTAGGCCAAAGCTAAGTACAGGAATTGGGAGAATCACATCAGCACACCTTCCTCACCTGGACTAAAATGCTAATGAAGGTGCATCATGAACATGAAGCTGACTCACAGCAAGAAGTCCCATCTGCTTGCATCGTTGGCTATTGAAAGACATTATATGCTGAGGTACCACTGACTGATGAAATAAGGTACCAGAAATCCTATTAAAGGGTTGGGTTTTTTGGTTAGTGTATCTTGGCTCAGAGACAGGGTATCAGCTGTGTTATCTATGATTTTTATATCTGGCTTTGTATCACTCTAAATACAGTTAATGGAACAAATATTACTTTGCTATAAATCACCAAACAGAATATCTGGCCTTAAAAGCAGAAATGCACTACACTCAGTGGTAGCTCACATTTCTTTCCAAAGCCTTTGCTACAAGGCACTTGGACTGCAGTGATCACTGATATTTACATCTAACAGTGAACACAGAAAAATACTTTTTTTTCTCAAAGTGTTAAATATATGCTAAATAAGAATGGGCTCAGTTTCCTATTAATTACCTTATCTTCTTTTTTCACTCAACTATCAGTGGACCATCATTTCACTTCTGTTTTTCACACTCACTGAATTACAAACTATGTTTTTCACACTCACTGAATTACCTGGTCCTTAGGGGCATATCAAAAAAGACCAGATTGCTAAACCACAAATTATTTTAGAAATACAATATTAAAAATAATAGATGCCCAAATAATAAAAAAGCCACAAGTAACAGAAAATCGACACTGTTGGTGTAAGAACAAGGCACTGAGATTTATCAAAGAAAGAGTAATGAAACACTTCCATCAGCTCATGGATTAACCTGTGCTATCAGTTATTTTGGTTAGAATTTATGGCTTAAAAATTGTACTGTTCAAAAGCATTAACACATTGTGAGAAAGCACCTTAAGACAATGCATTTCAAACTCTTCAGTGTTATATTTGTGCTTTCTTTTGGAGGCACTTTCTTCATAGGCAGAGAGGCATCCTTGTGTGGATAATAAAGAATTTTGATCTGTTTTCCAGGAAATGTTAACATCTTCTGCTGTAAGGGCATTCTATTAGTTCCTAATATTTAGTGGTCACACAGATTTTATAAAATGGTTGTAAGACCCACTAGATAATGCCTTCACTCTCCATGCTGGAGTGTGTGACTACATAAAGAACAGTAAGATTTTTAGTCATGGCATCTGCGTAGATTCATAATATCAGGGCAATTAACAGCAGAAATACTGAGAGATATATGCTGGCTTTTTATCACAGACCTCCTTTTATAAGCAACAAAGGGATGGTATCTTTTTGGTAAGGTGAAGCGTAATATTAGAAGTGTATATATACATAAAGTAGTGTAAAAAATAGAGCTGTAACTTTTCTTATTTCCTTCAGATGTTACAATAAAATCAGCATGATAATTACAAGAAACTGAATTGAAATTATTTTGTTAGTGAAGTTAAATTGAATAGCTATGTGAACAAATATTTCACCATTTATAAATTAATGACAGATCAAGCATTAAAATATTCTCTTTTAAACACTCATATTTACTTTGCCCAACAACCTCATCTACTGTTCAACATGTTTAACTTTTACATCTAAACTACCTGAATAAAGAAAAGTAAGTTAAGCCTAGACTGTGGTTTTTTATTTCTATTTTTGGTTGAATCTCCTGATCCCCAGCAAACAAAGCACAGACACCAAATCAGTAGCTGAGTGGATAATAAGCTAGATGTGATCCCCTAGTGCAGAGTGCATTTGAAAATATAAAAGAATTCTTAAAATTGTATGTCTGCAAAGACATCAATGGATACAGTATTTCAAAGTACTAAGTTATGGAGCATATCACACATAGATGTGAGAAATCTGGAGTCCTATGTGAAGATGAAGCATCACCTATATGTAATGAACATAAGTGGAGACTCATTAAATTCAACAAGCATACCTCTAAAACTTGTATTCTTGAAATACTGATGCTATGCAGAGCTAAAAACAGTTTCTTGCTGCTGTTCTCTAAGCTAATGTGTACCAAACATGTCACTTCCTGTCATCTAAGGATGACAAATACCTAACTGACCACTCACCTGACTTTTGATCCTCACCCCCAGTTTGCACAGTTCTTAGTGAGATGGTTGAAGAGAGGATGTCCCATTGGCTTGCTGACTAACTGGGTGACATTTTTTTTCTGGTCTGCATGGACACACCTGACTCCCTAGTCCAGAGAGAATTGCACAGGAGTATATCTAGCTCCCTACTTAAGCATAAAGCTTAATGCATCTGGAGCTTCAAATTCACTTCAACTGTTGAACATGGCACAAATAATCTAGTAGGTTTAAAGCTTTATTCAGAGATTGCCCAAATTCGGGTTGCCTCTGCAGGGCCTTTTTGCTGTTCAGCTCCTTCTGTGTTAGGACTTCGTAAAATTTGGAGATATATTTAATAGGGACTTCTTGCTTTGTAGGGTGTGTGCAAGAGCCGTGCTTGTGTGTCAATATGAAAGAAATGATGGGTCTTAAAACTAGGTTAGAAAGAAGCCACACTTCTGAGACTTATAGGCGTGGAAAAGGAGCAAAATGTCACTCCGTGTCATTAAGCTGCTGCACTCACTAGTGAATAACATGGCCCTGTTGACAATTTGTGTGATGATAACTTGGTGGTGATGACATGTCACCATTTTCCTGCATGAAACCATGTGGATGTCACTTGGAATTCGTCTACCCTAAGGTATTTACTAAATACAGTGAAGCTTACGTATGTCCTCTGGTCAGCACATTGAAAAGAAGTCAAGAAGCTTACTCATCCAAGAAATTCAGGGTAATTAAACCCTCCAGCTAACTCTGAGCAACCTCCTACACCCTAAATGATCAGTTTTATGATTTTCTTTTAATGAATGTTTGTAGTTGCATTTTTCCCCTGAACTTAGAATAATCCCCTTCTTTCAGTTGATATACAAAATCATACTAGGAATCTCCTGTACGTTTAATACCATGAGTGTGTCCTCTAGTTTCTGCCTATCATTTACAGCAAAGATTGGAATTATCTACCAATCATGTGTAGTTTAACAAAGACAAGTCTTGGATTCTGGACCCAGAACAGGACAAACAAACATACAAAATGGGAAAAGAGATACTGGAGACAAGTGCCACAGAAAGAGACCTGGGGGTCCTGGTTGATGGCGAGTTGACCATGAGTCAGCAGTGCCCTGGCAGCCAGGAGGGCCAAGCCTGTCCTGGGGTGCATCAGGCACAGCATCGCCAGCCGGGCAAGGGAGGGGATTGTCCTGCTCTGCTCTGCACTGGGGCCGCCTCACCTCGAGTGCTGGGGACAGTTTTAGGTGCCACCATGCAAGAAAGATGCTAAACTGTTAGAGAGCATCCAAAGGAGGGCAACAAAGATGGTGAGGGGCCTTGAGGGGAAGACAAACAAGGAGCAGCTGAGGTCACTTGGTCGGTTCAGCCTGGAGAAGAGATTGAAGGGAGACAGTATTACAGTCTTCAACATCCTCACAAGGTGAAGAGGAAAAGAGGGTACTGATCTCTTCTCTGTGGTGCCCAATGACAAGACCAAGGAAATGGCCTGAAGCTGTGTCAGGGGAGGGTTAGGTTGGATATCAGTAAAAGGTTCTTCACCCAGAGGGTGATTGGGCACTGGAACAGGCTCCCCAGGGGAGCGGGCACAGCACCACGCCTGACAGAATTCAAGCGTTTGGACAGTGCTCTCAGGCACATGGTGTGACTCTTGGGGATGTCCTGTGCAGGGCCAGGAACTGGATTTCAATGATCCTTGTGGGTCCCTTCCAACTCAGGATATTCTATGATTCTATGATCTAATCTATTTATGCTTAATTAGTGTTTTCTAAAAGAACCTGGCTACATGCACTGACTAATAGGCCAGACTATCCTCTTCCTCTTGTTATTGTACATCTCTGGGTTTTTCGTTCATGACAAAATTAAGTTTCAGCACTAATGGTGAGGAAGTGCCAGTTTATGCTAATTGTAGTTGAAAGATAGATTAAATTCCAGACAATCACTTAGAATTATAGGCAGCAAGAGGAACACGTGTCCAACAGAGGGTTTAGCCAGCTTTTCTTTCACGTAACCCCGTACTGCTCAAGGAGGCTTCTGGTCCCTGATGTACACTCAGATGCTCTAAGAGATGGGAGCAGCTGCAAATGGGCTCTGAGAGGGGCATCTAATTGAGGGTTTCCGCAACCAAGGGATCTATCTATGTCTTCTTTTCTCCAGCTATCCTCCCTTTTTGAGTTACATTAATTGGACTTCTTGACTCCTTTGCTTTAGGTGATCCACAGAGATTAATTGTGGAAAAGGGTCCAAGCACAACCAGTGGTGGACACCTTGCTCTCTACCAATACATTTTGAATGGAAACAACAAATAAAGTCCTTCCTTTTCTATTTAATGTAGGAGCATTAAAAGAGAATTCATTATGTATTGCCCTTATTTGTCATTATAAAGAATTCCAGGACTGAATACATTAATATCTACGTCTCCCTACCTTTTTCATCAAGAACAATCTTTACCTCCAGAGTATGAAATTTTGACTTTAACATGGAGCTTTCACAGTTTCCATCTGACTTTATTTCATCCATGCTGGAGTAGTATGACTCACTACTGGCAAAATAAATAGCTACAGACCTGAGCAATTCAAAGCTGCAAGTAATGAAGCCAGTCAGTGGGGCTGCGAGGGGAACTGCTGCAAGTGGGAGCATACAGCAAAAGCAAATGCAGGCATACAGCCCTCTTGGCTCACCAGCCAGTCAAGCAGACACTCATACCACAACATAACCAAATATGGAGAGAAGACAAGTTGGAAAGAGAATTTTATCCTTAAAAAAATGTTCTACCTGATTGTGCCCCCCTCAACAGGCAGGACTTGGCTGTGGAACAGCCCACAGACTTAATTGGAAATCTGTGTGTGCTGGCAGCCGTTTATTGCTGGATTCATTATTCGGCAAGGTTTTGCCCTTGCAATTACTACAACTGCCTCCTTTTTCCCTTATGCAGTCCTTTTTTTTGCCTGTTTTAAGTCTGAGGCTTGAATCTGTTCACATGTCCTTTGTTTAAACACATCCCTGCTGCCTTCAGGTGTGTTTGTTGATCCCTTGAGCTGAAGCTAGGGGAAAAAAAAAAAAGTAGTGCTGGATAACAACACATTGCATCACCCTCACAGAGAGTGGAAAAGCACATCACTTCCTCCCAGTCTTTTGTCCCTGGAGCCCTTCAGGTTTCTGCAGCAGCTTAGCAAGCTGACTTCACTCCCGTGGTCCTTTCAGCTTGATGGGATTTGCTCTTTTATCTAAAGGAACTGGAAGTTTAGGAGGAAAATCTTTGATAGTAGCGTTGAATGGGCTGGTATTTAAAGCTGCATTCCTTGAAATTACCCCAGATGAAGTAGCCAGTGTGCCAGGTTATCTTATCATTCTTTGCTCTTGGAAATATGCATTGTATGTGACAGCAGATACATATCACAGAGAAATTACCCTGCCAGTGGATGCTTGAATTAGATTTTGTCTAAAAGTATGTGATGGCATTTGGTTTGTGATCTTGAGAATCAAAATTTTGAGTTGCTGTTTAATTTGAATTTAAAAAAGCAAACAAAAAAATCTAACAAAAAAATTTCAACAGTTTAATATCATGTTCAGAAAATCTTGGTTTAGGATAAATTTCAGGTGGTCTGCGCAAGTCCCCTAATTTTACTCCTGGGCAGTGACATGTTCAGCACTACTATTGCCATCTATTGCTTTGTGATTCCTCTTGCTTTTATGGTCCCAGGGTCATGCTGGAGTCTGCAGGGCACAGCTTAGTGGAAACTATTCATCCCCCTGCCTGAGAAAATAGAGAAGTGAGCTAGAAAAACAAATGCAACCTATTTGGTTTTGTGCAGCATCTGGAAAGCAGAACGTCACCTCAGAGCTGGTCGTGGGGGAGACCCCTTTACAGACAATGGAGAGCGAATTAATGCACAAAGGGAAATAGGGCACTGCTCACCTCCTCCTAAAGGGCATGTCTGGAACAGCTCACACGACTTACTCCCTCAGCGTGCCTGGCTCTCTCCATGACTGTGGAGATAGCCTGGGCTGACCACCTCACACACAGGGATCTACACCACAGGTGTCTGGAATTCGGGATACAGCCTCTTCTCTACACATGTAGATGGAACAAGATAACTCTTCCTAAAGCCTTTTACACATAGCAGCTCTGGGCCCAGTGTGTGCTGTGCCTCTCACCTGCACACAGTTGCTATGGATGTGAGCTCCCCTAATACCATGTTTGGCATCCCTGTATTTCATTATCTCTCACTGCTGCCAGGGCAAGGCAGCAGTTTCAGCACAGTTTCTCACCAAGTGAGCTTCATCTCTTCCAAAGAGAGTTCTGGGTCCCTTTCCTCTGCTTGCCCCAGTCCCGTAAAATGTGCAGCAATACCTGAAATCTTTTTTCAAACACTATCCTGCTGAATTAAGCATTTTAAGGTTCTTCAGTTAGAACAGAAAGGCAAAGATTGCCCAAAAGGTCTGGGTGACACCATAACATGCCTCTCTGCACCAAGATATTCAGACCTTGGTGTTCACACAGCACTGGCTAACAGAGTTGTTACCTGTAGTGGAAAATCTGTGCCGTTTAAAGAAACAATTGCTTAAACCTGTTCCACTGAATGCCAGTTAGAGTCCACCCTCAGACTTTTGGCATATTCCCAAATTAGCCTTGAACTGAACAACCTTTGATCAGTTCCACAGAAAGTTAATGACACCTAATTGTAAGTTACAGCAAGATATTGAGGTATGGGCAAATGTAGCATTATAAGGAAACAGATGAGAGCACAACTTGGTTATTTTGTCCCTTCAGTGACAGAAGCGGAGACAAGCATCAACTGCCCAGTTACTGTAAACCTGCACTGTTTGTTTTGGGTTTTTTTCAGACAATGATTATAATTACAGATACAAGCTTCTTGGAAGATTGAGGACAGCAATTATGGGATGTTTGTCATTTGAACACTCTTTGCAGTAACTGACGTACAAATGTATGCATCAGTTTGAATGTTAGGAGTCTGTCCAGAGACATAGATGGCTGGTACCCCTTCATACTCTAAATTTCATGATTGCAACAGAATGCTATTGTATATAAACTTGACTCTTCCTGGTGTTTTGGTTAAAGTTGACAATACTGGTTCACTTAACCTATTAGAAGGTTTTCAGATTTTTAGGATTTGATGTTTAATCAAATACATTCACTCATCCAAGTGTTACCTCAAAGAGCACATCTTCAATTGACATTTTTTGTTTCTGTACTGTAAAAAGTTGGAATCAACTTACACTATGCCTTTTATTTCCAAAGACTGGGGAACAGTTTTAATTCCCTGCCCATTCCATTCACAGGCAGAATCACACACAGAGAAAAAAAAAATATAAAGTATTTCTTGTGCAATTTTTATACTATCTCTCAACTGAAAGTTTTTCTTTTTTTCAATAACAGTTCTTTCCATTGAAATTCAAATCAGACTATGTTTATCTGATGCCCAGTATGCATTTGATAATGTGCTTCATTTGAGAATGTGATTATTGAGAAGTCACCTACTGCAGTTATATCTCTTCAGACAATACTAATGAATACACACTCTTCTGCAAATGCCCCTCCAAGAGTTTCTGAGCTTGTAGCTCTAAGTGATTCACCTCATACTATAAATTGTCAGTGCAGTAACTTTAGGACATCCTAGAACATGACTCTGAAGTTAGTGGATTATGGAGTAAGAAGCAAGTAGGTTATGCATTTATTATATGCATTATTATCCTGGTCTATAATAATGCTGGCTGGCCATGTTAAGTCATGTAGAGAATTATGTTTCAAGATTCAAGTAAGCTTTCAGAATGTGTCAGTATTAATGTGCAATTCAGAGGCATTTCACAAAAAGCTACTTCTCCACATCCACTTATCTTCAGTTCAGCGTTGCCCAGCTTAATCTCTGGGCATATTAAGGATTTTAGTATAAGAAGGACAGTATAAGAATAAATACCTATTGAGAACTGTCCTACAGAAAGAGGAGGCAGAGGGAAAAAGCAGCAACTTCACTTCTTCACTGACCATGCAAACAATATAATTCCTGAATGTTTTTGAAAATTTGCTTTTCTTTTCAAGCTTATATGACACCTCAGTGTATCATCTCAAGAATGTTGCCATCGTTTGAGATGCCTTCAGCCTCACAGTGAAAGTACATGGATTATGACAGGAGAAGCACAGGCAGGAAAGCCAAGGCAGATCCTCCTGCTCTTCTCACAGCCTCGCTACTGCTGTCTTCCCAAGTAGAGCAGGTGAAATATTATTTGCTCTAAACTACAGGGGAAAAATTAGTTCACTGTTCTGCCCTTTAAAATCCTCCTTGTTGAGGAAGGCTCCTCCACAAGCAACACAGCGGAAGTGGGTGAATATAGGCACAGAACCACAAAATGGTTTGGGTTGGAAGAAACTTTTAAAGATCATCTAATCTAAGCCCTCTGCCGTGGGCAGGCAAAATTTCACTAGAACAGATTCCTTAAAGTACTGACCTTGGACACTTCCAATGATGGAGCATTCACAACTTCTCTGGGCACCTCTTTCATTTTGTTCACTAAAGTATTAAAAGAAGTACAAGGCTCCCATATTTAACCTCTGGAAAACACAACATTGCATCCATCTGTTCAATCTTACCTGCACATGAATAAACCATAACAAAAACGATCTCTGTAAGCTTTGTTGAGTTTCAGTTTTCAAAGAGAGAGAAAGAAAATTAGGGGGAGGATTTAGACCTATTGAGTATAATGTAAATATTCGCAGGCTGTAAAATGAGAGATTTTATTAACCTAGGTGAGAGAAAAGCAGGAAATTGCCATATTATATCATCTTCCACTGAGGAACCTCTGACAGAATCACTATTTCCAGGAGGGCGTAGTGTTCCTAGAAGTGAGAATTGATTTAGATTTTTCTCTCATCATTCCACTGTGAAAATAGAATCTGAGTTTTTGCCAGATTCTGTAGGAGTATCTCTTTTCAAAAATCATTATTACAATAAGGTCAAGTTCTTAAAACACTTTATATACATATAGTCTAATATGCTGGGTGTTTATGATCTGCCACATCCCAATATTTTACAAGTGTACTATAATGATAGCTTCCTCTTTCATGATACATTTTGTAAAGTGATTTCAAAGCATTTCCCAAAGAAAGTGAACTATAATTATGCACGTGGTAGAGATGGGGAAACAGAAACACCAAGAGGTAAAGCAATTTGCCCAAGGTGACAGGACAAATTAGAGGCAGAGTCAGGCATAAATCCCATGTCTCCTGCCTTTTGCTAACCACAGCCTCACTTGGAGATGGTATGGCCAGCTGGCAAAAGCAGTAGGGAACTGCTATGGGAGCACTACAAGATGCACCCTGATGTGAAGCTGATACAGGATCAGAATCCGGTTCCCCCTGCAATCCTTCTTGGTCACAGAGGTAACAGGTAAATGGTAACTGAGCTGAGCTGGTCTTGCAGGGCAGTGCTGGGGGCTCCTCACTGAACCTTGGGTGGGTAGACAGGGGCTGCTGAAAGGCAGAGCAACCTTCATGGCTGCTGCATGGGGGAATCATCCCTGCAAGCACTGAGGCACTAATAACCTCACATTCCTGGGGATGCATTCCTCAGAAATCAGGCCCAATTTTTACCCTTCAGTAGCGTTCAGAGTGGCTGATCATGGAGATAGAGGCCTCTGTAGAGCAATGTGGAGCTGCTTTGTCCCACAGGACATCGTGCTTTGGAGAGATGCAGTGGCAGCCCCTCACTACCTCATTGCACAGCAGAAGGATTCCTGCATTCCCACAGTGCAGAAGCATCGGAACTCTACCGCTATTTGTGGTTTATTTGGCACGTTAAGATTGATTTAAAATTATTTCCTGTGTATTCGCAAACCCAGCAAGTAGTTTCCCTTTAAAGTGCACCAGCTGTGACATTGGGCAGGTTCTGTAATTTCAAATGAGGCGCTAAGAGACTACTCCTTTCGACAGCTTTTTTTTAATGAGGGTGGGTACCTGTTGCAATGAATCAATTAAAACTCTTCTGACACACACGTTGTGTGTTGCCAGACCTGTTTCACAGGTTTCTCAGAAGGGAGGATAACATGTGACAGCACACAGAGAAGCTAAGAGTACTGGAGAAGATCAGAAGCCTGCATGAGTGAGCTTAGCTTTCCAAAATATTTTCTTAAAGCGCTATTCAAGGGACCACTGACCTCTGCAACAGACAGCACCATGGTGGAGCAAGAGATGCTGCTGTCATGTGCTTATCCTCAAGAAAAGTGTAAGTGACCAAATATGATTTTGTATAAGAAATGAAAACAGGACACTGGAGGAAGGAAATGAAAGAAAATATCTAGGTTGTATAATTGAAAAGACTGAGGGAGTAGAGGGGAAATGCTGAAAGGAAATAAGGGAGCTATTAACTTTATATTGTAGGCATGCAATTGAAATACGATTAGCATACTTGCAAGCAAAAGAAAGGATGCTTGTGTGTACAACAGATACAAAAGCCTCTTGAAGAAACTTGCTTTAATCTTCGACTTTCTGCTTGTATTTGCAAAGTGCTGTGGTGCGGAGCTGTTTGTGTGTTAGAGAATGTGAAAAGTGAGCTTTGATTTAGTAACTTAAGGAGCACACTGGAGTGCAAAGAACATATTTTCAAGAAAGACATGGTGTGATTAAAACCAACGGTTTAGGTTTTTTAGCAGTGCAATACCTCTTTTTCCTAAGATGTCGGCATGCTTTCTGGTATTTTATCCAAATGTCATCTGAGATTACGGTACAGGGGAATATACTGAAATCCATCCCTCCTTTCTGAAAGCATGCTGTCACAGAACCTCTTTGTGAACCAGAAATTTTGTTTTTATTACCAGAAAATATAATGCAGGCAATAAACCAAATAAAGTCTGTACATATTGGCATTTAAAATGCTTGGGAATGTTTTAAAAGATTAGTGAAAGAACTAAGGTAGATTTCCAGCATGCCAAAGATGAGTGTAACAGAAAGGTAGAAATGTAGCTGACTACAATAAAGTCAGGTAACTGAGGCTGGACTGGACATGTCTGAACAAAATATTAAGCAAATGTAGAAATGGAACTGGTATGTCCTGAAGCCACCTCAGTGCACTGCCAGAACAAAATTTAGTGGGGAAAAAAAAAAACCTTCTCCCTTTCAACTCAAGAAATATTGCTTTTTGAATGGCCTAGCTTGCTTTGGCAACTCTCTGAGGAGGTTATTTAAAACTTATTCCAGATTGTAAGATTGTCTTTGTTCTGTTCATAGAAATATCACTTTGTAGAGGGCTTTGTGTTCATTATCAGGAGTAGAATAGGACAGGGATGTCAGCAAAGATGCAGTTTACCTGTGGAGAGATGTTTTCAGTTTTGTCTTGTTTTCTACTCCCTACTTTGTATATGCAAAAGGCAAGAGAGAGATAAAAATCATCCTTACCACAGTGTCCTGTTGAGCTGACTTAGATGCTCATAACCTGTAACAGAGCTTAAATGAAACCTGGAGTTAAAATATCTATGCTATTAAAAAAACCCCAACCAAACCATACTTTCCTTTCTGCTGCCTAGTGTCCTATTAAAGGGTTTTAAAAAGCAGGTTGACAATATTTTTAGCTTTGCTGTAACCTCTGCAATGTAAGTGATTGTTTTCTTTCTTTCTGTTGTTCGTTGTTCACTTTAACATTAAATAGAAAATGGGAGTCATAATGGGTTAAAATCATCCAATTGCCTTTTATGGAAGACATAAAAGGTCACTGGACCTCTCGAATTGCTCAGTTTTGTATATGAAATTTAACTTTTTACTGTGTGTCATTGTATTTGCATGTGTGTGGGTGAGAGGGATTTCTCAGTCTCCATATGGCTGTCAAATTCACAGAAATGTGACATGTGGCACCGTAGGGGCTGAAAAAATTGCATAGAGAAATCAAATCAAGCCCAAAGGAACTAAATCCATAGGAGGGAGGAAGCCATGTAATACCTCAGGATGGTTGAGCTGGGTTCACTAATTACACCTTCTGGTGGTGTGAATCAGCAGTGACCCCCCTGAAGCCAATTGAGTTACCCCATGGGCTTGAGAACGGACTGTGCGGGGGACCAGCCTCGCTGCATTTACAGTATTAAGCTCTTGCCCAGAACAGGTAGGGTGTGTATCTGACATGTTAAAAAGACAAACAGAGCACTGAATGGGTCCATTCTAGCTCTAAAAGTTCAAATTATGCCTCAGTGGGTGATGCTTTGCAGCTCAAAATTAAGTGATTTCTTGGATTGATCCGAAAGGTCTATTCACTATAGATTTAATTAAGCTTCTAAATAAAAACCTAAGACTTGTAAGGAATTCCTTCTGCTAAGCAAAACAAGCACAGTATATCTTTGGAAGTCTGGACCTGCTTGTTGGGAGCCGTTGGTTTTCTACCTGTTGCTATGTGAAGTCAACAAGAAACTCAAAACTTTATACCTGAACCAAAGGTCTGTCTGTGACAACATGCTTCCATATGCCTTCTGTTTACTGCCATTTGTCTCCCTAAAAGTCTTTCAAGGAAAAACTAAGATGTTTGAGGTTTTTGTTGTTTTGTTTTGTTGTTTTATTTTGACCTCCAAGACACACCAGGATGGTCACAACATTGAAAAATTAGCCCATAATTAGTCATGGGGCATGTTTTTCATAGAACCATGATGGTCTAGTGCTGTAGTGACAGGTTATTCAGTCCACTGGTGAATACTTTCTCTTCCCTTGAAGGGAATATGAGCTGGGGTTTTCTGTGGTCTGTAGCCCTATTTCATCAAGTATTTGGAGCAAACTTTGTTGAAGCCACTAGAAATTCTCTTGGCAGAGGCAGCTTTCACAGGAAAAAATAGTAAAATAGCTGTTACAATGGATTTTACTACTCCTTGAAAGCAAAAAGTGTATCAAATACATAGTTGCTCCTAGAAAGGGATAAACAGACTTCTAAAATATGTGACATAGTCCTAGGTATTCATAAATAGCTGCTTGCAAATGTAAATTTCCAAGGAAAATAACAGAAGCTATCTTTATGCTCATCTCCCTTTGCATTATGTATTTTAATAATGGTTTCATAATTTTTTGTGTATTTTGAATATATTAGCCTGTTTCTTTAAGTAATATTTGTACATTCCCAAAGCCCAAACACAGAGTTTTTTGACTCTAGAAGAGCATGTGACAAAGATACACTGGTCTAAGCCTTTATTTAAAAAAAACCAAAGAATAACGAACCAAACAAAAACATCGAACCAAGCAAATCAAACCAAAACAAAAAAACCCCTCACCAACAAACAAGCAAAAGACCTCCAAAAACCCCCAACACCTTTGTGCTTGTACTTCAATTTCCTGTCACACAGTTAATAACTACTTTTTTTTTTCCCAATCATTCTAAAAACAAATCACATTTATGTTAAAACCAAAGAAATCTATTTCAACCAAAAATTGTGTTTGGGGTGAGGTTAGGGGTTTTTTGCTTTTTTGCTTGTTTTTGATGACTGTTTCTCAGCTATGAAATGTCAAACACACTTTCAGGATGGCTTATTAAATTTCAGATTTGAAAAAATATTGTAAAATTAATATATTTCATTCTTGTTGTCTGAGAGCTGTACAGTGGTATTATGTGTGGTATTATGTGTGTGCTGATGAGAAGATGTGGGAGATATCTGTTCTCTCTCTGTCTTGAGAAGACAAAAATATGGTGGTTGCCTAGGAGGAATATTTAAAAAGTCTTTATCTGAAATAGTTTTTCCAGACACTTGCTCTCTCTCAGTCTCATTTTTTTATTTTCATTTCTTTTTTATTTTCAAATCTAACTTTTTTTTTGATCATGTCAGAATGCATTCTTTAAGACTTGGGCTTTTAAACAGATGCTTATCCTCAAAGCAGGGTGATTCCCCATTAATAATATCACTTTTTTTTTTTTTTATCACTTCTCAAATTTGCCAGTAAAGATTCTTTTGTTTTGTTTGGATTGGGGATTAACATATTAAATCATGTCAGACTAAGAACTGGTCTCAGGTGGATCACAAGAAAAACAGCCCTAGTTATCTCCTGATGAACAGCTACCTTTTTAAAACCTAACAGAGAATCAATTTCTAGTCCATCTAACACACTCTCTGTAAGTTTCAGTAAATGCACATTTTGAATAGAAACATCATAGGCAGTTAAATTCCTTGCCTTGGAGAAATCAAAATATACTGTTCCAATACCGATACAGTTCTTGAACAGAGCTGTCATACTTTCAAAACAAAAGATTTATTTAAGGAAGTCTGTTTTCCAGGGAACTGTGCTGCCTGTCAGCTTTTTTTTGGCTGATTTTTTGATATCTTGCCAAATTAACACATCGGTGTATGTCAATCCAATCTATAGCTGTAGTCAGGTAATAGGAAATCAAGTCTGTATCACTCCTTAGATTTTTGAAGATCAGATATGTCCAAAGGAAGAAAAAATAAACTGAAAGCAAGCCAAAAGTAATACACATGCTATTCACATGCTTCTCCTCTCAGACCCATGTTGAAAGATACTTCCATGTGAATTCCTACGTGTTGAATTATCTTTGCAAGGATTTATGCAATTCAAGGGTGGAGCCCAGGCAGATACATAAGAAGGGCAAATATACCTGTCAAAGGTTACAGAGAAGTATATGTGGGGAAACAGTTTAAGTTATGTTCTTTCTGAGTAGACTGGCCACTAAAAATCTTCTCTGCATAAAGTTGGTATAACCACTGCTCACTTACTCATTTTGCACAGATTATCCTGGCTGTCCCAGAAAAATGCCAGGCTCAGCTGGAAAAGGAGATGGAGCAAACACCCGAACACTGCAGGCTCCTCTAGGGGCCTGGCAGCTACATAAAGGCTGCTCAGGAACCCGGAGGATGCAGGCAGGGACTTTGCCCACACAGCATCTTCGTGTTTAATGTTTTGCTGTCTGTGCTGCTGTGGTAACGCGGGTGGGAATGCTACCAGCAGCTGGAGGCGTGCAGCTCCCCGTGCAGGAAGATGGGCTCTGAGGGACAGTGGGCGGCTGGCTTAGGCTAACTTTGCAAGAAAGGGAAACAATGTTCAGGGAGAAAACAGCAGAAGGAAGTTTAAAATGGGCTCAGAATATGTCTGCAGTATCACTCAGCATGCATGTCACATCTCAAAGGCCTCATACACACACTTATGGCCCACTGTAGTCCTGGGTTTGGGAAGGTTTCTGGCTCTCTTGAGATTTTTTCTTCAATCACATCTGTGAGGTTTCTACTGTACTGGATTACCACGGGGTAGAGGGTCTACTGCGCTGGCCACGTAAAGCTGTTCGTAGCGAGGGTGTAACCTTGCATAGCAAAATCTTGCCTATGAAAAATTTTAAAAAACCCAAACCAACCAAACAAACAAAAAACCCCTAAAAAAAACAAACAAACAAAAAAAAAAACCCCAAAAAAACCAGACGTAAAAAACCCCAAGCAAACAAACAAAAACTCCCACCACCACAACAACAAAACCCCAACTCCCCCCCAAAAACAAACAGACAAAAACCACAAACTAATCCTGCTGTAATATTTTTGGCTCAGTTATGCTGTCAAAGTTGTAATGAGGTAAGTGAGAACTAAATTTTGCATGGTGTTTCCTTCCAGAGGGATGGAGTTTGGAGAACTGCAGTCTGCAGGAGACTATCCCTTGATGCTCATTTAAAAGGAGTGAGGTGTCAAATCCATACCAGATTTTCTGACCTGGGACTTGACCCAGCTGAGACGTTTAAGACTAAAATCCCAACAAAGCAGATGGTGATTAAGCTCAAAAACTTATTTGCTCTTCAGTTTACCAAGATCTTGAAGCTGTACGTCTGTGCATATCCTGAGATGTCCAAGTCTTAGTGGAGTTGAGTGAATAATTCAAGGGTCACTTTGTACATATCCTTAACTAAACCTGTTGTAGGGAAAACTGATCCCACAAGTGTACTCTAAGCATACTTAGCTTTCAGGGATGTATTTCTCACCTTATTATGTGCAGTGACTTTTGCTTTTTGCTACCAAAATGCAAAATTCCTCTCAAGCGCCCAAGCACTACATAGTAGACTGAGTCTTGACTTCAGAGGACTTAGAGATTTTCATTCCCGATTTGAATAGTGAATGTTCAAATCTTTTCAGTCTCTTGAGAGAAAGCCATGCCAGCAGCAGAGAGGCTACTCAGGCAACAGACAATCCCACTTCAACCATGCCACCAGCCTGGTGCTGGTTACTCATTCCAAGCAGAGCTGGACAGGCCTGAGTTTGTTTCCCTGCTGGGACTTCTTTTTCTTGTCATTCACATTCAACCACCAGTGGTTAAAACAGAAAACCAAGCACAGACAAGGGCCAGAGACCTGGATGCCCTCATGCCAGGCGAGTGTCCTGAGCATGAGGAAACACGACTCAGTTGCCTTATGTGGTCTTTCTCTTTATGGACTAGTGTATCTTGAAATGTTTCCTGCACAGTTGCAGACAGAGGATGAGGAGCACATCCCTCCAGCCCACTCACACTGACCTACTTTAGAGCTGCTAATGGCATAAGCCTGGGGGAGAGAAGGGTGGGCAGGAATAGCAGCCCCCTTCCCACGCACTGTGCAGCCAAAGCAAGGAACCAAACTTGGGACATCCAATTCCCAGGTCACTGCTTTAGCAGCAGGGTCTTCTATGATTGTGTGGCAAAGAGGGAACATTAAAAAGCATAAGGTCTGCACAGTTCTCTGAAGGGAAGGAGAAAAAAAGAAAAAGGAAAATAAACAAAGAGGACAAAAAAGCCCACAAAGTTATATTTTGGAAGGGATCCAGTTTGCAGATCCCAACCCAAAAGCAAGTATCTCCTTGCAGTACTGACAGGTGGGTTTTAAGGTTTCTGTCCCCACCCAGCCAGCTTTATTGGCTAGGTCTATGCAGGTACATGCTAAGCTGCTTGGGGTTGTTATTGCAAGCACCTAACATTCTTTGTGCACTTTATAGATCCACTGCTCAGGATTCAGACTCTGCTCAAAGGCCTGAAATCTTAAATACGGGGTATTACACCAACTTAACGCTGAGTCACCTAAGCCCTTTATTGAATCTGGCCCCAATGCATTTTTCAGGCTTATTTGCAGAGCGCCAGATATTATTACCAGGAGTAACTGGGTTAATAACAGGGCCTCCTAGAGAGAAAGCAATTTGTAACACCTCCGATGCTTTGACTGAAACACGTTCATTATCCCCATTCCCAGTTATGTAACAGGGAGAACAATATCAAAAAAATACTTCTCCTTGCAGATATCTCTATGGTACCCGCTGCCTGTATATGGCCACTGTATCCTGTTTGCTCACACTTACATGGCTACAGTTGCCTGGAACATCCTCAGCAGAATGCCCCTTGAGTTTTGGTAGCTGGGCATGGCTTAAAAAAGTAAATACAATGAACACACAAAACAAAAAACCAAACAAAAAACCAAGCAAACAAAAAAAAACCTAAATTAAAGAAAACACTAACAAACCACCCCCAAAACCAAACCAAACAAAAAAAACCAACAAAAAAACCAGACAGAAAGACATTTACCTTCACTGTGGGCAGACAGTTGTTGAACACTTGAAGTCTGACAGATGTGGTTTTCTGGCAAGTGGGTGAGAAAAAAGCAGCATCTTGAATCATGTCAGGGAGAAGGGTAAGTCTTTTCTTCTTTACTTTGAGAGAAAGAGATTTGAAAATTTTCAAAGTTGTCCTTAGCAGCTCTACATGCAACATATGGTCCTTCCTGAGCTTTTGAGTGTTCCCAATGTGGGACTCTGCCAAACGAAAGTTAAACAAAAGCTACCCTTACAAAAATATTTAGGAAGCCCAGTTTTAGAAGTGAGTGCACATGTTGGCTGTGACTCAGAGCACACCCACACACTGGGTAGATAGATTAGCATCTAAACCACTGGGCAAGTTCCAGTTCTTCCTCAGAAGGTCAGAAAAGCCTGGGAAATGTCCATTGCTCCCTTTCTCCTCAGAACAATTATTTTTTTCCAGATTACAAAGTCATTTTGGATGGCATTGAAACACTGAAGTCAACTAATTTATTGTCATAAACAATTGTGTTCCAAGTTGGGAACCAATTTTGTAATTTCTGGACAAAAGAATAAAGTAGAGATCAAAAAGAAAAAAAGAAAAAAGGGAAAAAAAAAAACATAATGAAAAGGCCCAACACTCCAAAACTTTCCTGTAGATTGTTTTCTTTTAACATTTGTTTTTGCTGCAGAGAAACCAATGGGATTCATAAAATATTTGCTAGGGAGGTACATATTAATTTAAGAGAGATGAAAGCCAAAAACATCTTTGATAATGTTTTGTGCAGAACTGGAAAAGGTCAAATCTGATGTAGTTTGTTTTCTTTCTTTTTTATTTGGTGTCATGTTATGAGATCACAACAGCTCAAAATACTGAGGCTGCCATATGCATTTCACTTGGCTTCCACATACAGTAGCTGGCCTGTTTCCAAGACACCTGTGACTGAAGTCCCTGAAGCTCCTTCGGTGTTGTTAGGAAGGCAATGGATGGCCACCTTCCCCACTCTCCTCCCCACCCTGAGGAGACATAGGGATGAAGCTGGCCTACAGCTAATAGCACTAGGAGCATTTATTAGGCTAGAAATTAAGTTGTCCTGAAGATTGAGGTACCTCCTAACCAGAAGAGAAAAAAAGGCTATTAATAAAAATTTTCCATACTGATGCATGTTTTATGGATTGTGGCTAAAAGGCTTTTAATGTAGCAAAAGAAGTTGTGGGTTGTCCTGAAAACCAAGGTTTAATCTGTTCTAGAAACCTCAGACATTTAAGCAACCTAAAACATGAATATTTATGAAATCAAAGAAAAGCAAATAAAATGCAAAACTTCTAGAGATGACAAAAATATGTAAGCAAGAGAGAGGCAGAAGTAAAATCAGAACTAAAAACATTTTACAGATTTCCAGCCATGGTATGATATCAAAATCTGATTGCAAAGGGAACCTGCCTAGTTAGGTAATTCTTGTGGCATCAGGCATTCTCAGATAGGTCCAGGCTTTTTGTCTGTGCTTCATTCTGTACTTTTACTGTTGTGGCTGAGATAATGAGGAGAAAAATAATATATGGTGGGCATGGAAAGTGACAGCAGAGTCTGAGTGGGAAAAACCCACTTTTTCCTTTTTCTTTTTAATGATAATGGAGAAAAAGGGTCATAAAAGCACAATGATGTGAATTTCACTAATATAGAAACAGCCTAGAGCTATATTCTCTGTTGCGGACTTGCCATGGAGGAAATACAGCAGATCTACAGGATATATGGCCATTATTAATATTTCAGCTGTACAGGCAAAGCAGAGATTAGTTAAATCTTTATTAATAGTTAATCCCTTGCAAAACCAGGACCGGAAATACTAACTCACCTTGGCTTGTGGTTTGGATTTCTCTTCCCCCAGTGTGGCTTTTCACTAAGCTGCCTGTTGTCCTCTGTGATTCAGAGACAAACGGCCTTATGATCCCCCTAGAGAATCCTTTCCCAACATTAAAACCAGCAGGAATGAGAAAGAGGAAAAATAAATGGCATGAACAGGATGGCTTTTCTATTTTCATTCCTCCCACTGGTGCTGTGTCAGAGGTAGTCCAAGAACTCGGACAAACATCTACAGAAGTGTCTAGAACCAGTGTTCAGTAAAACCTGCTTTTCTTCTGCATTTGCAGTACCACTTCAACAAGTTAGATCTTGTTCCCTCTTCCAGAGTAACCATCAAGTGTTCAACACTGAAGGTGCTCTTGCCAAAACATTTTTCTTATCAGGATAATTCTTTTGCAAGATGAAATATCAAAGACTCTGTGTGATTAATCTTTTGAACTTTGCCTCATAAAAAATACAGAATTCTCTCTGGCCTCAGAAATGTTTTCCAGTAACTCTTTTTCTTCAAGTGGAAGTTTTGAAGTTTATCAGAACTGTTTAGGACACTGTTTTTACTTGGATTTTTCTTCTTTATTGAAAAAAGAAAACAACCACTTTTCATTAAGAATATTTTTCTTTTTCATTCAATTTTATTTTAATTATTAAATTAAAGAGGGCATGCCTTTTCCTCCCATCACAGTTCTGCAGGAAGGAGTTAGTCAACCATCCTACACACAGTTCATGCTCAGAGAAAGCAATACTGGGCACTTTTGCTAGGCTTCATTAGAGACAAATTATCCAGAGGGGAAGAAAAAAAGCATGTTGCTGCAGGAAGGGGCTGTTCTATCCATGGAGATCACCCTCTGGAGCAGTGAGGGACCATTGCTTCTGTGGACCTGTGGCATTCCCCAGGAGTGCAGTGTCACAGCCAACCATGGTCATGACAGAAGATGGGCTGGCAGCACCTGCGTCCCTCTTGTGTTGTAACAATCTGAGATGGCAGATCAACCATTAAGTCTTTTTTAATAGCTAGTAATCAGTGACAGAAAAGCCTGTGGAAACTGTGATTCTGCTCTGCCATTTTGTATTTGGCCTGTGGCATTTGTTTGTATGTTGAGGGAGGGCTCAGGCAAGTTGTCTTCCATCCACATCTCAGTATCATAGTTTGCTGTTTTTCTTGCTGCTTCCACATTAGTTTTTTCTTCCTTTGCAATACCAGCTTCCCCTCACTGATGATCAGAGAGGACTCTGTTCCTGGCCTTGGGAGGAGAAAACCTTGGAATAAGGACTGATGGCCAGCTGTGTAGGTATCTGCCCTTCCCCCAGGGAGGCCAGAAGGGTGGAATGCTGTATTGGGTTTGAGTGGTGGCATGGTTTCTGTGGGAAGTTACCAGAAAATTTTGGCACTGGCTCCAAAATGGACCTACTGCTGGCCGAGGCTGAGCCCATCAGCAACAGTGGCAGAACTTCTGGGATAACATACTCAAGAAGCAAAAGCAACTTCAGCCAGAGAGAGGAGTGAGAATATGTGAGAGGAACAGCCCTGCAGACCCAAGGTCAGTGGAGATGGAGGGGCAGGAGGTGCTCCAGGCACTGGAGCAGTGGTTCCCCTGCAGCCTGTGGCGCAGACCATGGTGAGGCAGCTGTGCCTCTGCAGCCCATGGAGGAGCAGAGATCCACCTGAAGTGCAGGGAGGACCCCACACCAGAGCAGGACCCCATGGGAAGCCCATGTGGAGCAGGCTCCTGGGCAGGACTTGTGGCCCTGTGAAGAGAGAAGCCTACATGGGAGCAGATTTGCTGCCAGGACGTGTGACTTGTGGGGGGCCCATACTGAAGCAGCCTGTTCCTGAAGGACTGCATCCTGTAGGAGGGACTCATATTGGTTTTAATGAGCACTTGGTTTCCAATCAGAGTCAGCCTTCCACTGATGCCTTTTACCTCCAAATTCCTCCTGGTGGGGAAGAGTGCCAGGCCTTCCCACTGCCTGTGGACTCAGCTGAAGGCTGTGAGGGTTCCATCCAAAGCTATGTGGAAGCACGGTCTTTGTTACCTAGTGAACCTCAGGTAACACTTTCCATCAGTCCTGCCGTTTTACTCAGACCACCTTGCTGGTGTGATTCCCTCCAACTCTCCCCAAAGAGCCCCACGGGTATTGTGGTATTTATAGCTAAAGTGCTCTGCCCAATGCAGGAGAAAGATGAGCAGGTTTCTCCTGAACTGTCTTCTTGAATGACCTTCTGTAACTTGAGCTCACCTGCCCCAGAGGACAGCATGCAGACAAGTGCTCCTTGGGGGCAAAGTGAGGCCACCATATCTGTTCCCTTGGCCAGACCAAACCTGAGGGAAAACTTGTGGAGACCCATCAAATACTTATACCACAGGCATGTCAGGAAAAAGAGTGGGAGAATGTACAGGCTCCTGGTGGCAGAGTGGGCAACAGTTTCCAGCTTCCAGAGGGACTATTAATTGAATACCACTGTTATTTGCCTTGCTGCTGTTGGGGTTTTTTTCTGCTGTGTAAAAGCTTAGCAGCAACTGCCAGACAGCAACCATCTATCCCAGCTCTCGCTTTAACAAACATGTAAAGTGAAACATTATTTTTCAGCTATACAAAAAGAGAGAATAGGGTGTGGTGTCCAAAATAGACAAAAAGCATTTTAGCAATCTGAACTGTACTCCTATTAACATTGGAGTTAATATGCCATTTTCTTAATTGTATTTGATACCATTCAGCTGGAACTGTTTGGGTTTTTTTAACAATAGCTTTTATTGCTATTGTGGTATTATCGCTTGAGTTTTTAATGAGACCAGTGAAACAGTATTCATCAGTTTAATTTCTCTGAAGTATTTTGTCAACTAGGATATTAACAAAAAATTATATAAAAGAAATATCTGAGACATGAAGCAGAGCACATCAGCAATAATCGAGTTCATGCTTATTATCTTTACAACCTCATAGGTACATGTGGTTCTTTGTAGGCAAATATAATTCCTGTGCTTTTTCTTTACTGGGCAATCATCTATCAGCTGACTCATCCTGCCAACTTGATTTTATATTCTCAGATAATCTAATATTGAAAACCTGGAAAGATGTACCAGACTGGTTACTGTGATGAGTAAGCAAACAGCACGAACCTCATGCTGTCAGTGGAAAGGCAAGGCTGTATTTTAATCTGAGACTCACAATTTGGCATTCTCATACCACATATTTTTTAAAGATGTCCACCAAACCTTTTAACAGATTAAATCTTGGTTAGCCAAGGGAAGAAAATAGGTCTGTGAGACGTTATTTGAATCAAGTGTGCCCCTATATCCGCTGAGAGCATGTCAGCACTGTAACAAAACTCTTGCAAATTCTTCCTGGTGCCCCCACAGCCACAGTTCTTTCCTAAACTGGGGTGCAGGTGTTTACAAAACATGGATGTTGATTCCTAACAGAGTGATAAGGAAGAGAAAGAAAGCTAAAAAACTGACGGAGTGCATCTACTTGGCAAGTTCTGTGTGCTTGAAGAAAAGACAGCTATCGAATTGGACTTGATACACTAGCTTCTTCCCTTCATATGCTAGCTTATTCCCCTCTGAAAGATGCTTGCATCCTTTTCTGCTGTTACTTGTCTGCATGGAATGAATCTGCTGTATTTTCTGCCAGACAAAATGATTTAAACAGAAATCTGATTCATTAAACTGGAATCTTGAGAGGAGAAGCTTCTTGGCAAAGGGGACTCCTCTCTGGTCTGGTTAGTACTGATGATTCTTCTGGAAAGGAATACTTAATAACAAACTATAGAATATGAAGATATATAGATGTAGGAGATGTTAACCATCACCCTCAGGGCACAGTGGCAGCACAGCCTGCCTGTGTTAATTGAAACAGGGCAATTCTTAACCCTGCCGTTCATGTGACTGTGTACATGGAAAATTTGCCTTTATAAGGGCATGGCAAATTCCTTCCTTGCTTCTAGTGCCACTGGAAGATCTGTTTACTGTGTCCAAGATGGGTGTAGTGATTTTCCTGAATCTGAGCCACGAGACATCTGCTGGAGGACTAAAGGGAGGAGAAATTCTGCGAGTAATTCATGGTGGCAGAGAATATCTTCTGTAGGGCTGTCAGTTCTCTGTTGTGGGAGGGGACCAGGCAAGGGGGAGGCAGCTGGGACCCAGCCCAGATGAGCAATACCACCTTCAAAACAGCCTGGTCTTCCTTCCTTCCTCACCTCTCCAGGGTTTCATCCCCACACCACCACACCTACTGCCCACCATGTGCTCTCCCCATCCCACAGTGGAGGTGTTCATGGCTGGAGACCCCTGGTATGGTGTTCCATACCTGGGCAGACCAGCTAATGGCTTGAGCTCCCTTCTGAGTCTCTACAAAGACAGGGTCAGGCCACTGGCTCTGTGCCAGCTTTAGAAAAGCTCTGATAATGTCCAGTACCTCCAGAAACAGTCCTTGTGAGTTCCTTTGTTGTCTTTAACAAAACACTCATAGGCTATGTGTCCTGGATAGGTGTAGGACATGTTAAGGAATCATTATGTCTTTTGGTATAATCTGCTGTCAGCCAGGGGCTGTAAAATGCAAAGAGTTGCACAGGTGCTTTGATGTCATTACCTTAGCAAAAAAAAAGGCTCCTATTTTAAAAACAAACAACAGGCAGCTGGCTGTACAGAGGTTACAAATTGGAAATGGCTAGCAGCTTTTAAAAGAAAGTCCATCATGTCTGAAAAGAAAGAAGGGGAAAGAGCAGATAAAGCAAACAGAACAGGTGAAATATACTACTTTCATTTTCTGGTAGGATGCCAATTTGCAATTGCCAGATATTAGCAAGGTGAAAGGTGTGATTTACAATGACAAAAGAGTCATTAGGCCAATTTTCAACCAATATCTTCAAACTTTGCCTTGTTTCTGATGTAATATAATCTCATTTTAGATCTATGTTTATGTTAAAAGGAGCAAATTAACCCTCTTGGTAATTGCAGACCAGTTTATCCTGCTTTTGCTTACTATGAGGGAACACTGTCATGGGGCAGTTGCTACAGAGCACTCAATACTCCCTGGCTGTTTTTGTCACCTTGCACAGGCAATCACATTGTCACTTGGCTCTGTACTGACCCGCTAATCCCCCTGATTAGTACACCCAGGCAGCAAACCTGGGTAAGAACTACTTATGGTGGAGAGTTTTGTTTGGAAGAGAAAACACTGAGGTGGGGACTCACCAGGAGCTGCTCCAAGAAAAGTCTTGTTTCCTCTCTCAGTCATTCGAAGACTGTTTTTCCAATTTTGGGCTGGGTTTTTTTGTTGGTTTTTTTTGGTTGGTTGGTTGGTTTGGGGTTTTGTTGTTGTTTTTTGTTTGGTTTTGTTTTGTTTTTTCTTTCCTTTTAAAATGGCTTTGGGCTTTACACCATGTTTCCGTAGGCCTGCAGTGCAACCTGTTTTTTTAAATCCCTACTTTCAACTCTTCTCAAGTGTGATCTTCGTTCTTCCTCTGCCTTGGGCTGTATGACCCCCTAGTGCAACGGCTGCTAGTGGGATCCCAGTAATTCCATACCCTACCTGTCTAATTCATGGCAAAGCCCAGCTGCACTTGGAAGTTTAAGGCCACTCCTATGGAAGGTATATAAGTGATTAACTAATAACCTGTGAAAAGTTTTTTCAAAACATGACTGATTCTTCTACTCACAGCCATAATACATTTTAGAAAAGAATGAAATGGGTCCAGTGTTCTATCTCTGAACACTTCCTTGAAAACACATGTTGGTCCTTTTCAACCTAGATCTCCATCACTGTCTGGGAGTAATGTTCTGTGGGATGGGGAGGCTTTTTCTTCTCTTCCAGGGCCTGCATTTTTGCACTTTAAACTTCTCCATAATTCTCACAGATCATTCAGCCTCAGTAGATTTCTAGATTCAATAACAATAGTTTGGACTCCTTTTCCTTTTCCTTTTCCTTTTCCTTTTCCTTTTCCTTTTCCTTTTCCTTTTCCTTTCCTTCTTTCCTTTTCCTTTCCTTTTCCTTTTCCTTTTCCTTTCCTTTTTTTTTTTTTTTTGACTGTGATCAAATGTGGGAAGAAAAAAATCATTGTAGACCATTCCCAGCTGAAGGAAATTCCTGAATATTTGTCTTCCCTACTGTTTCTTCAGAGCCTTATCCTTTTCTCTATTTTGCTGTTTCTTGTTTCTTTAAAACTTTTGGATTTGACCTATGCATTCAGCCAGAAGACCATCACACAGACAACCTGAATTCTCCAACTCTGGTAATGAGCTGATTTGTAAGTGGTGGGACCATAATGAGAAATTCTAGCGCAGATTCTCCCATGTTTAATAAGATTTATATTTCTTCTTCTACCCCTAATGATCTATAAATAGTGTTTCTTTTCCAACTTTACTCACAAGCCTACTTTGCTGAGACTGTAAGAATTGCAGAATATTCTGACACATTATATCCAATCTAGATTCAAAACCTTTTGAAGGTGTGGGAAGAGAGAAGGAGGACAGGCAAGCAGAGACACACTGTGAGCATGCTAATGTAATCCTTATTTTTTTAGGACACCAGAACAAAGTGTATCACAGGCAACTTTTTCCTCCTCCACAATATTCCAAAATAAAAACTTAGTGAATCTGAATAACAGGTCACAATTTGAGTTTGTTGAATGAAAACATTTCAATGAATAAAAAAAAATGTGTTTTTTTCATTCATTTCACACAATCTCAAATCTCTCAACTAATTTCTTATTCACTGGCCAAGAGTCAAAAAAAAGCACTTAAATAAAAAGCAGAGAAATACAAATCTTTATCTTATGTAAGTAACTGGATCAACTCTTTGTTTTCTGATTATGATAAGGACTGACCATAGCTCTTCTGTTCATCCATATTTTCAATGCAAAACCATTCTGAGTGTTGCTCTTTCTAATCAACAATACAATTCTGCTGTTAGGATGGAAAGCACCCAAGTAGGGGATTGTACTACAGGTTTGGGAGTAATTTTCTTCTTTCTTTTTATTTTTGGACATTGATTAAAGCTGATGAAAATGATACGTTTCCTTTTTTATTGGGAATCCAAAGATTCTGAGTAAGGACAAATAGAGAAAACAATATTCTAAATGATCCACGGTGGCAGAACACAAAAACCCAACCAACCAAACCCCTAAAAAAGGGTTGGAAACAGTTAAAATCTTTTGTTTAGGAATAAAACTCAGCTTGAAAATTCACTTTCCATGGCTGCCACATGGCTTTTAAGATCCAGTGAGAGGAGGGACCAGTTGTGAGATATGTTTGGAAACCTCTGGTTGAATCAACTGGGATTTGAGGCTTTCCAGATCCATATTGCAGAGTCTAAATGTAAGGTTCAGTGAAGATAAAACTTCAGGGTTAACAGACCCTTGTTTCTGCAGCAGGACCTTTAGGGATTATTTTTTACTCCATGTGGCAAGGCTGTGCAGAAATCTGACTGGAAAACTCACAACTAACACAAGCATTACAAGATGTGGGAGCAGCAGAGCCCACTGAGTATCTTCTCAGGATGTCTTGTTTCCTTGTTCTTTATCAGTCACATTTTAGAGAACCATTTTAGTTCTCAGAAACTGAATTTTCCAGTAAAAACATTTTGTTGGAAAATCCCATGACCCTGATCTCTGCTGCCTTTATTTGACAGGTTTATTCTGAGACAGAGGGCTTTGGGAACAAATAGGTTGTAAATGTGGTGCAGAAGGCAGAGGGTTTACTACTTAGACATCTTGAGGCTGCGGTATAATGGATGCTGTCCTACAGGGTGCTCTGACTACATCTTGTGTATTATACAGGTTTAGCCACATTTTTGTGAGCTATTATTAATGCTGAGTTGCAGCATACGCCTTTGGAAGCAGTACAGTCAACGCATACCTGCTTACAGTGAGAAACAAAAAAGCCTCAAATTTCCTCTTGGCTGACTCCTTCCTCCTCCACCCAACTCAGTCAGTGCCACTCAAAAACAGAAGTTGACATCAAGTCATTTTCTATTGTTGGAAAAACAGTCATAAGAAAACCCACATCCCTTGTTGTAAAGGCATTGGAAGGTTGTGGAACAGGTAAATTTGGAGACTGCTTCTTTTTAGATTGTTTGCAAATGCATCATCTCCATTTTTTGCCCTCACCTACTATTATTTTAGCAGGGGTAGCAGAAATGGGCACCTTAGCCACTTTCTAATCAAATTAACCAGGCCTCCTCCCACTCAGATGGAAGTCTGGTTGGATTTTCCAGCTTGGATTTATGCCCTATGGACATGAGTTCAGAGGCACTTTACCAACTCTGACAGCTTTAGTTGTCTTCTTGCTGAGGTGTAAGTTCTGTGGTAGTTGTCAGTGATACTTTTGGATGGCTTCACAAAGACGGACTAGCTACTGCACCAAAAAACCCTGAACTATTTAACTCAGCTTAGGTGATCAGCGCTGTTACTAAATGCAGAAATCAGAAGCAGAGAACAGGGTAACAGAGACTGGCAGGTTAGCAACAAGAATGTTTGAAGAATTCAGATTTGGCTCATTTTATTATCAGGTGAAGCCACATGGATTTTGCAATATCCATTGAACAGGCAGGTGTCAAACTGCAGTTCTCTTCTCCGCAGAAACTTGGATGGTCCAGGCACTCTGCTGGAATTTATCAGTACAGCTCCAGCCATTTCAGTGATGATTTGATACTTCACAATAACAAAGGGGGTTTTGCCTAAGGTGTGTTTCATCTCTTAGTTTTAATTGTGCAGATAGAAAAGATTATTTTTTCAGGAAGTTCTTAAAACCCAAAGACTAATTTTGGCTTGACTCTGGTATAACCAAGAAGAAAAAAAAAAATCAGATTTTCTATTTTAGATGCTTGTGTTTTTACAGCTTTTTATCTATTTCTGTACTAAAGTTGTGCTGATTTCCAGCTTCATTAATTAATTGGTGCCATGAGTGTTGCATCTGTAAAAGATTAAGTTTCTAATACTCCCTTTGGAAATTATTCTTCTTAAACCACCAAGTACTTAAAACCACCTTCCTGTCTGAGATGGAGTCACTTTGGGGAAAATCCCTGCATAATGATAAATTATTTTGGGATTTTTTATTTATTCAGAATTTTCTAACATGCTTGAAGCTCATTAGGATGCACGACTTCATTTATTAGAATATCCTTGAGCAGGAGCAATAGCAGTAAGATTCACTTCATTAAAGACTAATGTAATCCTTACAGTAATCGACCTACTGTTCACAGTGAAGAACTTCATTAACCGATTTTAATTTGAGGCAGAAACCTGCAAAAGTTAAAAAAAAAAAGCAAAACCCAACCTCAAAGTGAAGGTTACTAATTTTCTTTTCTCCTTTCTTTCCCAGTGGCTTTGCCACTAGGTTTTTTTTCCACATATATGTGAGATGAAGCCACGTAAATTATCACTGGCTTCAATAAAGTTTTCGTGGATTATATTAGCTGTACTTCCAATCTAAGCTGTGACTTTATCTTTGGGACCATTGGTAGTGCTGTGGTTGTCACTGAATCAGTGCTGGATTCATTGTATAAATAAATACATCTATTTTTAAAAGAAAGAGTAGCTGTTCTTTTAAGGCTACCCTACTAATTCACATCAGTTCATTCTGTGGATCAAGGCATATAGAAAAGGTAAAAGCTGTGTGTTCTGCCCCCTCCCTTCCCTCTTTTCCTGGAGAAATGCGGGAGGTTTCAGAGCTATCATGCCCTGGAGTGCACTTCATACACCCTTTCCCACACGTTACCTCCAGCACCAGGGCCCAGGCTAGTGCAGAGCAGGAGGAGGAAACCACAGGCTTCCTTGCTAGTTGGCCCTGCAAAGTTTTATACCTTTAGAAATGCTCTTTTTCTTCCAGGACAGGATCTGGTACAAGGCTAAATGCCAGTTTCCTGCTGCTTGCACCATCACTTTGTATGTTCCATTGTCTTAGAGATGAAAAAGCCACGGGGTTATATTATCTCTGTACAGCACCTAAATAATCATTCTCCTCCAAAGAGACTCTTCAAATTCATATAGATTACTGCTTAGCAACAAGTGTAAACCTTCAGGAGACTCACCCAAACCTGAAGAGAATGTGTCCCTAATACAGAGGATCGGGCAAGTCCAGACCAAGCCATAGCTTCTAATAACCATCAGGAGTGCCCACAAGGAACTGTGTGTGAAGTTGCAGCCCAGCATTCAGTGATGCTCTGCCTTCCCTCGTTGCGAGTATTTCCAGTGGACAGGTTACAGATTAGCCAGGCAGAGAGGCATTTCTCCAGTGATCAGCCTTTCCCAGGGTGATATTTCACAGAATCTCAGAACAGGTCAGTTTGCGAGGGACCACAGCAGGTCATCTGGTCCAATCTCCCTGCTCAAGCACATTGCACAGAATTGCATTCACGTGGTTTGTGAATATCTCCAGTAAGGGAGAGTCCACAACCTCTCTGGGCAACCTGTTCCAGAGCTCAGTCCCCCGCACAGTAAAAGAGTTCCTCCTTGTATTCAGGTGGAACTTCCTGAGCGTCATTTTCTGCCCCTTGCCTCTTGTCTTATTGCTCAGTACTGCTGAGAAGAGCCTGGATCCATCTCTTCAGATACTTATAGACACTAATTGCCTCCAGTTTTTGTTTTTCTTAAGTTTATGTAGGAATCCAGCTGAGCAACTGCACACTGCAAACGTTTCTTTACCAATCCTTTTATACCATTATGAATCTCAGCAAGTTACTGAAAGTTGTGCATGAAAAATACAATTATAAACTAAATCCTACCCTGATTAATTTTGAAGGTCCAACTTCCACAGCAGTGGGTTTGGGATTTGTTGTCACAAAGCGCTGGACATTCTGTTTATTGCTGTGAATGAAAGATATTTAGCACCATAACAAACTAGGAGAAGTTGAAGCCCTTGAAATGAAGTTTTACCTACTCTCATCAGGCCTTATACTGGGGTGAGCAGATGAAAGGATTCCGTCTTTTGATCCCAAAACATAGTCAGAGAGCATTACAGCCTTATGAGTTTGGGGAACCCAATGAATGATGTTCTTGTGGATTTCCCTTTCAGTTAAGGACAAAAGCATTGAGGTTCAGGAAAGCTCTAAGAGAAATAAGATGTAAAGAGCAGAATGTTATGATGGCATCTTCCTTCAAGCATGCAGTCCCTAAAAGGCCATGACATATACAACCCTGTTCCTTTCCGAACTTAATAGCCTCTGCTGATGGAGCTCCCTGTGGCTCACAAGATTTATTTATCCCAAGAAGCATTATACATGCAATACTTACTGTAGTTCTGTTTTGGATAGTGTGGCTATTATTATTTCAGCTTTACAAACAGTTATATGCAGACGATGAGATATATATGTGCGTGTACTGTTGTTCTACATGTATGTAGGCAAGTTCCCTGCCCAGTTACCAGTCCCAAGCCCAGTGGGAAGGCAGGGATCCTCATGGAGGCACAGCCATCACAGCAGTGCTTGACACTGGATTTCAACATGGTTGTTGCCAACCAGGGTCCCAGTCAGTTGCTGATGGATAGGAATAACTGGGAGCAGAGGAAGGCAGCTCTCTAGAGATCATAGCTGTTCAGAGACTGGCATGCACTTCCCAGTACTAGGTTATCTGCAGCACGACTCTCTAGGTGACACCATGGATAAAAACGTCAGAGCTCTAGGCAGCCAGGGCTGGCTGTGTCCCTGCAGGTCACTCAGAGCTCAGCTACAGCAGCGGCAGCAGTAAGCACAGTGCAGCCAGGCCAACCAGCACACGCCGGCACCTCACGGGGTCTGCAGGACAGTGAGAGAAGGCAGAGCTGAAGTCACCCCTACCATGGGCAGGGCTTGCTACAGGCAGGGAAAGCAAAGGGTAAACCCAGACCCAGATATTTTTTGTTGCTGTTGGAAACAACCACAATGCAAATTTTACTGTAAAACAACAGTGGTAAATGTATGAGCTGGTCAAAACTGAAGTTAGAGTTTGCTTTCCCTCCCCTTCTCTGGTATCAGAATGGAATAATACATTTTCTGCCTATAATAATGTTTCCTATGTTATTTTTTCCATATAATAATGCACTAACATTCACCAATTTTCTGAAAGAATGGAATGTTTTCTTCCTTCCTGCATTTGGCATTAGTTAATGGAGTGGTAGCAAATGTTAACTGAATTCTCAAAGATCTGTTATTTCCTTTTTCTAATTAAGGTTTAATGCAGCTGAGTGCATGTGGGGAAAATCTTATTCCTACACTGGAAACGAACGGAAGATTCAGCATCAAATAAATGTTAATTTCAAAACTGTTAGTTGCTAAAAATAAAAGTAATTACCTCAGAATAAACTGGAAGAGCATAAAATTGATCTTGAGTCTAAAATCTAGAAGTCAGTGGGGTAACAACCTTTAAACTGCTCATTAAAGAATGTTTAAAACCCATATTAAACTAATGCAACACATCTAAGTCGAAAATTTGTGCATATATTTGCTATGTTTCCATTAATTATCTTAAGGAAACGTGAAAATAAAACTAGAAAATATCAGTAAGTGTTACAAATATTTGATCAAGCCTGCTGATATGCTTTGCTGATCCAGCTGTGTTTCCTTAAATGTCACAACAAATATTAATTTTACCTGGCTGTGATGCTTTTAATGCTCAGCGATGAAGAACTACTTCTCCTAATCCAGTGTCAGCGAGAAAAAAAAGCTATGAAAGAAAACGTACGGTGTAGTCTCCCTCATTTTGCTGTAGTTAGATCTATGTAGTTCCTTTGAACTTCTTGCAATGTCAGGAAGAAGTTTCCTCTTAGATTCAGTGAAGAAATGGATTGAGCCCTAGGCCCCCAGTCCAGCCAATCCTTATGCATACTGATAGCATCATCAAGGAGCCAAGTAGTTATCACAGTAGGAAATGCCCAGGAGAGGTCCAAGGCCTGAGTCGGCAGCTGGGGAAAGCTTGGAATCTAGCTCTTGGCTAGAAAAATGACAGCCATGGACACTGGTTATAGGCCTGTAGGACAGGTCCAGGCTTCACCAGGAGTAAGTCATAAGCAGTTACAACTTGCAGGTCCTAAAGTTTCTGCTCTCATCTTATACAGGAACTGATGTTTGTTTGGGGTTTTTTGGGGGGCTTTTTGTTGTGGGGTTTTTTGTTGGTTTTTTTTCTTTTTTTAATACGCCTCATTTGGATCTAGGATTTGAACCCCCTCAGGGTTGCAGGGGAGGTAAATCCTCAGACCCACCAGCAAAGTAGACAGAATGGCACCTGGATTAGCAATCTCAGTGCAGGAGGCACTGTGTGGCACTGTCCAAACACAGGTGATCTACACGTGACTGTGAGTTACTCTTCTTCCTTAGACTCTGCGTGTGTACAAACAGTAGTGAGATAGAGACAGGAATATTGTCTGTATAACCTCCTGTTATGACCATGTTTCCAAAAATATTGTTATCATTGTGGGATTGCTGAGAGTGGAGAGGGTCACTATTACACGAAGTGACACAGAACTGGTATCTGGGCTCCAGTACAGAATAGACAAGGTTACCACAGTAGCTTGAAAACTAAAGTTAAGACTTAACAGCTTTCTGGAGACTTTTACCAAATTCCACCAGCACAAAGGTACTGCCTGTGACAGAAACTACAGTAGCATTGCTCATGTCCAAAGGGAGGTGAAATCCTCTTTGTGATAAGCTTGTGTGTGCAGTTATGGGTGTATCTGTAATTAAAGGCAATGAGAAACAGCGTGGCTTGCTCAATATAGGAGGTGTATACCTCCTCCCATCATGGACAGACACAGACAGGGTCACACTCTTATTCCTCCTCTTTCTTTCAGAGCTATTGGCTCCCCTCTCTGATGTTAACTCATCTCCTCTGTTCAGTCTCAGTTTTGAGCTCTGCTGGCTGCTGAACAGCCAAGGACCTCCAGCAGCCAACATGTCTCACAAGCCCTCAACTTATTGTTTCCTCTCTGCAGAGAATCTAATTTGATCTATATTGTAAAGCTCAGACACTTATAAAAGAGTATCATCATAACAAAGATAAGTAGCAAAACAGAAGCAGAGTGTTTAGGAACATCTTTGGGAAATGGCAAGCTGTTTTCTGGGAAAAAAAAAGCAGAATTCTTGAAAATAATGTTGAAAAAGAACTGTGCAGTGGGAGAGTTGCAATACAGATCAGAAAGGATTTGAGGAGAGAGGAAAAATGGAATTATGGAATAAGATCCTTAGATAAGGGATTTGTATTTTGTGTTTAACTATTTTGGCTATTACTGCACATGATTTCAGTGTAAACATACCAGAAACCACAGGAGCATCAGCAACAACAAGCTCTCTGCTCAGTTTACCAGAGCTAATACAGCTGGGAATTCCACTGTTTTCTTTACAGCTAATGTCACATAGTTTAAAACAAAAACAAAAAACCACCCAAATCAAAACCCCTTCATTTCCAGAAGTTGTAAATTGTTATTACCGTGCTGCAACCTAGTGTAAACAGGTTCCTGGCCCATGACTAAGGCTGGTCGGCTGCCCTGCAACGCAAACAGCAGCGTGGATCTCTTCCAAAGGCCTTGTTGGATGCAGAAAAGGCCCTGCTTGCTTCGCCTTCCAGACTTCCAGTTTACAGTTTCTTGTTTGATTGAAAGCTTCAAGTCTGGGGCATGTCTACAGAGAGTTTGAGAGCTGCAAATCTAGAGCTTTATAAAACCTATTTTGCTCAGGAAAGAGGGAGCTGCGAGATTTCCGGGGACACCCAGGTCCGGGTTCACGTAAAGGGCACACCTCCAGCGAACGAAGGAATGCGTTTCCCCGGAGGTGCAAGCCTGTGTAAGTACCACCCAAGGTGAACAGAGCAGCACGGGCAGGATCAGGATCGGCAGTTTCTGCAGCAATGGCATTTTTCCTGCCTTTCAAACCCTGCGGCCCGCCCTGCCCCGCTCCCGGCGTGGGGAGCGGAGACGGGCCGCGGGCAGCAGAGGGCGGCACAGGACTTGTGCAGAAGCACATCAGCCTCTTCCTCCAAAGAACGGGGGAAAACAGGCTTACAGAGCTGTGATGGTGAATTAGTTCTTCTCAGGTTAAACCCTAGTTTTATGTTTATGTCATTCTCTTTTCCCTTTTTAGAGGGAAAAAACGGAAACAAAACCTGCAGCAGCATTGCCATAACCTTATGGACTCTCAGAAGTGCTAGGACTCTCAGAGGGGATTTTTTGGTTTTCTTTCGGGTTTTTTGTTTTGTGGGTTTTTTTTCCCAGCCCTTTCTGAGAATGGTCATTTTGTTTGTGACTTTCTTTTAGTAGCTTGAGGCCACTGTCACAGGCTTTGCTCTTGTGGTCTGGCTGATCTCGGCTCTCTGGTTTGTGAAGACTTTTATTAGCTGTGGATAGTCAGGGTATTTGGTGTTGCTGACATACATTCCTTTGAAGGCAGCTTAAGTGTGAAGGGTTTATGCGAATTACACTTCCTGCAGGTTTGTCACCAGAGTTGCTCCTGACTCATCCATGAGTTTCCCACCTGCAAAGCAGCACTTCTCTCTCACAACCAGCATATTTATGCACAAAATTACTCACAGGTATCTGTCTACTGTTGTTCACACCCTCTCTTCAGTTCAAGTGTTGGCTTTATTCAACAGGTATTTCCTTTTGCATCCAAAGTGAGATTGTGCTGTTCTTTACTTGTAGTGCTAGAAAGTGAGCAGGGCTGAGCAGGAGCTTTATGCTGTTCTTGTCAATCATCAATCTGTAACTGTAAATGACCTGTTAAAATCCCCACAACATAAGCAGAAATTGAAGTGTTGTATTTTCTGTTTAGAAAGATGCAACAGACATTGCTGGTATATACTGTAGAGATTCTTCAACCAAGCACAGCGTGCTTGATCTATCAGTTCATCTAATGCAATTTTACTTCTCTCTACAAAGTCTGCTTTCTTGAGTTTTATGCTTCAAAATCTGATAGAAACCTGTAAACTTTGTGGCTCCCTTGGGCAGTGTATCCATTTCACTGGATGTCACTGGAAGTAATGCCTGAGCTCTGCTGTCTCCTCTGTGCCTCAAGTATCCAGACCATTGGTTTTCAGCATGAACACTTACTTTAAGTACTAGTTGTCAATTTAAATAAAATTCCATGATTACATCATAAGAAAGGTATTTTTAGCCTCCAAGAAACTAGTGTATATTGACTCATCAGTATGGCCTGCTAGCCAAGTATAGCTTTATTCCTTAACCTTTAGTTAAGGTACTGAGAAGGGAAATAGTCAACAGAATGACAGGGAACGTATAGACTGATACAAACCTAGAAAGACAAGGTTGGCAGAAATCCACAGTATTTTTGACTGTTAAATGACTAATGATTTTCCTGGCGCAAACTCTCTCAAAACCATTCAGGACACCATGCGATTTGTTTCATTTTAGGTTTTTTTCTTAAATCTTCATGAGTTTGTGGTACCGTCATAGGAAATGCTATACTACAATTTCACATGGGTTTCCTAATTTATTTTTTTTTCTAATTGACACACATTTCTGGTAATTTCCATCTGTTTTCCAGAGTACTGAAAACATAGGAGGCAGTTTGCTGAAGAGGAGTATTTTCTGGAAGGTTATCACTTCCAAAAAAAAAAAAAGGACATCTTTTTGTTTAGCCATTTAGCTGAATGTAAATTGAACTAGGAGACCACAACTAGATTGTCACCAAATAAATTATTGCAACAAGAGAAGAAAGTGGTGCTTGTAGGTTGTGCCTCAATACAATTCTGCCATTATGTAGAAACTGTACCTTGAATTTTAAATGTTCCCAAATTCTGTAAAAATGGTAGAGTTTCATTTATATTGGAAACATGAAACAAAATCACAGCCTCTCTAAGGCAAAGGAGAATAGCTGGTGGGAAGAAAGCTTTACGTTTGGGAGCAGGGGACTAGTCCTCTAAAGCATCATTCCTTAGATTAGACTTGCAATATGGATCTCTTTAGTAGGCCCTAGAAATTAGGACAAATGAGTTTCATATAGTTTTATTTCAATTTCTTCATAATACTGAGAGGTCTTCAAACTGGGGCAGAGTGAGATAAAATATCTCTCTCCTCTGAGATAGCTAATAATAGTGGTATAAGGGATTCGTTTCTGAACCTCACTCCCAGTCACCAGAAAAAGCATTCTTTAAATATAATCTATTTGTTCATTCTCAGCTAAATGCATGACCGTACTAAAAGTGTTTTCCTCCGTTCCATATGCTCAAAACTACCCATGTTTCAGTTTCAGAATGGAAAGTTTTATTTGGTTGATCATACCATCTTATATTAATTATAAGGTCATTTCCTTTCAGCAAAACCCCCCTAGAATTACATCTGGAATCCCACTCATCTATGGGCCAAATTGTCTTTTTCCTTTCAAGCTATTTATTTTTCGACCCATTTCCTCATGTTGCTCTTCTGCAAATGATAAAACAAATTAAAAATACAGTGTGTGGGCAGGTATAGTCCTTCGCCGGCATTTTAAAGTGGACTAAATCACAAACCTCAGTCTTCTATGTAAAGGAAGAGTTTTTGCATTACCAGAAAACAGCACTGTTGACTGTTTTAAAAAAGTAGTTTGTGCCATTATGAAACAGAAAGGCCTGGTTTCTCAGGCAGCCAGCATCACAGAAATTTTTGCTATGACTCATCTTTACCAAGTTATTTGAGTTCATGCTTAATTTATTTTGTTGCATTAATCCTTCTCAAGTTGTCCTCAGAAGTGATTGACAGGCAATGCTTTCCAGTGCTTAGATCCCTGGTGTCAGTTTCTATGTCTAAACTCCCATATTGTCCCTGAAATACAATCTGGAGGAGTGGCTTTAAGATACTGAAAAAACATGTCTCATAGAAAATTCTTATACGTTTGGGCTGACAGTGATTTTTATTTCCTGCACTTCATTTCTCTCCTGTGAGGTGTAGAGTCACAGAGCAGCTTTGTCTGATACAAAAAAAGATTTAACAGATCAAATGCTCTTTTCACTGGAAATATAAAGGTAATAAGATGATGGATCCTTAATGCATTTTTTAAACTAGCCCTTAAGCTTCCAAGTGCTTAGGAACATGTTTTAACTTCATACATATGAACAGTCTTCTTCAGTTTCCATGGGACTCTTTATGGGCACAGAATAAGCACCCGGGTATGTGCAGTTTAGAGTCCCTAAGTACATAATGTGATTTTTTAATACCCATTTCAATACAAAGATATTAGTTTTTTCACCAGAGGAGTGTCTTATTCCCACCCTCTATTAGAATAGAAATAAATAAGATTTAAAAGAGACTAAACTGGTTATTGATTTTTAGTATATACCAAGACCTGCCTGACTGAAAATTTTAATGAAAATAAAATTTATATCCTTGGATGAGATATCTCAGCATGAGATATTGTAGTGAAACAAGTTCTCTCTGGTACACAAAATACACAAAAGATTTTTCAAAAGTATTTACCTTCATATGAAAATGGTATAAGTTTTGCTTCAGTGTTATATAGATTACCACTCTCAATTTCTTCTAATAATTCTTTGACAAACCTTACCAAGCTCCTTACAATAAGTCCATCAAAAAATTAGAGCTATAATATTTTACTTAAGACTCTCTTTCTAGGTCTTAACTATAAAAAGTAAATAACTAGTTCTGAACATTTGCATGCTTTTGATGTGAAAATCTGTGCTAGTTCCATTAATATTTAGGCACTTGGTACTAAGGGTATCAACCAAACTTTTGCATGAAGTTTGGTATTGCAAAGTTAATGGCAATAGGATTCTACAGTTGGTATCCCACAAAATAATTTATGTACTAAATACTCCTATTCTAGCATGGACTACAAACTTTATTTAATTCTACACTAAGTTATAAACATTATGAAGTGAACATTATTTGAAACTGTTTGCCTTTAAAAATACTAGATTTTCATGAGTATATATCTAAGCATGTAAAACACATGTCTTCCATGGTGGCAATTACCTCACTGTGTGGAAGAGATACTTAGATATTTAACTGCAAAGGGTCCCTGGATAAACCTGTGAAACTCTAAAAGGCATGCACAGGTTACAGACAAAAGGATGCATTGCCCTGTCTGCCACAAATCTCCAAAGACTCCCAGACAAATGTAACTTGTAGGAAATGCCAATGTTGCTGTTAGGACTCATCACATAAATAAGCATGGGGAGATCACAAGCTCTTCAGCATTTGCTTCAGGCCTGCTATATCTCTTCCATTTCTTTGAGCTGCACTTCCCAAATTTCACAATAGATGGGAGGAACGATTTTTATGGATTTATGGTCTATAACCCTAATGCTGGTTGTCAGCACAGTTGCCAAGGTTGAATTTATTGATTGTGCTAACTCAAAGAAGCTCTTGCATGTAACAGTTGTCTTGGTATTGACAGGAGGAAATCAGCCAGACCTGCACCCTCTCACATATAATACTGTTATATTTCCGTACTGCTTTTATCTACTTTTTTATCTTTCACCTTCTACCTTTACATATATGTTTTCAAGGTGAGGTTATATACACACCAGATGATCTGAATAGTAACAGAGAACAAGTTAAATTCAGGTACAGTTAAAATATTCCCCCTTAATTACTACTTTGGTGTCATTATAATCAATGTAAACTGTTCCATTAACAAGCTACCAGAGAGCTTATAAACATCTTGTGCTAAACTAGGGATTGAAGGGCAGCTTAAACTCTGAGCTCTATTGCTCTGACAGGATGAACTTGGGCAATGCTGCACAGCAGTCACCCATGCCAAGGGGCAAATCCTGTGCTCTCATCCTGTGTTCACTCCTAAGAGTAAGCCAATTCACTCGAGCTATAGACAGGAGAAAGGCTGGCTGGATTGGGTTCCTAATAGCTTTTAAATACCAGAGGCTTTTTGTGGTTTCATATCAGTAAATGATGCCAAAATTTCCAGGGAAGGAAAGCTGCTGTTTGTTTTATTTATTCTGAGAAATAAATCATCAGTTAAGTTTGTCTCTACAGACCTGTGCAGCAAAGCAGCAGTGAAGTTCATTCTTCTTATCTCTTTAGAAATATGCATATGTGATGCAGGAGAGGGGAAATGGGAAAAGAATAGGTTACCTCTTTTAATCATTATTTTGAAGTTTCCTTTCACTTTTTCAAATACGCAAAGAAAATCTCTTGAAGTTTTGACTTATTTTTGCACTCAGAAGCTTCTTATAGCAATATATGGTCCCTTAAACCCACAAACCTTTTAGCAGTCTATCTGAATTACTTTTTCACTTCATGCAAATTGTGACTGAAATTAGAAATGACCTTCAGAGACAGCACTGCAAATGATAGGAAGAACATTTGCAATATAGTCTCTGGGTTTATATTTCCAAAGGACCTTGTAAAATTCTTCACTTCCTTGCCTGTGCTGTTTTGGTGGCCAGCAAAGCAGAGGTCATTATGTTTGTTTTACCTCTCTAATGACTATGCTTTGCCAGACATGTGTCTGTAAGATACATCACAGTTCTTTAAAAACAAATTGTGTCATATAGTAAAAAAAATGGTTTAAAAGCATTGTGTCAAAGGCTATTTCTGTTCCCAGCTGTTAAAATCCTAGCACGACTTTGCTATTTTCTTTGCCTTTAGGAGGCTGCTGATCTTATATTAGTAAGTGAGCCTAACTTTACAATTGGAACAAATGATGAAATACAGTGAAATCAATAGTAACAGTGTTAAAATAAATATTGTGCAGAAAAATAAATGTTACTATTTATGAATCAGGAAAGGTCACAGGCTATAGAAAATAATGAGCGCATTTATCTGAACCACTGTATCAGAGTCAAACTGAAAGCCCTCTGATCAGTGAGTCATCCCTTTGCAAATGCTTCTCTCTTATATTGCTTATAATAGAAACAACTTGTGTAGCCTTTGCCTTTGTTGTCACTGCGGCATAGCTGTAGGACCCCACCATATAGCCCTCACTTGCCTTTAATTCAAGTGGAGCCTTGTTGGATGATAAAACTATTGCAGCAGGGAACTATATTTAAAACTCAGTGACTCATTCATCTTATGCCCTTTTTTGGAGTCATTAGTGGGTCATATAATTGTATCTATTTCATTCAAATTCCCATTTATATTCCCTACCTATAATTGTAGCTATTTTGTTTCAAATAATTCTCTGACCAGAACAGCAGCCTCTAACCCACTGTAAGCAACCACTGCCACCTCCCCTTCCCCTCCCCTCCCTACCCCTACTTTATTTTGTGTTCTGTTCTTTGACAGTTTTGTGACAGTCTAATCTGAAATTTCCAGATAGCAGCATACCAGGTTACAGCGGTGTTTGGTGTGTGCTTCTTGGAGCTATTGACTCATAAAGAAAGATTTGGAGGAGAAGCATCAAGATTCATTTGCATAAAGGCCAAATATCCTACTCTTATCAGCTTAATTTGTTTCTTTCTGTACTTATAATAGTCTTTCAGCAACTAGAAAGCTCCCAAAATTCTTTTGCTTTGCTATTTCCATCCAGTAAAGAAGTTACTATCTTTTTTCTTTTCCTTTTTGAATAGCTATGAAAACTTAAGGCTTGTTTCAATAACAAACACATCAGTTTATACAGAATCTTATCATGCCAAAACATCTTTATGGACAAGCATCAGCAATGAGATCAGCTCTGCTTTGAAAACAGTTTTTGTTAGCTATCAGGCTTTACAGAGATACAGTGCTGCCAGAGGAATTGTTGGTGATTATGTCATATTGTAATTCAAGGATTATAAAAATTCCATATGGAGTGGAAGGCGGGAAAGGAAGAACATGTGACCATGGTATATGTTTGTTTATTTATAGAGATGGTAGTCAACCAAGAGTACACAAATTCTTCACATCAGCAAACTAGCTCCACACAGGATCCACACACATCTGGGCATCAAAAACAGCAGATCCCAGGGGAGCTACATGCCTCCTGGCGTCCAAAATCCTTGTTTTGTTCCTACACTTCCTAATAAATTGGCAAAGCACCTATATGTGCTCCTTAAAAAATCAGCATGTCCTCCTTCACCATCCCGAGGATTTCAGAGCCATTAGATGCCATGCTAACCACATATTTAATATAGAAATGCTGGCATTCATTTTTTGCTAGGACAGTAGGAGAAAATGATTAGACTTCTTTCTCTTACTAAAGCAATTCTAAAGGTTGCTTAGGCACCTGGTCACTCTGAGGAAAATATGTCTCACTCTGCTTGGAATAATTAGAAATGAGAGTACTTGACTGAAGTCCTGGGACCTGGATAAAAAATATTATTCTTATTTACTCTGGGCAGGAATGAGTCAATCTAAGTATCTAAAGTAGCAGCTAAGAGACTGTTTTCCTATTTTTGCCTAGGAAGGACATCAGGTTCCCTGAAAATTCCATCACAAGGTGATTCAGGGAGAAGAAAACTAAACACCATTGTCTGGATAGCTTTGTGCTGCCTGAAAGTCTGACTTTTGAGAAATGATGTTGAACTAGAGAAATGGTTTTGCAACAAAGAGGAAGAAAATCAGGAGGTTATGTTTCTTCTCAAAAGTGGGCAATATTTTAACACAGTTCAATAACCTCCAAAAAGATAGCTTTGTGACAAAGAATATGTAATATTCCAATGCTAAATGAGATGTTGTAATTGAAGATTTTACCAGGAAGTCAGAATTATAAGTCTGAATTATTTTAACACCTTTCAATTGATCTCTTTCTGTTCTTATCTATGTATGTAATCCACAGAATGATGGCAGTCTTTTCAGAGCATCGGACCATTTCTCATGAGAGTTAGTTCATAAGTATGAACAGCATGAAAAATCAGGTACAACATGGGTATTTAGAAAGTCTAGAGTGGGACTTGTACTAAATTTAAAACTCTCACATTACAACCCTTAATGTTTACCAGACAACAAACTACAGACCTTGGGGTTGCACCTGGGCTTGGCAATGCGCCGTCTATGTTCCTTGAGTTCCACTCCTGCCCACACTCACATTTTCAGTAACAGGGCTGTGAAACCACAACTTGAAGAATACCTGGTCCTGATTAGAATCCAGAAATAAGGGACATAAATCCTACCTGTACTCAAGAGCACACTTGCTCACCAAGTGAACAGAGGTGCCTCTCTGGAGCACCTGAGGCAGAGATGTGAGATTTAACAGGTACCTGTGTAGGGAGCACTTCCAGCTACTGACAGTGGCATCTCTCTGCTGAAGGCATTGACCAAGCACTCCTGATTCAGTGTGTTGGCAGTTGTCCAACACAGCACGAGCTGGAAAACTGTCCCTGCATACTCTGTTGAAGCAGCCCAAGAGCTGAATGGAGGAATGTAGGATTTTACTCTAGAGTTGGGCATCTGTAAGTTCAGTGCTACAACATTCAGCTTTTAAGTTCTTTGATACACACTACTTTTTTGTGCCTGTCACAAAAAATAGCACCAGAATATCTGAGACCTGTTTGTAGGGCTCATAGGAATATAACCTCTCCAGCTGCTTTATATCCTAAATACCTGGAGCAAAAGACCTCATAGTTACTGAAAGTTACTGTTCATGGTTAAATTTAGAGCTTTTTGTCATCCCTCCAAAAAAGGAACTCATTAGTATTTTCACTGTATAGGTTTTTAAAACATCAGCCGGAAAATCAATTAGTCTAGTCAAGATTTTGCCTTCCCCAGACTCCAGACCTAATTCTTTATGTCTGCTCCCCTTAGGTACATTGTAACCCCACGTGCTACTGGACTGAATTGTACTGAATACAAAAATGCTGAGGCATTTGCACATTTCATTAAAACCCACTTAATAGAAGTATAGTTAAGGTTTTATTTTTTTCATTGGTTGTAACCTTTAGAAAAAAAGCTGCTCTATTACTCATCTCCTGAAACATAGTTTCGTTGTCATGGGGTGGGGAGTGGGTGGGAAGAGAGACCTGGTTTTTTTGGTGGTGGGGTTTTTTCCCCATTTTTGAGAGTTGTATGATAACACAGGCAAAAAGGAAGGCTTTTTCTCCTGTTCGTATAGAATACCAAGTAATGCAGAAGCACTATTGTCACTAATTGGCCTGTGTGGTATCTGTTGGAAGGTATTTTTGATTTTCACAATGGTCACAACAGCATCACAAGCAATGCATCAGGAACAGTTACCCAGTTAAACATTCTGGGTAGAAGTGGTTCACAAAAAACTTGCAAATGCAGAGTTGTTCTGCCTTTAAAAAAAAAAAAGAAGTCTGATTGCGATAGGTGTGTATATAACAACTAATTAGGAGACTGATCCAGCCTCTCTCAAGTAGAGTGATTTTATAGGATATCAGGCAGTGGTAAGACACAGGGATCTGATGGCAGCAAAATCTGGCATACCCTGCAATGTAAATCAGAAGAGCAAAATAAATGTTAGGTTTGTTTTTTTTCTCCTTTAGGAGACATGTCAAGTCTCACCATTAAGGCTTGTTTGTTGTCTGCTAAATTCAGAACAGTACTTCTCAAGGAACCAGGACAGTGGCATGTTACGTTTAGTGTCTTTTATTTCACCTTGTTTATATACATGTGAATCAGGAAAAGAAAAAAGAGAAGGCACTTGCTCAATACGAGACTAAAAATAATGTATTGCAGCATATGATATTCTGAGTTGACTTAAATATCACACTTTTCAAGAGTGTATGTAGTGCTATTTTACTTATTTTGGCCTGCAGCACAGTGTCTGTACTAAAGGTTGTATGCTCGCCCCTCACTTTAAAGCTGACACAACCAGTACAAAATTCAAATGGACAGCCTGATCAACAACATTCCCCACCCACATCATGCAAATCAATCAACCAGAACGACAAGAAAAGTGCCCAACACTCCCTAAAGGCTCAATTCCATATCTTTTAAGCTTCAATTAAAGCAGCTTTCTTCAATGTTCCATCTCAAATTCAAATGATGCAGAACTTAAAATGGACTCCTGTTTTACTTCAGGGAGTGGTAATTTTGAAAGGAACAAAATACGTTTTACAGAAAATTAGCGTAGTACCATGTTGCTTCTCTTGTGCAGCTATATTAAATATATATGCTGGGTTGATTTAAATAAGATTCATTTAAATATGTTTTTCATGGTTAATTGCTAAATGTAAAACATTTGCAAATTTTAGACAAAGCAAAAATTATTTGACACTTCTTTCCTATGATTCATACTTTCTGAGATTAAAAGAGGTATGTCCTGGAGTGGGGAAGTACTGTTATAGGTGAATGAAAAAAAAAAAGTATGTTCCAGCAATATGTCTTCCTCTTTCATAATTTACAATCATTATATATTACTAAGAAGAGGAAACCTTTGAGTGGCCATAAGGAGCAGTAAAAGAAGACTAAGCCAAAATGACAATTTGAGATGAATGCTTGTCAGTAACAGAAGGGCCAATATTAATGTAAATATATATTCAGTGTACTACTGATCAAAGTAGATATAAAAATGATTAATTTTTTATACATGTACACACAGAGTAATTTCCCATCTAGGTATTTTAATGTGTGGAACTTTAAATGGCTGAGTTGATTGTACTTTCACTGTTTCTCTTCAAAATACTTTTTTACAGCCGGGTACAACTTTCGTAGTTTAAGTGTAAGTGCAACATTGTAGGTACATCCCCAGCATCAATTTTTTCCAGCACCCTTCCACTCTGTTTAACCAATATTTCATGATACACATTTCATGAATCAGCACATGACTTGCTTCATACATGCTTGTCAGCAAATGTAAGCACTTCCAAAAATGTCAGCCAAAGTGTGGGAGGAGGATAATATCCATGAAGACTGTGCAAGCACATAAATTACTTTGGCCAGACAATTTACTGTCTAACCGCTGGGAACGTTCACTGCCTGTGTGTATTCATGCTCCTAGTCTTTATTCACTTAAACTGGTGTTTTGTGATAATTTGAAAATACTTTAAGTCACTTAGGGTTTTTTTTGGAAACTCACAGTTGATTTATGTTTTTAGATGTCTCGTGAACTTGAGATAAGGATGGTGGTTAGAACTTTAGTGTCTCTGGAAGTGGAGAGAAACTTATTCTGTGCTTGCATATGCTGATCTATCTAAAAGGCCGAGTGACCTCAGCTCAGATTGCCAAATATTTTCCTTATAGAGATCCTGCTTCTGTTACAACTGTGACAGAATGTAATTATTTGGGATAAATTTTCCCATCATGAGTTTCTGCCTCCAGCTGAACTGATCCTAATTTTGCCTTTTCAAGAGAATTAAGATAAGGAATTGCTAACTAAAAAAAATCACTCAAACTCCCTATTTGTAACTATCTTTTGAGAAACTTTAGCATGTCTGTGATTCTGACAGCAAGGAGTCTTTTGTTGACATGAAGGAATTCCTCTTAAATTTGGCTGATTATCTTCTCAAAATCTGTATGTGTGCACACATATTTCATGGAATCATAGAAGGGTTTGCGTTGGAAGGGACCATAAAGATCTGGTTTCAACCACCCTACCATGGGCAGGGATACCTTCCACTAGACCAGGTAGCTCAGCGATCCATCCCCCCTGCCCTTTAACACTTCCTGGGATAGGACATTGACAGCTTTTTACAGTTGCACACTTTTCCTCAAATCACTGTAGGCTAACCTAACTGGAGAACTTATCTATATTAAAAGTAACACTAATCACAGGTTTTTTCCTCATCTGGTTTTAATCAGTACCTGACCCCTGGCTAGGCAGCTGCTCAAATTGCTCTCAGAGATGTTTTTGACTGTGGCAGCACCTCTGGGTGATGTTGAGGAAGTTACTCCAGCTGGACTTCTTCCCTCTGATCAGTAACTGAGCACTTTTTTTTTTTTTTTCTGAGTAAACTGAGCAGAGGTTCAGGTTGTGATTTTTTTTTTTCTTTTATTTAAAGAAGTGCTCAGGGATGTGAATAAACACACTAAGGAATTTAGTTGAAAAACTGTGTCCTAGATGTCTTCAGCTGGATACTCAACAGAATGAGAGCAGATATCCAGTCTGTAGGGGCTAACGTGCAGTGAAGGGTGAAGCAGCCATTGAAACTTGCAGTGAATGGGAGATGATCGTGCAAAAAGAGAGTGTGTTTATGTAATTACAGAAAATAATAATGCCTCAGCCACATGAGGTGAAAATAACAGACACAAGCTTTGTTTTTATGGTTGGTTTGTTTGTTTGTTTTTTGGAGAGGAGTAGTGGTTTTTCTTTTTGACTTGAGGTTATTATTCTCATGGAATTAGTATCTTGTCCACATTTTTGATTGTGTGATAGGAAAATAAATTACACAAAATTAATAAATATTTATCTAATTTAGCACAACTTTAACAAGTAGGTGATGAGAAGAGGTTTCACATACAGAAGTGTTTGCTATAAGCTGATACCACATTTGGAGGGACAAATTTGGTGAGACAGTGGTGCTATGGTATCCTGTGTGTGGCAATCCTAAGTATTAAATTCTTTATTCTCTTCCCTGCTCTTAATCACTATAAGATTCTCTGCCTTTCCAAAAAAATCAAGGAATTTGGGAAAGTGCTTTCCAAGAACAGAATTTGGGAGCAGAAAGTAATTGTGTGCAATAGAAAGCTGTGGTCTGTTCCCATTAACTCTACAACTTCCAATCAAAAGTGGGGAATACTCTTCTTCACTGGCATGACTGATAGCACATGATACAATAGGCAATATTTTAACTTAGGGAAGACTGGGATTACATGTTTCCTTCAAGGTCCAGCAGTAGAATTTCTGATGTTTTTAATGAAAGAGTTGCCTGCTACACAGATTTGGTCCTGAGTCCAGGAACCGTACCACTAAATTAAAAGCCTGCTACACTCGTATTTCATCTCTAAAATCATCAGGCTCTGACTATGATTATTGGAATGGATAGGCTCTCATGCTTCTGAATTAATGCTCCTACAGAATTACATGGGACTATGTGAAAGGCAAGATGCAGTAACCTTCAATGTGGGGAGGAGCAGCTTGGCCCTTGGCGATGTGTTCGTGCATCTGTTATGTAGCACTGTTTTCCTGCATTCCCTCTAAAAGAAAAGATGATGGCTATTGCTTGCAAAGTACTTTGGAAAATGCAGAGCATCAGTTCAAAGAAAATTTAACTTACTTCCATGGGACATAAAGTGTTAGATGGGTCTAATCCTCACTTATTAAATAGGAGAGGTTCTGGTGGAAACAGGCGGATTCAGGATGGCAATGCCAATGCTTTTTAACACTCTTATCGTTACAGAGTTAAATAAGCTCATATTCTGGAGTAATGTCATAGAATTAACAAGTGAACTAATTCTCACTTTGAGTCTCAGGAACAGTTAAATAGAATGAAGCCTGCCAATATTCCATTAGGATTGAAATGTATGGAACACTAAGTTTATGTACCTTTAATAAATGACGGGAGATTAGCTTATTAGATGGCTTCCTCAAATATTTGAGATAGATCACTTTTCAGGGTAGATATTAGTGAACATGAGCATAAAACAGAACGATTCAGAGAAGCCTGTAGGAAATCTGCAAAATCCTATGAATCAGCTGTGCTAAGCAGCAGTGGGCATTGTACCTGGTGGGAAAAACCTGTGACATAGCTACGCTCCTCACAGTACTCAAATTCAGATAGGCAGCACTGTGTAGACATGCACAAGCTGGATCCTGTTCTCCTGCCTTCCCTGGACTTGCTGCCTTCAAATTACTTTCCCCAAACAAGCCAAGAACGTGGCATACCGAGAAATGGCTCACTAGAAGAGCAGTACTGATAAACAGAGGGCAAGAGCTAAGTTGCATTTTGGAGAGCCCCATCTCCACAGCAGGCATATTTATATTGTATTGCAGCACAGAGGTCCCTGAATTAAACTTGGAAAGGCAATTTGGAATTTAAAACAATACATCCATGTCAAGGAATTGTCTGACATGCTTTTCGCGGGCTTGTCCCTGGGATTTTTGTTTTGGATCTGTGTCTCTTGCAGGGAACTTCTGGTGCATCGGCTCACTCTCTCCCTTCTCCCACACCTGCATTTATGTTAACAGAGATGTCTGAAGGCAGGGGCCAAAAGAGATCAGGAGAACACCAGCTTTCATACAGTTTTGGTGAATTTTTCTGAATACTTTAACCCGGACTGTTTCATAGATACCACGTACAGTCGCATTAGCACAACTGTGCCACAAGGGCAGGATCAAGCGCCCGGAAATTTATTTGAAACGGGAGAAAACAGACTGCTTGGCCATGGAGGTATTCTGCTTTAGTTAATTAGTGCTGCAGAAAGGCTCAGCTAATTAGCATGGGTGTAGAGTTGCTCTGACACAGTTATTCCGCTTGCAGGACCTGAGCTAATCCCTCGGCACGGCGCTGGAGCGCGGTGCCCGGCGGGGAGCAGGGACGCGAGAGGGAAGCGGGAGGCACGACACGCATCCCCACGCCTCGGGCAGCTCGCCACGCCTCGCCGGGGGCCAGACCTGCCCTCCTCCCACGAGGGGAGGCGATCGAGCCGGCTATGCCTCCAGCTGCGGGCTGGAGTGACTTCGCACCTCCTGTGTCGGCCCCGTTACTTCTCCAGGCGATGGCATGAGGGACACCCGGTTCCTCGTCCCCTGGCAGGGCCCGCCGGCCGGCGGCGTGCCAAGTTCGTATCAGCCTCTGGAGCCAGCCACTACAACTCCTCGCGCCGCGCTGCAGCGGGCACAGCCCGGGAGCAGCTGTGGGCAGGGAGGGACCCGGGCGGGACCGCAGCCACCACGGCCGTGCGGGAACAGGTGGCGGCGGGGCACGGCCGGGAAGGGAGTTGAGGGAACAGCCCCAGCCCCGCCATCCGGGGAGACCCCGCTCCCGCTCTCCCTGCGGGAAGGGCGGAAAGCGCCGAGCGGAGCCGAGGCCGGCGGGCGGACCCGGGCCGGGCCCGGCCGGGCGCTCACTCCGCTAGGGGGCGAGC